>OX380334.1:14569200-14900307 GCA_947425015.1 Pterostichus niger | reverse complement strand
AAGGGAAAAATACATGTGTGGTGCACAGAGTGGGATTTAGAGGATTTTATGGTAATATGTGAGTGTGTAACAAATGAATTATTTTGGTTAGCGGCTTTTATGTGATGGTATATAATTTTTTTAATGTATTCTACAAATTAGAGATTATTTTATTAAGCAAGCTTTGTTTTGTATTTTGTTAGGTGTGTTTTGAGTTAAAAAGGATTAAAATGAAAAACAAAAATAATGTATGTTAAAGTCAAAATATTGTATCTACTAATAACGTTGTCTTGTATAGGGTATAAATAGTTAAAATTTAATTGAAAATTGTTGAAACAGGTGTATATTAGTCAAATTAGTTGAGATTGAGTAGATGAATAAATGGATAGATAAGATTGAAGATTTGTTGTGTGAATTAAAGATGAGACGAGGTTTTGTAAAAGGAATTATGAATGTGGATGATGTAGCAGTATATGAATGTTTGGCGTAGCGTCCATAGCTTCCCACTTGTAGAATAAACTTCAATAAATAGCTATTATAATTTATTTCACAAAATGAAAGTAAAATTCTAACACATACAGATGCATTATTGATGAAATTAATTCTTTCTGTCTACAATAGGTAGAGAATTTTAGAGGCCCACATTTAGACTGAGTATAACGGGATTGTATACCAAGGGGCTCGGCTAGAAAAGATATTTCTTGCTGATCGTTGAACAGCAATGGCGAGTGACGTCACAGTGTCGTCCAAGCTTATTATATACTTAGGATGTCGTGTTTTGCGATTATCTATTGTAATTACCTATATAGTTTTCGCGCAGAGACCAGAATTGAAATAAATATTATTTGATCGATCAGAAATATTACTACATCTTTCAAACATACATGTATTTCTCTAAATTTTAATCTATAATAAAAATAAATAAATATATCATCACGCCTTTTAGCCATTACTGGGTGTGTCATTCTGCTTTAGCAGGTCTCGGTAAGTGATTTATTTTTTCGCGTGAAGTGCAGTTACCAGCCGTCAAATCACGGCCCCTAAAGATGTTAGTGGCAGGGGAGCCACAGGTGTAGTTTTAATTTGGTGTAAATTGTTTGTCGGCTGTGGGGATCTATAATCTATAATAATTGCTGTAAATGAATTGAATGAAATTGCAGATTTGTTATATAATAAATAGATATTTGCATATGGTTACGAACAATTATTTTTTTAATTTTTAGTTAATTTGTTTATATTTACTGTATGTACACAATTTTTTTATTTGATCAATAATGCTTCCTTTACACCAAACTTAACGCTTCGCCATTGTTAACACCAACCCTTAGCGCTCTTGTTTTATATGCAAGATCGCTGACTTCACTTATAATCAAAATTAGAATTCCACTATAAGTTGTAGCGATTAATTTCCTGTTTTAGAGTAAATAAATTTATAATTTAGTTAGACTGCATCTCCCAGTTCAAAAACAACTACTTTAAAAATCGTGTATCACACTTTCTATTACCATGTCCCTCGTTATAAATTAGGTTTTAGAAACATTTGCACTAAACACAAAGTATAAATCTTACAACCGATGACCCGGATTTTTTTGCATACTTAAATTGCATTACACCACGTGTACAGTCTTGTAGGTACGTATATATATTGTGAAAGCGGACATTGAACACGGATATGCGATGCATGTTCGGCCGACACGTATTGCAAATATTGTCCGTGTCAAAGTTCTTGCCGGAATTCGTAATTTATTGTAGCGTAAAGATGACCTAGAGAAAGGTGTTGACTTCGTAAAACTATAAGTCATAACCGTAAAGAAAACACTCTTCCTATATAAACTACTAAATTATGACACTCTCTAATATTTACTGTTTACATTTAGTGAAATTTTGTTTAACTTAGGTTCTATAGAAAAGCAATAATTTGTGAATTTGGAGATCGGTAACTGCAAAGCGTGAGCTATAATTTCGATTAATTTAGATAAAAGTTTTCACTTTCATATGCCACTATTTTTTATTTAAATCTATGCATAAAATTATTAAATCCCAATTTGCTTGTTTGGTTAAAAAATATTTCTCCTTTCTTCAGTTTTGACCGTGACCAACCCTTCTCATTCCAACTTGGCGTGGGCCAAGTCATCAAAGGCTGGGACCAAGGCCTCGTGGACATGTGCGTCGGCGAAAAGCGTAAACTCGTCATCCCTCCATCCCTCGGCTACGGTGATCGTGGTGCTGCCAAGGTCATCCCTGGAGGAGCTACCCTCATCTTCGAGGTCGAGCTGCTCAGCATCGGTGAGCCCGGACCTACCACTAACGTTTTCAAGGAGATTGATGCTGATAAGGATAATATGCTAAGCCGCGAAGAGGTTAGTAAGAAAGATTATTTTGTAGTTGGTTTGGTTGGTGATTTTTCAGTAACAATCACTGTCACTTCTTAACTAACCTGGAGATTTTTATTTAAAAAAGATATGTGAATTTTGTCGAGAAAAAGAACGACTATCTATTATTTTTTTATTAAAATGAAAATATAATTTTAAAAATAGATTCTGAAGAAATACAAACATTAGATGTTATGGTATACTTTATTTATTAAATATATAATATCACACTATATCCCATCAAATGGAGTGATACGAATCTCTAAAACATTCACTCATCAAATTTATCAATAAAACCAAATTCGTCAAACATTTTCATCCTGACACACCATCCTTGCTTCAACCACATTAAAACTCATTTATTCCTCATACTCGGTATCTTACATCACGCAACATACCTTCATTCACATCCATCCATTCTCTCATATACATCTGTTTCATTAATCGTTCAATTACTACTACTCCTCTAACAAACATTCTAAAATTAAAGAGAAAAAGATATTGGAAGTACAGATGTTTAAAGTATTGAGAGCTACGAAAATGATTTTCTTTTTACCCAAAGTCTCCGGGCTGAAACGGAAGAGTTGACAATCATGATAACAATGTACAAACATTCATAATTCCTTTCATATAACCTTCACGCAACAAACCTTCAAACATGTTCAACCATTTACGAGTATACTTAGGGATACTAGGTCATCCACGCAATTTCACCCTATTTAATAAACATTTGAGAAAACAATAACTGCGGTACTTAATTATATAATTTTTCAAACTATGTACACGTGAAAGCATATAAACGTCTTTAAATTATATTATAATATATGACCAATTTTCTCGTCAGTTATTTTTTAACTTAGTTTTGTCTGTGTTTCATTTCTTGTTGCTTCGTTGCTAATTCTTTTTAGTATGTGGTAGCTACATCAAAGTCGTTTTTAATTTATAATGTCCACATTTAATTTAAATTCCACAATTGTAAATAGGAAATCGTTTCGGGTGAGAACATTTCGTAACTGTTAACTGTTATCTATGTGACATGCATTCAAACTCGTTTATATTAAAATATTTCATTTTGTGTGTCAGATCATTTGATACGTTAGCAAGTGACAAAACCCTCGTAAAAATGCATTACACATAGTAGCTAGAAATACAAAGAAAACATGTACTCACATAAACTTACCAAGTAAGATAATTCTGCTGTAAATTGATTAGTTTTTTTCCCAAAATCATTAGGAATATACCACTGGCATTATAGCTTTTTCTTAAATGTATCAGGGTTTTTCAGATTCATTAAAAGGATCTTAACTCCTAGTCTAAACATATGATTAAGACAAGCTTCAAATAAGATCGTCATATTTCATTAAGACACAATTTTTTCATTAGAAATATTTTTTTTGTTAGACTTATAATTCTGAGATACACAAAACTGATTGTCTAATCGTCTGATTAAGACAGGCTTCGGATAAGATCGTTGGATCAAAACTAGCTTTAAATAAAATTGTTTTATTTTAATACTGTATATTTTTCACCACATTAAAATTATTCCTGTGACTCCCGCTTCACTAACATCTTTGGGAACCGTGATATGACGACTGGTAATCGTACTTCACATGCATAAATATATCACTTACCGAGATCTGCTACGACGGAGTGCCATATCCAGTAATGGATTTATTTTAATATTTGAAATAATTATCGTCAAAAAAAACTGAACTCTAAATTTCTACTTAAAAAAAGGAAAAATATAGTCTTTGTCAAGATGTATTTCATTAACTTTCAATCAAATCGCGTGAGCCGTTTCTGAGATAGATGGACGCATCTTGAATCAAGCTAGTGTCAGGGTACAATAAATTTTATTCAAATCGGTTAAGTCATTTCCGATATATACATGGTCTTCATTTTGATTTAAGATGTCCGCTATTATCCAACTTGACCGCTAATTACTTACTAACATTCTTAATTCTTGTATTCCGAATTGAATATGTTCAGACACTGCACGTTACCTACGTTTAATTAAAAATGTACAAATATATTTGAAAAAGTGTTAACAAATGGGAACATTTTCTTTCTTATTCTGGCAATTCTAACAATTGTGTATATACAAATTTATTATAAGTCTTTTTTAAGATACAAGGGATACAAAAAATATAAATAGTTTTGTTGTATAAATAGCCAGATTAATTATTATATAAAAGATCCTATTTGTTTACACTTTTTCAGATTGCCAAGTATTTAATGGATCGAGTTAAAGAACACGAATCAGAAGTCAAGAAAAATGATAATGAAGATGTACGTATTTTTGTTTTTAATAATTTCCAACAATATTTACATCTACAAATATTAGTAGGCGTCTCAAAAATACACACAAACAAACCTAGTTGACCTCAACTTATAACTTAGTTACTGTAATTAGGATTCAGTTTCTGCTCTGCAGAGCAGCAAATCAAAATAATAAACCTTAGCAAATGCATTTCTCTTATTAATATATTTGGCCACATTGAAATCCCTCGCTAATACTTTCAGTCTACAAACTCCATATAAAGTAAAAACTTAACATCAGCTGCTACTGCACTATCTAGTTACTGGCTCCGCACTGTTAAAACTAAATAAGCGTAGAATGTATCTCTTGGTTTTCAAAGTTTACCTGTTAATGTGAACAAACTTTACTTCTCTTAATGAATGCAGCGTAATCTAATTTCGCATTGTGTAAATAAAACGAACGGTGCAGATTCCCAACTCACGATTTATACTGCAAAACAATGAGAAAAAAATGCGTAAGTGGACAAAGTCACACGTTATGTTATTTGTGAGTAATTACCAGTGAGGATTGTGTTAAATTAGTCATGTTAGGATAATGTTTATACTTTATTAAATGAGGGTAATTTGTAGTAAACTTGTTAGACTTTGAATTGTTTGTAAATTATCGTAAATATTATGCCACGAATTTTTTGCTATGCATTATTCATTTTCACGAGTTCATATCTCGCTGACTCCAACTTATGTCTAAATGGTTCGGATTACACTATAAGCTACTATAATTGGAAGTAATTTTCTATTGTGCAGAGGAACAAGTAGTAATACTTATATTACACAATGTTACTTTGATTGTCAGTAATAAAACAATAGATAATATTTTGTTATTTATATTATTTTCGTTAAAAGTTATTAAATAATTTTGGCAAATGTTAGCAACAGCAATAACTAAACAATGAAAGAAATAACTAACTAAACAATTTATAGAGGTAATAATATCCTTGAAAAAATATAATAAAACTGCAAAACAGTAAGATTTGTTTCATTGTTTCGTGCACAATAAAATAGTATCAAATTAGTATCGCTAGCTCAAGTTAATATTGCTGATTGTTCAATGCTACAAAGAAGTTTATTTTTACAGAAATAATAGAAATAAAATAACGACATATTAATATATTTATCTTTCTTGCAAGATTAGTTATGTTTAGCTTAAAAATGTCCTAAATTGTCAATAATATGATCATCACACAGCGACCACCTGCATTACGGCCTTCGAATCCAAAAATTCCCGAGATCGAATCTCATTCAAGCTAACAATATATGAACTACCAAGGTTCGGTGAGTCCGGACCTTGTACTGTAATTGGGATTAAGTTTCTGTTGCTCAGAGAAGCATAAATAAATACACTTCTCACATGTTTTCTTAAATGTTGTACCAAAAACCCTTGAAATATGCACTTAATATATATTTATTCTACTCTGTACAACAGGAACTTAATCCCAATTACAGTACATGGTTTAGACTCATCTTTTCGTTCACGCAACAAACCTTCAATCATATCCTTTCATTTATTTCTAGGATCGTCCATGCAATCTATCACCCTCAATGTTTCTACGTATCACCAATTTTAAATTGTTTTATAATAGAATAATTATACTAATTCATTTTGTTTATTTTTAGGTGAGCGAATACTTAAAGAAGCAAATGCTGGCAGCCGACGATGAATCCCCTGGCGACGACATCAAGAAAATGATCGAAGATCACGACAAACTTGTTGAAGAAATCTTCCAACACGAAGACAAAGACAAGAACGGTTTCATCTCGCACTCCGAGTTCTCCGGCCCGAAGCACGACGAGCTTTAACCACGCAGCGATCGCGTTTAGTTAAAATGGACACTAAAAGACTGTTCAACAACAACACAATCAACAACAAGTCAGAAGTCGAACCCAAGCAAGATGGATAGATTTTGCTTGTAAAGTGCTCGCAAGAACTCTAACGTTTAATATCATGTCAGTGTACATTTTAAGCTAAACTTAACATTTGTTGTTAGTAGCTGATACCGTTTTGTACTGTTTTTTATACTACCGTTAAAAAATGTTAATGGTTAGAGAATATATTTGGTTTTATATACGTTTAACGGAATTTAAATATTTTGGTTATATGTTGTCATAGTTTATTGTTATATTTAAGAAGACTCGTTGAAGGGAATTGTGAAAAACAAATACACTAACTCTACATTAATATCTATAGCTACTAACTACCAATATTTAGCAAATCAATATATACTTGTTTATAAAAATCACGTCTCACAGATCCAAACAAACCATCCGTTGTTTCTTCTACTTAGTTCAAGTCAGATGATATTCCTGATGTTCCAAATCTATTTTGCTTTATTAAAAATATAAATATGGCATCTACGAGAACAAGGTCCACAAGGCCCAGGTTTAAATCTAGATCACAACAAAATTATATTCTTCTTAATCAGCTGTTTAATTCAAGCCAGAAGAAGTTCCAAATTAATTTATCTTTATTAAAAATATAAATATGTTGTACGTCCAAACATGATTATCAAGATCAGTGGTTTAACTTATCTCGCAACAAAATTTTATTCTCCTTGTACCTAATTCAAGTCAGAAAAAGATCCATTTGAAGCATAAAATAATTTAGCTTTATTGAAAATATAAATATATCATCTGCCAGAATAAGATGATAGTTTATAGTCCACAAGATCCAGGTTCAAATCCGACTCAAAATAAAGTTGTATTATTCTTAAAAATACGTTATTCAAGCCAGAAAAAAATACTTCACCTAGTAAACAAATTAATTTAGCGTTATTAATTATATGAGTGTATCATTTACTAAGATGATGGATTGTAGTCGGGTAGATTCGGGTTCAAACCCAATTTACAACAAAATAAACTTTTCAACGAATTTTAATTACCATCCATTACATAAAAAATGGAATATAGATTAATTTTTAAGAAATGAGTTGAGTGTCAAAAGATCAAGACTGGATCCTAATCAACACCTTCCCCTAACATCTGTAATAACTACCGTTTGTTTTTCTCCACTAACATATTTGGGAGTCGTGATTTAATGGCTGGTAACTGCAGTGTCAAATAAAGGTAATTCAATTTTCACTATTCCCTTTGATAAATTTTATTTAGTTTTGAATTTTAAAATATAATTTACTAATTTTTAATTAAAATAATATTTTTCATGATTTTTTCAAATTAAAATATTGTTATTGTAAAAGTATTTGTTAAAAATGAAACTGCTAAATTTCCAAAAAAAAACATATCAACAATTTGATTGTAAGAAGAGTTGTATTTGATATTGGTTACTTGGCTGTATGTGAGCGTTATAATGTACATACTTACATGTCTTATGAACATAAAACTGTTTAAAGAACGAATGAAATGAAAAATATATATAAGAATTGTAAATTTCTAGTTTTCCGTTAAATGTTTTATTAATTTTAAGACAGATTTTCTTCTTCCACTTTTCAATACTTATATTTCATATTTTATAAATGGTATCTGTTTACTCTACTATACAACGACTTGTTATTACTTTTTTAGTTATTAAATTATAACGCACAATTCATTCCATTTTGATTAATGATTAAATTTAAATGTGCAATATACATTTTGGAAACAAAATTTTATATTTTGTTGTTTTATACTATTGTCGATAATTACTTAAATAAAAATGTTTTTTTTTAAGATACCTACTATTTGTTTTCATCCCTTGTCTATATTATCACATCAAATATATTGAATTACATGAAATTCATTTAATTCGACGATGATTGTAACATCAGTATGTGTTTTGAGAATAGAATTCTTTATTGTTTGCATTTTGTTCTATGTGTATAGTTTAAAAATTTCAAGGCAATAAAGAATAATTATATTATTGTTTCGCCGATCTCGCTGAAATTTAGAGTTTTAAACTAAATTCATGTTTGAACTATTTTAATAAATACCTTTCAACTTTTTTTATACAATTAATATATTTTTTAAAGTCATAGGTCCATTATTTTATATATTTTTTATTTTGATGATTATTTTGATTATTTTGTCATACCTTCTGAACATCTATGTCTTACGTAAAAGTCATATAATTTAATTATCCACAACTGGCTTAAATAATTCTGATGGACAATGAAATATTCTTTTGTTTTACTATAAATCAATCTCACTAGTCGATATCTTATTGTCCACCACAAAGTACTGGCTTCACGTGGAGTCCAACATACTACGTACATAACCATTTTGTAAAATTCGAAATAATTTTCAATATTTATTTATAAAGTAAATTTATATTTAACAATATCCATTCAATTGAATCATGAATAAATAAATTATACATTCTTATGAAAAAATGTCACTCACATTTATCTTCCTATTATTGGTTAGTTGTTTTACAGTTATAATATTTTAACAAAAATGTCAATTTTCCTGCCTTTTCAACACATAATTTATTACTTAATTATTCGTTAGTTGTTTTACAGTTATATTTGAATAAAAATACCAATTTCCTGCTTTTTCAACACCTAACTTATTTCTTAATTTGAATTGCACGATACCGAACGATGCAAATACACGTTGATGACGACATGGCACATAAAAACTGCTTTATAATATCTATATTTTGATTTACTACATATTATATATGGGGTAGGTGGCTCAGTGGTATCGAGTCGGCCTATGGATCTTGAAAACCCTGATTCGATCCCCACAGCCGACAAACAATTTTCACCAATTTAAAAAATCTACCCTTGTGGGTCCACCACCACTAATATCTTTGGAGGCCGTGATTTGACGGCTGGTAACCGCACTTTACGCGAAAAAATATATCACTTACCGAGATCTGCTTAGGCGGAGAGCCACACCCAGTGATGGGTAAAAGACGTGATGATGATATATATACAGGATGAGTCTGGGAAGACGGACCCCCCCTTAACTTTTTTATTATAAGAAATAGAAAAACTTTCTTCATATGGAAGTTTTAGTATATTAAATATACTAATTTATGACACATATAGAAAAATTTTATAAAGTCAGGTTTACATGATACGACTATCAACTTTTATTTTTCAAATGGGAACCTACAATTATTTTATTAAAATAAAAACCGCCATCTTTTCTCTTTTCAACGATGTATTACTTGTTATAAATGTATATGAAAAAAAAATCGAGATAAATAATCTTATTTATCTTATAATTGGAAAATATCAGATATTATTTTTATTCAACTATTCCAGTTGGCTATGCGAAATTAAACAAAATGTAACAAGGTAAAATTAATGACAACAATGCAGATATTTATTTGTAAGTTGTTTCACGTGTTTTGTTATTAATTTTACCTTGTTACATTGTATTTTTTTTATTTATTTTCCCGTAAAAAAATCCTAACACATTTATAACTTATTCTAATTTTATATTATATATAACGCTATTTTGATCGTAATTATTGTTAATTGTGATGTAATACTTTGTCTTTATGTTTATAGAGCGTCCGCGGCCTGGGAATCGTGTCTGCAACCCAGCAGAGTCCCGCAGATCCAGCACCGTCCCGCAGATCCAGCACTGTCCCCCGGAGCCGACATCAGCTGTCATTCACATCAACTAGAAAACCTCGCCAAAAAGAAAATAATATTTACTATGTATTGTATTAAATTGTACTTGTTTGTCTTTACACTATTAAAATGCCAATAAATGAATTGAAAATAAATTATATTCTTTTATTTCTAATATCCTTTTCTACACATTAATACTTCACAAATAAAATGATAGTTTAAAGATGACAAAAATAAATCAAAGATGGCCTGATGTGCTGTTCAAAATATGACTGCTCTTCTACGTCATGTAAATTGATTGCGACTACTTCGTTTTTCGGACATTAAACTGTGAGAACGATGACGTCATTTTTCAGCTATTCCTCACTCGGCGGATTTTACTTAATTGGCTTAATTGGCTGCCATTTTGCTTTGCACCGAATGAAGAGCAGTCGCATGTTACCCCCAAAAACGACCAAAATTCACAAAAAAAATTAAATTTAATTAATTAAATTAATTATCCTAATTAATTAAATTTCCAATTTTTTTTGTGAATTTCGGTGGTTTTTGGGGGTGACATGCGACTGCTCTTCATTCGGTGCAAAGCAAAATGGCAGCCAATTAAGCCAATTAAGTAAAATCCGCCGAGTGAGGAATAGCTGAAAAATGACGTCATCGTTCTCACAGTTTAATGTCCGAAAAACGAAGTAGTCACAATCAATTTACACGATGTAAAAGAGCAGTCATATTTTGTACAGCACATCAGGTCATCTTAGATTTATTTTTTATTTAACTTGTATACACGAAATAAAAGAATATAATTTATGTTCAATTCATTTATTGGCATTTTAATAGTGTACAAGACAAATATTTATATTACAAGTACAATTTAATACAATACATAGTAAATATTATTTTATTTTTGGGGAGGTTTTCTAGTTGATGTGAGAGCTTGTCGGCTCCGGGGGACGGTGCTGGCTCTGAGGGACTCTGCTGTGTTGCAGACACGATTCCAAGGCCGCGGACGCTCTATAAACATAAAGACAAAGTATTACATCACAATTAACAATAATTACGAACAAAATAGTGTTATATATAATATAAAATTAATTTTAAAAGATGCTGAATGAGTGTTAGGATTTTTTTAAGAGAAGATAACTGACTGTAAATGATTCAAGAATTTTTTAAGAGTTGAAGAATACGTTATAAATGTGTAAGGATTTTTTAAAGGGAAAATAAATAAAAATAAATACAATGTAACAAGGTAAAATTAATGACAAAACACGTGAAACAACTCACAAATAAATATCTGCATTGTTGTCATTAATTTTATCTTGTTACATTTTGTTTAATGGCGCATAGCCAACTGGAATTAGTTGAATAAAAATAATATCTGATATTTTCCAATTATAAGATAAATAAGATTTATTTATCTCGATTTTTTTTCATATACATTTATAACAAGTAATACATCGTTGAAAAGAGAAAAAAATGGCGGTTTCTATTTTAATAAAATAATTCTAGGTTCCCATTTAAAAAATAAAAGTTGATAGTCGTATCATGTAAACCTGACTTTATACAATTTTTCTATATGTGTCATAAATTAGTATATTTAATATAGTAAAACTTCCATATGAAGAAAATTTTTCTATTTCTTATAATAAAAAATTTAAGGGGGGTGGGGGTTCGTCTTCCCAGACTCACCCTGTATGTTAAATGCTTTGTCTACAATTATATCAGATAAGAGGGTCCGGTAAAGATTCTCAGGGCTGATGTTTGTCAGGAACTTCTTTAAAAATTTATTCCATGGAGTGCTAAATATCGGGCATCGGAAGAGCATATAATGAATGTTGTCTTGTTCATATGCACAGGGTGCATATATCGTCTTGGTTGAGTCTGAAAAGGGAACCATTATGATATAATATTGTGTTAGTTGAGTTTGCCGTGCGGATCTGTCCTATTAGACGAAGGATTTTGTAAGGAAGTTCGATAGTTAGGAAAGAATTGTTGTACAGGAATTTATTGAATTCAGGATTGTATGATGATACGGCAATTCTTTGAATATCAATATTGTAAAAAATATTACTGTAGGATAGCTAAATGTTAGGGAGTTCTTGTTTTAGTGATATAAAATTCTGTTCGTTCCATATCCATTGGTAATTTGCCTTTTCTAGCACTAGTTTGAACTTTTCTGGTCAAATTATATTTCATTTTTGTTTCTTTTGATGCTGTTGGTTGCTGGTTCATATATAATAGTTTATTATAGCAGATTTTTTAGTTCAAGTTTGTCGTGCCCGGTTTCTCTCCGTATGATATAATTCGGGGTTGTTTTTTGCCACCCAAGCACACTTTTGAAATAATTAGTTTGACCTCTTTCTAATGTATCGAATTGGTTAACAGCCCAGATTTCAGATGCATAGAGAAGAGCAGGAGATACTGTAGATTCAAAAAGTGTTTTGACAGTATTCCAGTGGAAGGTTTTTGTTTTTACTAATGTATTTTTGATACCACCAGTGATTTTTGTTACTTGCTGTTGTGCATATAGGTTAAATTATTACAGTATTAAATGATTAATTATTTTCTTCTGTGTGCAAATTATGCAAATATTAAAAGTACAATTTAATACAGTACATGGCTGGCTGATAAAATTATTTGGGACTGTTACTTTATTTTGTGGTCTTTAAGTTTACGTATGTGATTTTACAACTGATGTCGGCTCCGGAGATTCTGCTAGAACATTGCGAGTAATCTAGGAGTCGACTTCAATGACAGTGCTATTGATGACATGAGCGGCTCCAAGACGAATCCTGTGCAGCAGATGGGCTGCATTGACGATTCCAGATTCGGGTAGGCTTTACATAAAAACTAAATTTGCAATAATTACGAACAAAATAAAATACCAGAAATGAATTTTACAGGTGAAATCAGCTTCGGAAATTCTGTTGAAGGTGATCAGAACTCCGGCGATGTTGTGGAATGGCTATCACTGCTTTAGTGACTTGGTTGACGGTTTCAAGACGAGTCCGAGGCACTAAGTGGACAAATGACAATTTCATGCTATATACTTTCCGAAATAATTTATTAGAACACATTTTCTTGTATTTGGTGATATATAAAAATATTACTTACCTTTATTTTGTACAATTTACTGAAGCTATATCTGTTTTTCTTTATATATATAAATAAATGAGACCTATTTCTGTAACGTAAATTTATTTACAATTATAGACAATTGAAACAGATTTCCCTTAAAAGAAATAGAGATTACATGTACCACGCTGAAACCCGAATGACCGCTTTAGAAATAAGTCATGTAAAACTACTTTAGAATTTGAAACACAGGTACTTTATCTATTTATTCGGGTACGCAGTTGTTAAGAACTGTTATGTCATTAGTAAAAGTCTAACAATGGGAAAATATATTTGTAAGTTTCCCAAAATTATTCTACAATTCTACAATGTTCCATATAACATCGAAAAATATATTCAAAAATCAATCTTTATTTATTTAACAAATATAAACTCCATTATATTATTTTCCTTATTTTATTTTATTTCTTCAAAGTAGAACTTGGTTAAAATTTTGTAGAATATTTTGGGAGACTTGGATGCAGAAATGTGCACATTATGAATTTCATCGAAAATAATCATTATTTCTTTTTGAGAGTATTAAATTTCCTGTACATTTTGAATATTTGGAACTAAAATGTCATTGAAATTTAGATTAAAACATTTTTACAAACAGATATTACCAGCTAATAACAAAATTTAATTTTCCTCTAAAATAATTTTGGTTAAGTCTCTAGCATCTTATTTTGCTATTTTTACAAAAAGTATGAACAAATCTATTTTATTTTTCGTTGTCAAACATTCCAAAATTAGTCCAAAAATTTGAAATAACATAGAAAACATTTGATTTACGCATGATTCAAGGGAATCAGATATTATTTTAAATTACAAAACATGATTTTTTATTTGAAAGTTTTTCAGCGTTTCTAAACGAAAACAGCATTTTATTGTAGATAATATGTGCACATATCCACACAGAAATAAATAAATAATATAAATAAACTTAAAATAATCCGGAAAGAAAAAAAAAACACGTTCTTCAATAATATTTACCACGTTTAATGATAAACCTGCTAAATAACAACACAATTGGTAGTGAGACCACAGGACCCTTGCTTTCCATACTTGATAAACATTCACATATAATTCATAATAATAATAATAATAATAATAAATTTAATAATATCTATCTATACGCTATGTATATACTGTATATATATAATATATATTTATATATATCTTCACTAATATAACAGTGTGTTAGTCCATCACCAAAAGACTTGTACGTTAGAATAGAGACATACAGGCTTGGTTCACACGGTCACATCTCAGCATCTCACGTACGGCAACGACGTACATTTATAACAATAACAACAAACATTCCCCACTATACATTCCTCAACTACTAGTTATCTGTCAGTTAAATACACAATATCACATCGAAAACAATGAAAACTTTATTAAGTTATTCAAAAGACAGATAATTTTAAATCATACAACTTAAGGCTCATCAAAAATTCATGTCAGGCTCTCAAATATTACTTACATCAACATTTAAACATTTAATATATTTTCCACTATCAAACATTTTAAGTTTAAATTTTAATTGAAGCATTTTAGTTTGACACCAGAAATATAAAATGTATGTTGTTCGTTGTAGTTTAAAACGTTTTTAAATCATTAAAATTTAATTCTAAAATATTTAAGATAATTAATGAAAACCGTATCACGAGTTTTCGATGATTCTGTATCGTTTGACAATTTGCAATACTTTTTCATAAATATATGGAACTTTATTTTATTTACAATTATAATTTTTGTCAAATATTGCATCGTGTAAAACGTAGTTTAGCTGCCTCCAAATATGGAACAACTGTTGATAAAATATTTCTTAATAAAAATATAAGAACATGATGAAAGTTTTGTAGAAAATATGTACACAGTTGTTGTATGATTTAAGGGAATGTAGATAGGGAAAGATTGTGATATAGAGTGTTCCATTAAAATTGTACCATAGCACTACCATTGATTTCCTAAATACTTAAAAGGAATATGTTTCAAAAGAAAATTCTAGAGTAAAATTCTGCATCAAAATCAATTACCACAATAATTCCTTTTATTTCATACTAACATTAATTTTAAAGTTGTTAACTTGAACAAATTGAAACAAATGTATAATGTTTAACTGTCACATACATACTTTCTTTTAACAGTAATTAAATAAGATGCTTTAGAAACGGAATTAAATACTGTAAACATTCATTTGAATATTTTCCCTGTTAAGTAATCAGGGGAGCTATGGGTAATAGAAAACTGATTTCCTATGTTATTATACAATTGGCACAGTTTTCATGGGACACCTGTATATAGGGTGTGTGTAAAACAATAGTAACAATATATACTGAATCTTGATTTGTTTGGGAGGGGACATGGGGAGATTTGATAAGAAGTATTCGGTGCAGTGCAATCCTCGCCTTGCCTGCATCGGTTAGCCTAGCTATCTTACAAAGTGGAATCATCATCAACATCATCATCATCATCATCACGCATTCATACAATCATCACACACGTTTATCAACATTATCACGTTTTGTTTAGGTCGATCTGTTCGCTCCTCGCACACTTGGTATCTTGATATCTACAATAGTTACATTACATGGTAGCCAGAGCTGTCTGGAATGTGTCATCGTCAAAATAAATCTCATAAATCAAAAATAACGTCACTACAATTAGTTAAAAATAACAATGCCAAGCAAGGGTCTTGCGCTCGCGTCACGTTTTACAATCACGTACTACCAACAGAGCAGTAGTGTAGTGTAGTGTTATTCACTGTAAAATTAACTATTTTCTGTTTTTTATAAAAATATGTCCCTGGTATTGTGATACCGGGTGATAACACTGCCCTGGGTACTTTGTACTTGACGAAGGCATCTTTTACTTTAAAATGTCAACAAAACTATGAATAAAAGAGATTATCAATATTTAAAACCTATGTACACTTAGTATTCGTAGAGTGGTGTGGTGCAAGCCGGTGGACGTAGACGACGGGGGCGAGTGTTTATTGCACAGGGCGGGGGCTGGTAACAACGTCAGGGTAACGACGGATCGGCTAGAGTTGGAGTTGGAGCTGGAGCTACAGCTGGTGGCTGCTGCGTGTTATTTCCGCTTGGCGTGCAGCATCTCCATGAGCAGCGTCTGCGTGGGTGCGCCCCCGTTGCAGTGCTTGTGGTACAAGTGGTCTTCGCCTCGCGACGCCAAGGTATGAATCTCCGGCAACACGCTCAACAACTTGTGGAATTTGTCCTAAGTACATCACACAAAACATACATCCGTTACAATCAGCTTAGCAATCTGACACATTTAAAAAAATAATAATGTAATACAACATAGTATGACATGTGCAGAGTGTCCTAAATATGATGCGCTATACATGGGGATCTCCAGATCTGGAAGAGGTAAGACTTTTGTTAAATTAGACAAAAGTTGTACTAGAACAATTTAACGCTGAATAAGTGAAAATGTGGAAATAGCGAATTTATTCAAATAATTTTAATTCATAAAAATAAAAGTTTCAAATAAAAATTGTATTTACATTAGAGAATAAATATAATTTTTTCAATCGCCTATTTTTGAGATATAGCAAAGTTAACTATTTTAAATTTAATGAATAGTTGAAATTTACCAATTTAAAGATTTTTCTTTATCTTTAATAATACAAAAATTAATATCCTGAATTTTTCAGTTATCAAATATATAAATTTTATTGTGTTTGAGTCAGTAAATTTTACATTTGTCTTAATATTTGTTACTACTAATTATACTTTACATTTCTCTATCAGATTGGGCATAGTTTGTTGAAAGGAATTATAGAAATCATGTTGAAGGTTTGAAGAAAGAAGCTGGATGACAAAAAGGTTGAGAGAAAATACGTAGACAGAAACCAAAGAGGAGTGGAGGAGGACCATAACATGACAGAATCCATCCTTTCTCAGAACAAGAATTAACTGATTGATTTGTCTATCGTAAATTTTATTCTAGCTTTGTTTTTTTTTTGCTATTCTTTTATCTGTTTTACCCCATGTGTCATTCGAACCACTCTACGAGATATGAACCCATGAAGTAAAGATATCCGTACCTGTATTTGCGGGTAGCACGTAACCGTATAATCGGAGAGCGCCTGTTGCACCTGTTCGTAGCCTTCCTGCACGTGCCTCTTATTCGAAATTCCCCGGACATCTGCAACATTACAGAGGCTCACTATTACTTAAGATAACAACCTGCATTCAACATCACACTCACCAGGATTGAGCAGCAACAAGAATTTAACGCAGATGTAGTCGCTGACGTCGAACTTGAGGTCCTGGAGCTTAGCAGTCAGGTCGTTGAAGTGGTCGGCCAGCGACGGCACTCCTAGTAGACCTAATGCCAGCAGGTCGAATTTCTGACCGTTGTGTAGCGTCGTCTCATCGGGCAGGTTGTTGTGCATGCGCTGATGGAGATGGTCCAGGACCAGCATGTCGGACCATGAGTGTTGGAGGAGCTTCATCTGATCGTCTACCTGGAGATACAAACAAAAAGTTAGGTTAGAACGAATTTCAAGGATCAACAATCTTTTAAAATACGCCTGTCGATTTGTTACTACCGAAAAACATTTTTTGTTTCAATTTAAATTAAAATAATATAGAATCATAGTTTTGACAGTTAAACTGTTGGTCTGATTCAATTTTGTCTCTTATGGCTACATACTTATACATTTATTTAATCTAAACAATATCTAATCGAGATGAACTACGACTTACTAAGTTTGTTTATATATAATTTTTTGTTTCAATTTCAAATAAAACAATAGGGAATCACAGTTTTAACAGTTAAACAGCTGCTCTGATTACTAATTCTATGATTGCTTCGCGATGTGCAACTGTCTCTCTTATCGATGTGCAACTGTCATTCTCTCACGTTCATTTGTTTAAAAAATGTCAAATCGAGACGTATAATTTAAATAACTTATTAAATAATGCTGCCAATATTATTACTTATTATTAATATTTTTAAATTGTCCTTTTTTAATAAATCTACTAATCTAATTAATTAAAGTAATTAATCTACTTTTAATAATATTAATTTTAAAACTAAGATATGTGATTATATGCTGGTATTTTATACATCTTTTTTTTAAGTACAACAATACAAAATCATTGGTTTGACAGTTAAACAATTGTTGTGATTCGATATTGTTTCTTATAGCTGGATGCCGATGCGCAAGTGTTATTCTTTTGAGACTCGAAGCAAACTATATAAAAATATAATCACTAAATATTGCTATTAATGATTCAATAGTTACTTATCATTAACATTTTTAAACGTATTTATTTTTAATCTATATATAATCTAATTCATTGGCATTAAAGTACTTTAATTTTAATAATATATAATAAATAATTTCAGACTGGTAATTTTATTGTAGCTGATGTTATTCTTTATTGATTTTACTAATGTAATTCTATAATGTTATAGACATGCCTTTTTCAGATATAATTTAATTGTAAAAAGGGTTTTAATAAAAAAGGTTTCCATTATTATATTTCTCTTAAAATTTAAACCACATTTTAAATAACGCAATAATAAAATGGGAAGTGAAGTAAATGAAAATAAAAAATGATATCAAACTAAGCGATGAAAAAAAATTATCATTTGTGTATAGAGTACAAAAGAATTGACAACAATGTGCGCCTTATTCATCCCAGCTTTCCCACAGTAAAGTTACAATTATTACATAATCATACAACGTTGCCAGTTCTCAAAAATAATATAAAAAATTCACCGGAACAGATGTCGGCCACATTATATAAAACTCCCAAATATTCTCTTCGTAAATTACGATCAGAATGGGGGTCGTGATGAAAAAAAAAAATTAATTGCAACGTGCAACATGCATTTGTACAGAAACAATCGAATGTATGTTGAAAAATGCATTGGTAGACTGAAAACTACATTAAATTAGAACGCAATTAAGGTAATTAAGCGTTGACAAGATAAAGCCACTAAAGTTTGTTTCATTTACTGATGGTTTCATCATCGTAAATTTATTGAACTAAAAATGATAATGTTACCAACTGTCAAATAACAACACCAAATACTGTAGTAAACAAGAAAGACGAAGGAGATATGTTTAATTTTTAAGTTGAAATATGTGGCAGGTAAAATTAGAAAATAGTTTAACTACATAAAAAGAAACAAGAATGTTAATGAAAGTGGCTTTTTACATCTATTTTTATAGTTACTACATTGAACATTTAAAAAATTAGGTCGAGGTTCAATAATAATAGACCGTAAATTGAAAAAAGGAAAAACAGTTTCTTATTTACAGTACAATTTGTAATAATATTAACATTATGCAATTAGATTTATTACTACCAAAGCAAATTTACATTTACGCAGTTCAAATATTTATACATAATTTCAAAATTACTGTAATAATGAATTACCGTCACTTTTGAAGTATCTGCGCACTGGAACAGGACGTTAATTCTACAAAGAGTAAAATGTCAAGCAAAGCTAACAAAACTTTAATGAAACCAAAGTTAAAAACTTATTCAACACTTAATTAAGGTTTTTCACTAATTACATTTATATAAAAGGCTTTAATAGCTTGGTAGAATTCCTCTGTACACCTGTATGAAGTTAGTTCTCATGCCTACCACGGCGACAGCCTGGCAGCTCCGTCCAGGGGCGTCGCTGTCGAATCTAGGCCATTGTCAGTGTGTCAAGATCTTTTGGTATCAGCAAACGCTTCTATTACGATTGTTGCAAAGAAAATGGAAAGTGTACCACATCGCAATACGTAATACCGTCAGACACAACTCAACAGGGAAAGTTCGTTTTGTTTTGTTCTCGTTTTTTTTTTATAGGTTGGTAATGATTGTTGTTTGACGATTGAAACGATTGCGGTATGGTTTGATGGCGATTAATTGATAATTTTGTTGTACGTGATAGGGCATACGTGGAAATCAAGAATTTTATGATGGATTTGTAATTGTAATGACTTTAAGACTACTGTAATATCAAATATTAGTTTTGAAATCACATTTTGTAATGTTAAATTATCAAATTATACTGAAATGTTACTTTCAACAATTCTAAGCCTTAAATTTATTAACAAAATATCAGTATGAACAATCGAAGACGATTAACAACAGTTAACTCTTTTTTTTTAAATACCAAGGGCGTTATGTAGATGATATAGTGTAATGGTATCCATCTCGAGAGATGGATGTCGCTCCAGGGCATTATCTCCTAGTAATATTCGTGGTGCATACAGGATTTTCTTTTTCACTAGAATATGTATAATTAGTTTTAATTTACAATAATTATAATTATAGTAATGCGTATAAGACTGTTTTACTAGTTAAAGGAGCAACTATGATGGGAACAACCTCCCGTAAACTATCTATCTATTTAAATAGTGCCAAGCAATTTTCATCTTTCTTGGATATATTTTGTAAACTGCAAAGAAAATATATTTGCGTGAAATTAATAAAAAAAAAAGATAAATTTTTATAATAGCATCAATTAGTGTTGTAGGATTGAAACTATACCCTTATTTGATGTTCATATTAGTAGTCAATATTATAATAATAATAGAATGCATTTTGGGCAGAATTGTATTTAAATTGCCGTATGTCTATATAGACCTTTCTAGATTCTAGATTGCTTTGTTAACCAAAGTAAATATAATTATAAATAAAAAATCATTTAAATGCACAAAAATTCGAACAAATAAAATTGAAATACTTTTATCTAAAATAACTAAAGAACTTTTTGAGCGGAACAATTAAGTTCGTCACCTTTAATCGGCGTTCATAACCTTAACATGGTTAATTTTTTTTTATTAACAGCTAATAAAAAAGTAGAATTTCTTTGTAAACAAATTATTTTGAACGTTTAAAATCTAAGATATTTGTAAGTTAAAAATAACTTATCGTGCGTTACGCATGACCGCTCCATAAAATGGCGGTACAGTTCGCGCGTGCGCTGCACATACGCATGGTTTATGGAATTATGCAAAGCACGAATTACGGATTACTGCGATTACGGATTGCCGAAAGTGAAACTTGTTAAGTCACCGACTCAGAGCCGAGTCTGAGTTGGGAAAATGAGGCCAAGTTCAAGACGTGTAGCTCAGCAAAAACTTGTGCGGATGCTGTGACGTAGTTTGTAAGCAGAACGAACGTGGCGCCACTGTGGTTAGTTAGTTTGTGTTTCCGTCAGTTTGATCTTATGATTCAGACTTTGATATTACATAGTGTACAACACGAAATTAATCCCAATTACACTACAGGGGAACTATGTATTCTAGGGAATTAGAACCACTAGAACGAAATTGCAGATCTTATATTTATTTACTTATTTTTAATGTCTGCACAAAACATTCTTTAAAAACGACAACATTTGCAATTAATTATTTTTTAAATATCACAAATGGGATATGTGGCTGTGGTATCGAGTCGGCCTGTAGATCTTGAGAACCCTGGTTCGAATCCCACAGTCGACAAACAATTTTCACCAAAATTAAATCTACCCCTGTGGCACCCTCACCACTAATATCTTTGAGGGCCGTGATTTGACGGCCGGTAACCGCACTTCACGCGACAAAATATATCACTTACCGAGATCTGCTACAGCAGAGTGCCACACCCAGTAATGGGTAAAAGGCGTGATGATATATTTATTTAATAATTTTCAAATAATTTGTGTTGATAGTACAAAAAGTGTAATAAGGTATCGGATATACTTCCTTACTATCTTTTTAGATTCATTGTTAGTGGAATGAGGTTGAGTTATTTGAGATATTTTGAGGAAGTGAAACATACGCCGAATGAAAGATTAATATAAAAGGTGTATAGAAGATAATGGATGGATGTGACTGAAGATTTGTTGCGTGATGAATGATTTCAATTGTGATGAATAAATGAACTTATATGGGGGCAGAATTGGCCTGATTTAACCCATTTGATTTAAATTATTTCTGATTATTTTTTTTTATTAATTGAATTATATTTCAGGTACAAAACAAAACAAGTGTCATAATAAAAAAGTTTTTTTGTAAAAAAACAAAATATTTCTACAACTGTCAATTTTTTTTTCAATATCATCAATTAATAACATACAACGCGTATTTTGCGCATTATTTAGCACCCTACAGCACAAAATTATTATTTTTATACGTTCCATTGATTACAACACATCTGTAGTACCAAATTCATATTATTTAAAAAAAAATTAATTAAAAAATTATTTTTTTAAATCATGATTTTTGCCAACCCTGTATGGAAGGAGCCATGAATGTGGTTGAAGCGAGGATAAGAGTGTTTGACGAAGACTGATAATTTGATGAATGAGTCACGGGTTCGCGCTACCCCATTTAATGGGATATAACGTTATAAAGCACTTACTGCTCTTAATATTTAAACAACTTTGAAGTCAGCGAGATTTGAACTCGCAAACTTCTTTAATACAGTAATTTTGTGAATGAAGAATCCTACCTTGAGATCCTTGAAGAAAATGGAATTCCTCGCCCAATCGACCTGCGAGAACAGATTCTGGTCCAACACTTTACACATGAGTTCAAACAAGTCCACTTCGCACTGATTGTACGTCTGGCTCTGCAGGAGATTGTAGAGGGAATTCTGCCACTCGCGATCATCAACCGCTTGCACGAAGTCCCTGATAAGCGGTGAAACCTTGGGCCCCGGACCAGGAGTGTTGCTGCCAGGCGTGGCTGCACTCACTCCCGCCGCCGCCGTAGCTGCAGCCGCCGCGTCGAACTGGAAGTGCTTGGGTGACATCGCCGAGGGTGGCAGAGGTTGCGGAGGTGGTGGAGGAGGCGGCGCCACCTGACCCGCGACCTGGCCCAGTGCCACGGCGATAGGGGATGGCGATGAGTCGGGCGATGACGTCAACGAGCTCACCTGCGGAATTTGAATCTCTTGTTTGATGTGGATGGATGCGAATGGTGAGCCTGGAGGCGGTTGGTAGCCAGCGAGAGGCAGGGAAGCGCTGCCGGGGCCGGAATCGCCGCCGCCGGCACGGAGGGTTTGAACGGCGATTTGACGTTGACGCATTAGTTGGAGCTTACGCGCTCGGTCGCGCTTATACATTGGACCGAATTTGTTGCGACCACCGCGCATCCGATCTGCTCGCACAGCTACAACAAAAAACACATTCATTAACATCTTACTAAATCATTAATCACTACGGTATAGTGGAATCTCAACGGTTAATTACATTTATCGTTATCGTATCTACCACAGACATTAATATAAGGCAGATTGATTTAATCTTGCCATAATAAATAAATATATCTGTGTAAAAAGTGGCTGATTAAAAATAAGTTTCGCAGCCTTGAATTAAAATAAATATTAGTTCTAAAAATAGTAATACGACAAGTATGAGGAAATTCCGTGTGTAGAACCTTAATATAATAAAATTTGTGTAATGTAATATCGAATAATTAGAATTTGCAGTTATAGGTGGTAGTAAGTAAGTAGAGAGAAGAGTTAATTGTATGTTTATCGCACGCGCGTGTTTTATTCATAATTAATTTCGTGTTTCCGTTAATTATTTTTTGCACTTTGTTCGTTTGAAGTGTGTCAAGGCTTTTCAGAAGCGCTTTCATCATCGAGATTTAAATGATTTAAGTAATCTTGCAGTAAAATTCATTCAAATTATGTTTAACTATTACATGATATTTTAATGCGTTCTAAATTTAAATGCGATGAAGATTTACCAAGAACTTGAAGAACTGGTTAACAAGCAGTCTAGCTCAATCATGTATTTATTTACTACTATGCATAAACACCAACTTAATCCTAATTACAAAAGCTTATAGTTGCATCTGAAACACTCAGACACCATCCTATTTATTGGGATTTAAGTTGAAGACAGCGTGAACTTTTGCTTACTGCAAATTAACTATTTTAAATGTGTTTGATCTGCAACTGCAGATCTTATAATATATTATCTATAGGTATTATGCTATACAACTGGAATTTAGTCCCAATTACAGTAGCTTATAATACCTTTTTTTAAATATAAATTCAAATTAGTGAAATTAGAACGCGAGAACTCTACGATTATATTAATCTACAATTGCAGATCTTAAATATAATATTTACACAACAGGAATTTAATCCCAATTACATTAGCTTATAGTAGAATCTGAATCATTTAATATTTTATAGCAGTTAGCGAACGTGCGAATTTTTGCTTGATTGTATCTACTAGCCTACAGCTGCATTGGATGTGAATGATTTGCAATCTCAGATCTTGGAGTTTATTTATAAGTACAGTTAATAGTAAAATCCGAACAATTCAGGTACAGATTAATTTTTTTGAATTATAGTTTAAGTCAATGGGATTTGAGATAACTTTTGCTGAGGCTATCAAATACAAAAATAAGCTTGAAGTTATCGTGTAGCGATTGCAATGAAATTATAAATATATGCTAATGATCGGAACAATTTTCATAACAATTTAAATGCACACATTTCAATATATCAACATTACCAATCAAGCTACTACGAATAACTACATTTTTTATGTATATCCGTAAAAAAGTTCTTGAACTAGATATAAAATAATAGATTTCTATTCCCGGCTTACCAACTATAATTTCAATTTCAATTACATCAACTCTATCATTGTCAATGTTCTTACTTTTCATTAATTATAGATATAACTTGCCCACATATATCTGATAATTGCTACAATTACGCCACGCGTGTGAGTGTACTGTATGATATGCCGGGCACATCACAACACATGATGGTATAATACAGTATAGGTCTAGTGCTGCAGTGATCGATTCTCTAACTCTTTAACGAGTGCAACACAAGCGAAGCGAGTCGACTTTCTCTTGTCCTTGAAACACTTGCACAACGCATCATGGGCAGCCATGCTTGATGGCTGATGCTCTACTGTCTGTCTGCGGAGGAAACGACAACGGACGATCGACAAGAAGAGGATGTACGTACACACTGATCTTTTGTTGATTATATTCAATAAATGCTTAATAAATGGAGTAGCACGAACCCTTCAAACATTCACTGAACATTGATCTTTAAAATGTGGGTCAACACCCCCAGGAGGATACCCTGGAAAGGGATCGCCGGATATTAAAAAATAATGTATTTAAGCAGATATCAATAAGTAATATATTTACCAGCCATTAAATCACGACTCTCAAAGATGTAAAAATTGTTTTCGACTGTGGAAATCGAACTCGGATTCTCAAATACACAAGCCGACTCGATACCACTAAGAATTATAAAGGAAAAAATAGGATACTACAAGAATTTGAACCTGGCTCCTATGAACTGCGCTCATATGCTTTAAAATTTAATTTAATTTCATCCATTACTAAATATATCCTTAAAACACTAATTATATGTATTGAAAGATACAAATAATTTATTACAAGTTTGAAAACTATAATTAATTCTAAAAACTATTAATACCAACTTTCCAAAGGACTCAAGACACTATACCATAGTTCTTAATGAGAAGGTTTTCCTTTACAAATTTCTAATATCGTGCTTCTACATATTTTTGTAACGTACATGATTTAATCAATCTCTTACAAACTTCAATTCACACAAAAATAAGGGGACTGCGAACGAATTTATTTGTAACTTTTAAATACCACTGCTTTATCCTGTTACACTATGCTTTATCCACATTCATAATTCTTTTCATATAAAGCTCGTTTTATCTTTCGTTGACTCAATAAACCTTTAAACATATTCATATATTTATGCCTAAGGATCTTAGATCATCCATCCAATCTCTCACCATCAACTTAATTCAACATACGTTCCACAATTAAAATAGCATATTAATCGGATTGGTAAAGTTAGCACCAGAATACTAATCTTTTTGAAATAATATATGATTGTTATTATAAATAAAACACATTACGATGGGGTAGGTGGCTTAGTGGTATCGAATCGGCCTGTTGATCTTGAGAACCCTGGTTCGATCCCCACAGTCGACAAACATTTTTCACCAATTTAAATCTATCCCTGTGGCTCCTCCTCCACTAACATCTTTGGAGGCCGTGATTTGACGGCTGGTAACCGCACTTCACGCGAAGAAATATATCACTTACCGAGATCTGCTTCGGCAGATTGCTACACCCAGTAATGGGTAAAAGGCGTGAGGATGTATTTTTTTTATGTATTAAACATATTGTCCATGTTAAAGATTGATAGTATTGTAATATATGTGAAAATGTTGATTTTAAAATTTTAATTTAATTAATGAAAAACGAATGGAAGATAAAACAAGTGTATTATAACTATACTGATTAATACTTCAATGAATTGTTATTCCATTTGAAGTGGACGATTTTGTGGGAAAAAATTAAACATGCTAAAAATTCAATGACATTTTGTATTGATTTAAATAAATGTAAATAGTGGTAGATAGTAAATAGTGAAGTAATGAGAAAGGAATGAAAATAGTTTTAAGCTCAATTTTGTGTAATTTTTTCATTTCTGAGGCCATATTGTGGTTGTCTCTCAATGCACGTAGAAAATTCATAATTCAAGGATTTATAAAAATAAATAAAATAATTAGATCATACGCAACAAACCGCTCGATTTCCACAAAAAAAATCTTTAAATTAATAAGTAACATATAGGTCAAACTATATTGGTTTGTTTGGTTATTAAGTTTTTACGATGTTTTGTAATGATGCAAGGGTTTAATATCTTATTCTTCGCCCAACAAAAGTGAAATCGGGTCGAAAATAAACTCAGTTTGGTGTTGAAATGTGTCAGGTTGTGTTTGAACTTTCGTTTTTGGATGAGCGTTCAACGTTGGTTCAACCCAGCTCTGCACAGACCTTTGTGTAACTTTATGTTAACGTTCAGTTGCGTTATGCTTAAGTTTACACTGACTATACTAACGCGATGTTTCAATCCATTGTTCTTTGTACTGTAATATTACTACAGTAATACTGTACTTACTATTATTATTTTATTCAACTCTTTGTTCTGTTTAAGAAATTGTATAAAACATTTTTTTTTTATTTCAATGCTTTTTGCTTCTTGTTTAAACATTATATTTAAGAAATGTTCATTTTATTATTTGCTATTTTGCACACAGGAACTTATTTCTTATTTAATAATTTAATTATATTGGAATTTAAACCAATTATACACAGATATATGGGGTAGGTGGCTCAGTGGTATCGAGTCAGCTTGTGGCTCTTGAGAACCCGGGTTCGATCCCCACAGCTGACAAACAATTTTCATCAATTTAAAAATCTACCTCTGTGGCTCCTCCTCCACTAACATCTTTGAGGGCCGTGATTTAACAGCTGGTAACCGCACTTCACGCGAAAAAATATATCACTTACTGAGATCTGCTTAGGCAGAGTGCCACACCCAGTAATGGGTAAAAAGGCGTGATGATATATTTATTTATACACAGATATATTTTTACATGTACCTGTCAAGAAGTAATTTTTTTTCCCTCAATTAAGAAAAGAAAGTGGTACGTTTCACCCATATCCATTGCAACCGGAAAACGGTATAATTTAACATAATCTTATCTAAATTTTTAATTTATAACTGATAATTTTGCTTACTGATAGTGTAGTGAAATAAATATATGTTTACTTTGTATTTCATAAAGAATGTGTTATTTTCCCTCAAGTACTTTTTATCCTTCGGAAAATGAAACGGCACCTTCGTGGAGATATGTCTCACTTTCTTCCCTTGATATACAAATAACTATTTTGTTATGAAGTCTCTGGCTTATGAAGCTAAAGTGCAACCATAGAGTAACAATTATATGTTACTAAAATACGTCTGTGCGTGTTAAGGCACATCTCTTAACATATTGTGACGTCACCCGAACCAAGGTTAATCAGTTCGAATCCGCCGGTCGATAATGTGTGATTTGTCGTAAAAATATAAAATACAGCTACATGTATTTATCACACTCGGGCGCTATAAGCTAGTCATTTATACGTCTTAAATAATGTAGCATTTGACTACGAAAACCGGCAGTACGGCAGTGTAAAACCTGCGGCTCGGTGTGTCCGGTAGGCCCAGGCCCGATTTGGGCTGTAGCGCCACAGATGATGATGATGAAATACGTCTGTACCACAAGGTACTAATTAAATTAAAATACATAATAGAATAATTGTATGAACAATATAAATATTTGGATTTTTTAATAGTATATATAGGTCAATCTATTTCAAAAAATAGTTACGTCATGAAAACACATTATTATTATTAGTGTAACGTTTAAATCATTGTTCTATACTACAACATATTAGTACAGAAACAAAATTAGTAACATATGTCTTGAATAACAAACAGCATACAGTTTCAAGCAAGATTTCGGCTGTTTAAATCTCTTCAACTTATATCAAAACAATACAAGTGCATGTGAGTGATTCAAATTTCACTATAAGCTACTGTAACTGGAATTAAGTTCCTGTTGTGAAACCTAAAAACAATTGAAAAATAAATCTGTTATTCAAAATAAACTGCAGTACTATGATTGTTTAATCATTAATATCTTTGTTTGCGTGTGTGCAAATAATTACTTAAGTGAATAATTTTAACAAACAGATTATTATCTGTACAATAATTAAATATAGTTGCGAAAACACAAAATTACCTCTAAAATATTCATCATCCAACATTGAAATTGTTTCCTCTTTACAAAAATCTAAAACTATGTTAATTTTCTTTACTCGGACAATCGTATTTCGCCATATTCACAGGTCGCATTACGACATAATACAGCACACACATAACTGGACGACACAGAATACACATAACATAAACGTTAACTTAATATATGCGTACGCCATCTATACTCAGCGCCAGGAACTATCATATGACGTCAGTTGTGTATACTGTGTTCCACCGGAAATAGCACAAGAAAAATATAGAAATAATTTTGTTTATTAATGTGTGTAAAAAGTTGCACATTGCTATTAATTACTGTAGAATTATAATATAGGAACAGGTTTTAATTTAATTATAGATTACATAAAATTATTAATTTGGGTACGTAGAACGTATGTCTAATGAAAGAATGATAAAATAAGATGAATGGATGGGTATGATTGAAGGTTTGGTGCTTGTTACTATTTCTGTCGTAGCAGAACTCAGGAAGTGATATATTAGGCTCATAAAATGTACGTTACCAGCCGTCAAATCGCGGCTCCTCAAGATGTTAGTGTAGGGGTAATTTTAATATGGTAAAAATTGTTTTCTACGATTGCTATGAAAAGTTGACAATTACGCTTTCATTTGTCATCGTAAAGTTGACGTTTTCTGTGGAACAATCCAAAAATATATTTTTTGCACGAAAAAGATATTAAATGAACGCTTATTTCAATAGTTACCAGGGATACAAACAAAACAGAAACTTGTCATATTGACAGTTGACAGAATGAATTTATTTTAAATACGTATACTTTTTAAATCATTTTAAAATGCAATCGTAGAAAAAATTATTTGTGTATCACGACCGTAAAGTGTCTTTATTCTTCTTGCATTATAGCAGCTCTCGCCTTCGGCTCGCGCTGCAATTACCGTTCTCGAGTAACAAAGTATCACTTTACGCTCTTAATACACAAATAACTATTGTCGATTGTGAGAATAGAATCAGAATTCTCAAATGAAACAAAATCTATTAATATTTCACTGTTTCCTACGCTACCTACTCATTATTATCATTGAACAAATTTATTTATTAATAATAAATAATTAAAAAATAAAATAACCACTCAAATACAATTATATTTTTCGGATAGAAGTTGAAATCAACGAAATTTAAATGCGCGAACTCTTGCTTGCTGACATACTGGACTTTATCCTTCAAGGGTTCGTGCTACTGCATTAGATGGAACATAACATGATATGCAATATATGTCGAGGTTAAAATTCACTACAGAATTGTATTTCCAAATTTCTCAACTAACAATTTAACTCCAAACCTGTGTCACGTCCAAATATTAAAAAAACAATGTACGAACTCTCACATTGCCCAACAAACTCAAAATTAAATCATAACCACATATTATTCCATATCAAACATAATAAACATACGAAACTTGGTTTCACAATCTTTCGGACAACACAGCATAAGACAATACAATAGGTCTATGGTGAAGTTTAGGTTTTCATATAAGAAGTGATTGCAGTTATAGATACACGTGGACGAAAACGTTTGTCCGTACACACATGCACATCGTGTATAAGGATATCTCCGTTTATCTAGTTCCCTAGTTCTGTAGGCGTGTGAATGTCTGTGTGTGTGAGTGTGTAGGTGCAGATTAGGACTAAATGTGAAGTGAATTTTAAACAGTGATATAACAGTCTTCATGCGGTCAGTGTTGCAAGAAATCTTGTACAAACTATTTTTAGTTTTAGGTATCTATCTGATAATGTAAATTAAAATATAAAATTACTACAAATTTGCTACTCTGCACAACAGGAATTTAATTATAAGCTTATAAAAATTAGCAAAATTAAATGCAGTTTACTTGAATTAAACATTTTTAGTACCACTGGCTTGATAGTTATTTCTAATATATTATTAATTAAATTATAATTTTTTATGAATCTTTTAGTGGATGCTCTATAAATGTTTCAGGAGTTAATGGGATATAGCGTGATGTTATGTATGTATGTATAAATAGTCATTTATCTAACGTTGTATAATGTATCAATTGATTAAAAAATAAATATGTATTGACGCCTTTTACCCATTACTAGATGAAGCACTCCGCCGTAGTAAATCTCGGTTACTGATATATTTATGCGCATGAAGTGCGGTTACCACAGAGGTCATTTTAATGTAGTGAAAATTGTTTATCGAATCCACGTTCTCAATCAATGAGGCACCTACCCCATATAAATTGACTATAGTTGTAACAAAAATATTTATTTCATTGCTCTTGATTTTACGAAATAATAATTTTAAATAGTTATTTTGTATTAAGAGCGTAAAGTTACTTTATTACTCGAACACGGTAATTAATAATAGTGTAAGAGGAACAAACACACTTTACGCTTGTGATACACACATATTTTTTTTCTACGATTGTATCTTAAAGTATTAAAAAACGTGAACGTACTGAAAATAAATTCATTCTATCAATATATGACACTTTCCTGTTTTGTGTGTATCCCTAGTAATTATTGAAGTTAGCGTGTATTCAACATCTTTTTCGTTTCCAATGGCAACACGCGCATTTAATATCTTTTCGTGCGTTGCCATTGGATATTCGCAACAAACAAAAAAAGTAGAAAAAGTTATTTTTGTGTCATTATCAGTCTTTCGTGTAATATAAACTCTTAGTGATTGATCATCAAGTATAAAACACCCTGTATATTTTGAAACTTCAAATATATTTTAACATGAATTAAAATTCCAAATATTAACAGTGGAATTAAATCATTGGAACTTAAATTGTATTTTTGGTTAATATTTGAATTCAACGACGGTTGAACAAGCTATCGCTTATGGAACAGCAACGCAACCATATTGCTATAACTATCCGTAAATACAGGTAGATTGTAATCCATATACCAAGCAAGAGGTCGAAGAGTTATAACTAACTTATACTTACAACTTATATTTGAAAAATTCGACATGTCTGAGTGATTAAGAAACCACTATAAGCTACTGTAATTGGGGTAAGTTCCTGTTGTGCAGAGTAACAAATAAATAATCTAGGCTAGAATTAGCTGTAAGCAATGTGCAATATATATTAAATTCTGATAGACATCAAGCTCAAACAAAATTGCAGTATTTAACAAATTTTTCAGTAATTAATTGTTATCTTTAATTAAGCACACTTCACCTTAGTGGCTGCATACATAATCTCCTGTTCTAATTGAAGTTAAGCCTCTAACCACCAACGTATCATTACATGATTAATGATCTCAACATTGCCAGTCATTATTACATTAATCGTAGTGTATCTTATGGAGTGTTGGTGTTTTGTTATTTGTGTCACCCTTGGCTTAGCTCGGCTGGTGACAACCCTGAGCCAGGAGTCGAGCGCCTGGGTGCGGTTATGGCCGCCGCGCTGGCCTACATGCCCACCAACCGTGGAGACAGTGCCGTACTCAACATATTTATAAAGAAGGAACTAGTGTCCAACAGTTTCAAACTATAAAATTCCAAGACATTTTAAGATTACAAAAAAATTCCAAGAAATTTCAAAATCTGTCTTTGATTGTCAGTATTTCTCCAAATTATTTTAATAATAAATATTTGAAAATTTATTTGGTTAATTACTGTAAAAACTGGACAAAAAATTGTTAGAAATAGTAAATAGTTATTTTGTCTAACAATTGCTACATAACCTGTTTAATAAAAAGAAACTAAATTAAATAATTATTTTTATGTTCGACTGTACCATAGCTATTTGATTTATGACACTGTTTAATGTACATAAAATAGCACTTTATTGAACTAGTACGATAAAATTGCAATAAATATAAGTCAAAACAATTATTATATCTAATTAATTAATTCTGTTCCTTTACTTCCGAGTTTACAAATTTGATAGCATATTGTCAGGCAAAAGTAATAATAAAGCACACTTTAAGATACAAGTTTTTCAAGTTGTTCAAAGTAGTTAAACATAAAGCTTTGTATACAACTCGTAAAATGGTTTATGTATTTTTTTCCTGGTTTTATACACAAATTCAAGGATTTTTAATGATTTCTGGTCATGTTTAACAATTCCAGACTTAACTCAGAATTTCTAAAAATTACAAATGCAAAAATTGTATTATTTACTAATAATTTTACATTAGTAGAACACATTATTGGCGAGGTTCGCTTCGCTCGCATACTTAACCCATCTGCACACGCAAGACGTTCTAATTAATTTATTAAGGTAAGGCTCGCGTTTCAAACAACAAGCTCTAACCTGTTAGAACATACGCGTTTATATTTATTTTTGGCAAAATTTGCATGATGCAACACTGATTTCACATTTTACTGGTGACATATTCAACAATATTTATACAATGCCAAACTAAAGATCTGCAACTTTAGTACCATTCTAAATAACTATAATGAGTAACAATTCTATATCAGCTTCATATCTAGCTGATCTTGGTCTTACTAGTAACAAGTTAATTTACTGATAAAACTTACTTTTAATTACAATTATTATTTTCTTATTAAAGCAACGCATTTTACGCGTTTAAATCCAATAAAGGTATTTTGTTTACTTCGGCAAAACTCATGCGCACAATCTAACGTGATGTCAAACGGCGGTACAACGTCTTCTAGCGTTTAGACGGTGCGATGCATGAGCGATGTAGTGTTTTTGTCTGACACATGTTATCGTTTTTTTCTACGCTCAAGGCCGAAGTGCCGTTTTGTGAAGTTACTAATAAAAAATCTGCAGTTTTTTTTGTTTCCTTGTTTTTGTGATATTTTTAGATTGAAGAAAAACAGGACCTAGCCGTTTTGGAAAACACACACTGTATATTGGTCGAACGAGCACATTTATTATTTATACGAGAATAGAAAATAAGTACTGATTTTCAAAAGATTGTGTATTATAATAAAACACCCTAGAATCTGTCATTAGTTTAAGCGCTCGACTATTAAATTATCCGGTACCCACATCATCCTTCATCGTCTTGAGACTCTCCTAGTCCATTTGAAAAAATATCAATATGAACGAGTAACAAATATTTTATTTTTATTAAATTATTTTAAATAATTTTTAGTAAAACTAATTCAAATAAAAGTTATGGAGAATAATTATTTGTGTATCAAGGGAAGAAAGTGAGACATTTCTTTCCGAAACTACCATAATTTTTTTCACTACCTTATCAGAAAGCAACATTTTCAAAATACAGAAAATTTTACGTTCTTGCCTTAGTATGAAAAATATCACTTTCTTTCTCTCAATTGAGAGAAGAACAGAATCTTGAAAGAAATCATTTTCATACAATAAAATAAATGTTTCATCACGCCTTTTTTTCAGTGGTATCGAGTCGGCCTGTGGATCTTGAGAACCCTGGTTCGATCTCCACAGCCGACAAACAATTTTCACCAATTTAAAAAATCTACCCCTGTGGCTCCTCCTCCACTAATATAATTGGAGGCCGTGATTTGACGGCTGGTAACCGCACTTCACACGAAAAAATATATCACTTACCGAGATCTGCTTAGGCAGAGTGCTACACCCAATAATGGGTAAAAGGCGTGATAATATAAATATTTTATTTATTTATTTATATTTTTATCCATTTACTGGGTGTGGCACTCTGACGTAACAGATTTCGATAAGTGATATATTTCTACGCGTTATCAACTGTCAAATCACGCCCCTTAAAGATGTTTAGTGGAGTAGTTTTAATGTGGTGAAAATTGTTTTTCGGCTGTGGGAATCAAATTCGGATTCTCAAATCCAAAGGTCGACTGCCCCCATACCAAATTTATACGTTTGACAATAATAAATACACTGTAAATTTTATTACTGTACTATAAATAAATGTTTAAATAATTTCATTGTCCTGAAAATAACTGTTCTTCAAAATTTGTCTATTTTGTTTCGGTTTAAAAATGACCTTGTAATATTTTTCAAGAAAGTTATTTTTGAATAAGGAACTACACTATCATAAACCGAAAAAATGCGAATTGACTCTATTATCATTGGCAATATTCCTTCGCAGTCTGCGAACAAAACACACAAAAATAAAAATAAGACATAGCAAGTAACGTAAATAAAGCAAAATAGTATATAGGTACGAAAATAGCGCGCATAATAATAGTTGCCGCCTACGCGCACGCGTATAGAGTGTTAGTGGCCCAAACATCGACATCGGCGGAGTGCGGCGTGCGCGTGTTTTCTAATTCACTGAGTTTTATTGTTTGCAATTACGATATGTAAGACAACGCAATTTGGAGTAGAATTGTGTAAGAGTCTGATTCATTTTAACAGCGTAGGTGCATGATGTTTTGTAAGGAGATTTACTACTGAAAAGAAACATTTGATTGTATTACAGCACAGCAGAAACTCAATTACAATTACAGGACACTGATCTAAAGCTCGACACATTTGTATTTTTGCTAAGTTCTATATTTTACTAGTACACTAATGAAGACCGACTTATTTGTAGCTTATTTTTCATTTATCGGAAATATATGGTCCAGTGGATAAAACGAAAATATAACTTGCATCCCAGGATCCAGTTTTTCTGAAAATCGGGATGTTAAGGTTTTAATATTTTATTATAACGTTATTTTTGAGCTGTCTTGTAATTTAGTTCAATTAAAATTTACTTAAAAATGTTCCCAAGCAAAAGATCAAAACATCAATAATTGTTTAAAATTTTGAATTACCATTAAATTATCCAATCATTATGGAAATCTTTTAATTTAATTATCTTTACCTTTAACATAATTAATAAAACAGTTTTTGGATTGCATTCTATTAGTTTATCTTTATTTTAATAACAAGTTTGTATCGATTATACTATTCCCATATGGTGAATATTAAATTAAAATCTTAGCAACGTAAATCTCTTGCGATATGAAAAAATGTGTAGAACAACTATAAGCCGATATTTTAGTGATCGTAGAAAAATACAATGTTGTGATAATTTTCTACGATGAAATGCCGAACTTTATTGCACATAGTTATTAATTCGCGTCATCCTGATGTGTTCGCATACCGTGGACACATACATCATGTTTATATCCGCTCTGGCACTCATGCTATTCACAGAGCACATAGTTCACGAAACCCTTCGTATAAAAATACACCTCCACCTCTACCGCTACCGTACTGTGCCACCTCCATCTCCCCACGCAAGGCGACGACGTTCTCGCCGGCGCGGTGGCGGAATTAGGCCACGGCGGCGGTTGGCGGGCGACGGCGACACTACGCGACCTTGGCCCATATCGCGGGTCTCGCGAGCAGAGGTATATTTACATGCGACTAGCATACTACTAGCGGATAGAACTGCGGTTTGTGCGAACAATACTACGAGATAGATTGAAGATTCATTTACTTTAATGCATATATTTTTTTTATACAATAACTACATAATTAGATCAGTCATCAAGTCCCATTTGAGAAAGGTACAAAAATAAATATATCATCACGCCTTATTACTAATTACTAGGTGTGGTACTCTGCCGTAGCAGATCTCGGTACACGCGTGAAGTGCAGTTACCAAAATCAAATAACAATTAGTGGAGGGGTAGCTTTATTGTGATGAAAATTGTTTGTCGGCTTTGTGAAACAAACCCGGATAAAAGGTAATTTTATATGATAAGGCAATCGTAGCCCAGCAGTTATTTATGGCAAGCAAGAGGACCTATGTTCAAATTTCGCCAACTTCAATTTATATTTAATAAAAACTGATTATATCTGAGTGATTCTTATTCCACTATAAGCTACTGTAATTGGAATTAAGTTCCTGCTGTACAGAGTAACAAATGAATATATAAATAAGTAGTAACAATTGAAGTATGATATATTTCTATATGTAAAATAAGGTTATGACTTAAGAATGAACAAATTAAAGCTTGTACTGCAAGCCAAGCGTGTGAAACGAATTCCATTAAAAATATAAATTTCGAAAAATATAATCTTAATTTCACTAAAATAAATAATTGTTTTCTTTAATCGAGAGAATTAGCATAGAACATGTTTGAAGCCAGTTGTTGAATTGCCTTTTTATAACGTTTTAAATTTATCCAATTCAATCTCAGACTTAAAATATCTATATGAAGTATATTGCAATTTTTATTTAAAGCACCTACATTATCTATAACTATGAATTAAGATCTTTTTTATGATTTTAGCAAAAATATTGTTGCATACTTTCAGCAATAATCAGCTAACGACCAGGTTCCACTTTGTCCACTATCAAATCAGCATACCTTGTAATCCTATGAAGTCCATTCAGTATTCCACATCACTACCACTTATATGTATATTAACGTTTCTCTTATAAGGTACATTCGCACTAAGACTATTTAACATAATTTAATCATTAAAATATCAATAAACACAGCAAACATTTCGATTATTACAAAACCTCGCACTCGACTGATTCAACTGAAGACAGGTTGTCCAACATAGTAGAAATTAATTAGTAAAATATGCTGTAACTTGTTTGGTAACGTCAAGATATTTTTATACAATTCTCGGATTTTGTCGATAATAAACGAAAAACCCGATTGACAATATTCAAAAAACTTAACACGACAATACTTTTTTTGCACCAGTGGATTCTATTCTTTAATAATTTTTATGATTCATTCAATTTTGGCAACCTAAAAATATCTTAATTTTCCCGACAATAAAATTAATCCTATCTCAAGAACTTTAAGCATTTAGGCATTAGTGGTATAAAATTATGTTCATCTTTTGAAATCTGCAATCTTTATTTCCTTAACGGCAATTATAGTAGCTTATAGTGGGCTCTGAACACTCATGTATTTTTTTGATAAAAGTAAAGTCAGCGAGATTTGAACGCACGGCCTCTTGCTTATTAACTAGTGGTAAGTTTCACTGGGTTATGATCGCTTGTAATGTATGAAACGTGACGTAAGTCGTTTCGCGCGCTTTTCTTTATACGTACGCGATTTTTTTATGAATGAACCTCCTCACACTACTCGTAAAATAAATTCTATAGTAGTTATCTAACTCTGCTGATAAGCTTAGTGGAATACTGTACCTTATGTGGACAGACTGTGCAGATAACTGCAGAGTCAATACACTAATCTGTCGTCAAGGACGAACACTTTAAGATGCTTTAATTTTAAGATATAAATTCACATATAAACACTTCTTTTTGGTCATCGCGCTTATTTATATTATTTTTTTAAAATTTTACTCATTTGTTGCTTTACGTAAATTAAGGAAAGGACAAAGATGTTATTAATATTTTCTTATATTTAACCGAATTATTGGAATAATTTTTAAAGTATGTTAAACACTTCTCGATACAATGACATATTAAGTATGCCAACATTTTATGCATTTAATTTTTAGTTTAAAACGGCACAATTTAAAAAATCATAAATTATATAATTCAAATAGGATATAATACTATATTATGTAACAAGTTTTATAAAAGCCTCTTTAGTAACGAGTTTAGTTTTTATTTTGACACGAACAGAGTAAAGCGAAACATGTGAATAAAAACGAGTATAAAAAGAGTTTATAAAACGAATCACATACTATATTTTTTCTACGATAGCAAATTAGGATAAGTTTTATAAATTATATAAAAAGTGAAGTTACGTTACAATGACAGATGTCCGAAGCTAACTTCACTCCGTGCTTAAAATCTCAAGCCGTGACTAAACCGTTCAAAGCCACGCCTTGTCAATATGTGATAAAGATGTCATTTAGCGCCATGAAAATCAGAGCATTAAATGACATTTTAACAACGTAAGTAGAAAAAAATTATTAATCTATAAACCCAATTGAATTTTTGTAATATCTTGCTCTCAACTGTTTTTAAGAAATTTAATCAAAACTATAAGATAATTGCCATTATTATTTGTACATAAATTAAATACATAAAAATAAAAATATCAACTCGCGTTTTTTTTATATTTGCAGTCATTTAAAAAAATATATCATCACGCTTTCTGCCCAATACTGAGTGTGACAATCTGCTGTAGCAGATCTTCTAAGAGATATATTTATACGCGTGAAGTGTGGTTACCAGCCGGCAAATCTTGAATCTTAAAGGGAAGAGAGTCACAAGATAATTTGAATATGGTGAAAATTATTTATCGGCTGTGGAAATCGAAGCCGGGTTCTTAAATCCACAGTCCGACTATATACCACTGAACTACCAACCCCAAAAATTAAATGCTTTCATTATTATAATATTTAGAACCTAGAACTGAAAAATAAGTACAACTCATAATATGTTTCTATTAAAAGAACAATAATATCTTGCTTCAACACATCAGTTTTCAGATATCAAATTAAGCCACCTAATAAGATGCATGATTCATTTTAAATGTTGGGTGAAATATGTGAATATTTATTTATAAATGGAGTTTATACTAACATGGTTAATGTGAACATGTGAAATGGTAAAAAGGTATTTAAATATAAAATGCTCGTTTGTGTTTGTAAACAGGCATTTATTTAAATTATCACTACCAGCAGAATTCGCTAACGAAGCTAAATTTAGAATTGACTGCATTCACTATTCTATACAAAGTTTTATTTTATAATACATACAGAATATCTCACAAAAACTATACCATAAACGATGAACACGGGAAATAAATTTTCTACTACCATTACTACCCGGATTACTTTACACGAAAATATTACAAAAAAAAAAAACTGTAGATAATCTAAATTAATTAAAACAATTCATTTTACTTCCTGCATTACTGCTGAAAATTAGTTTTAAATGTTATCAAGCATTGATATTATCTACATTGTTATGAAACTGGCACAAATGCAAACAAATGTATAATTTTTAATTGTCAAAAAAGAAATTACAATAATATTTAAAGTAAATTTAAAAATTTGGTCAGTCCCAAGATAGACTCTTGGCGTAGTTCTGAACTTCAATCATCAGGTTATTCCAACTTTGGATATACAATAAATTGTTATTTTTTAATTTGACTTTTAAATGTAATAAAAAAAAATGTTAGTATAATACATGGTATGTAATTTTAAATATTATTCTGCACTGATTATAATTGTCTTCCTTTTTCGAAATCTGTAGCTGTGGGACCGAAACGTCGACAATAAAATATATTGAAATAAAAAAAACTAAATAAGTAAAATGCAATAACTAGACTGATTTAGGTGGATAATTTAATTCTTGAAATATTCATTTGAATATTTTTTTCTGTAACACCAACTTTAATAATAATACGCACCTCACGCAAAGAAATATATCATTTACCGAGATTTGCTTCGGCAGAGTGCCACACCCAGTAATGGATAAAAGACGTGATGATATATATATATTTATTTGTATGTCTGAGTAGTTCAGATATCATTACAAGTAGCTGTAATTGGAATTAAGTTCCTGTTGTGCAGGGTAGCAACTAAATAAATTAAATTAAAGTGGTAGAAACACCTCATGAATCATCACAGAATATTGAAATAATTTAGATTCCACACATGACGAGTACATATTTTTTATGCCAATAATGTCAGATTTCATTATTATAAAAAATAAAAGTTGTTTGATCTGAACAGGATGTCCGGTTATTTGTACAAAAATAATATAACATTGCGTAATGTACTTAACTTTGTATTATAAAAGCAATTTTATTTGAAACGGCCACTTTCAATTTTCAGTTTCAATATTTAAAATTAAATAAATAAATACACGATGATCCAGTTTCTAAAAGTATTGATAAATAAACAAATTTAAGATTGCAACATTTAGTAGCGCGTGCGGCTTACTAACAACGAAAGTGGAAAGATGAAAAGCGAAAATGTTACGCAAATTTTCTAAATTTAATTAGTATATGTTGCACATGTTTCAAAATTTACACCTGCGATGTTGCGACTCTTTCTTTATTATATAGAAATTGTTGTTGCTCTTTGGTTGTACTTTCGTTCAGTGCAGGATTTACGTATAAGCTACACAAGCTATAGCTTAGGGCCCCCAATTTCTTGCCCCCCTCAAAATAGTCCGAATAAGCAAGTGGCTTATTTAATACTGACATAGAATATCTGGACTTATAAAGGGCCCCATATCTCAAATAGTTTAGGGCCTTATTTCAAGTCTAAATCCAGTCCTGCTTTCGTTTTACAAGCTAGAGTTAAGTCTCGCCAATTTCAACTTTATTACAAATACAATTATAATATGCAAAGTGGTTCTGATTCCAATATAAGCTACTGTAATTGAGATTAATTTCCTGGTGTGCTAAGTAACAAATTAATAATTGTGATCTGTAATTGCAGAGCTTTATACAATAGTAATAAAATTTTTACCGAATAAAAATATATTGAAATTTCGCCACTGAATACACAACATGAATATTCATAAGACTGCGTAACATTAATGTGATCTTGGACAGCTGAATAGGATATTCGATTCGAATAAGCCAAAGATAGGTGTTCAAGAGTTGTCTTATTTTTTATTCGGTATACAGTATATCCAAAACAAAGGTCTTAAATATGGGAAAAGTAAATCTGCCTGGCTCAAAGTTACTAACCAAATTGCACTAGATTTATCCAAACAATTTATTTATACAGATTACTTCATTTTAATGCTATCAATTAAATACATTAATTAAAATATTTATACTAAAAGCGCCTACTACTTTAAATAAAAATAAATTAATATTTCATCACGCCTTTTACCCACTACTGCATATGGCCAGTGATATATTTAATTTTTTACTTTTAAAATTACCTCATGAATCTTTTTAGAACAAATTATTATTGTAAATTAAATATATGTTGTATTGTATCTAAAAAATACAATAAATATATCATAACGTTTTTTACCCATTATTGAACGAGACACTTTGCCGTACCAGATCTCGATGATATATTTATGTACGTGAAGTTCGGTTATTAGCCGTCAAATTAAGATCCCCAAACTTGTTAGTGGATGGGGAGATACAGGAATAATTTTAATGTGATGAAAATTGTTCATCGACAGTGGGAATCGAACACGGGTTCTTAAATCTACAGTCCGACTAGATATCACTAAGCCATCTATCTTGTGCTACTGTTTTCTAAAATTTATATTTTGTTTATTAGCTCCTATTAAAATAAGATAAAAAAGTACTTAATGAATAATTGTCTATTCAGACTAAAAAAAGAGCTATTGCTTTTATATAACGAGTAGTTGTTAGTTAATGTTTTTTTTTTGAAGTGTTGTTAAGAATGTAGACATGACACATTTATTATCCCTCTCTCTCATGCTATCGCCCCTCCCTCAAATCCCTATGAGAATTAGTTCCCAGGCCGTCTGGCTATCTCACAGCGATTCATTCAATATGTCGCCCTATTTTTTCACGAATTTAGGTCATCCACACACAGAGAAGAGAGACATTGCGCAGACACGCTGTACATGTGTCGATGTGGGTGTGTGTAATCCCAATTCAACTGTCATGTGTGTCTCTATCTGTGTTTGGGTCGTGTAAATATTATTTTCAATTTAAGCGTGTGAAAAACTTGAATGAGCCTTTGAAGTTGCGAACTCGAAGACGCATATGGGATAAGAAATAATCATGGTAATGGTATGGGTCGGTATTATTTAGTACACATGTGTTGCGAACATGCAAACATTACGAGTAATTCTGACTTTAAACATCTAAAGCTATATTCTCAGCTATCCAATTAGTAAGTACAATTAGCAATTACAATTAATAATCACTTGTGGATGTTCTGTAACTGACTGTTAATTTTTAACGTCTGTAAAATTTTTATGCAGTAACAATAGACAACACTAAATACAAAATTAAAATTGTTAAAGTTGTTATGTTATGTATGTTTTCACTGGTTAAAAATTATTACTGTCATTAAAAATTAACAGAGTTAAATACAGAATATGACCAACTGTTTATCATATGTCAAATTGTGTTACCGTTCACACCGACTAAATTACGACAAAAATTGTAAGTACTAAAATTTTTCAATTACAATTAAAGCGATAGATGCATTATTATATTTTGTACTTGAACATTAGTTGTTGTTTATTGCTGTGATATTAAGTATACAGGTGTTTTTTTAAAAAAAAACAACCAGTGCCGTTTTGGGTAAACTAATAACTTTAGAGGAACATACATACATAAAATGATCAACTTAGATAATTTTTTAGTGTATTAGATCGAGAATTTTCTTCTAATTTCAATTATTGTTGTATAAGATTGTGTAACAATTATTTCGAGAAAAAATAGAAATAATGTTATAATATTGAAGTAGATTATGCAATAAACAAATATAAACAAATTATATGGTTGACAGATAGTCTATGATATCAACTTAAAAGGTAGTACTAAAGTTAATCATTCTTCATTAATCTAAAGATCATCTTCATTTGGTTATTTCTAAAGAAGTATATTTTATGGTCATCCCTTTAATTATCAAATTTGACCTATAAAAAACATATCGAATCAAATTGAATTGACGTTATTTTTCGATTCTATATTGTTTTACCTAAGTAATTAATATTTGAGAGACAGCGGTGCATCCGAATTTGAAAAATACATTTCAAACTGCAATATTTAAAAAATATCCATGCAGAATGCTCTTCAACAGTTACTAACAGATAAAAACAAAGTTCCGGTGTGTCCGAAGTATCTCCTCTCTAGTCCAACGCTAACAATTTGTGAAATGGTTCATTGCCAAGGCAACTAGTCAACAACAGAGAGAGAGAAAGACCTCCACAGCAAGAAGTAAGTGTTCCAGCTAGATAATTACAATATAACAAGTCTACCAGTAGCTCTGCTATGCGCAGACGCATGCCACCTTGCTCTGTGCTGTGCATACGTGCATGCGGTGAAAGTCTCTTCATCATTACGTTACGTTACGTGGCGTGAACGTAACGATGTAACGTACACGTAATGGAAGTGACAGTGCACTTGAAATCATATCTACAAGAGAAGAGATTAGTAGGTTAGGTTTTGTACAGAGCAATTAGTTTTTTTTGAATGAGGTAGATGCCTGGAGATTTAAAATGTTTTCGTCACGACAGAAAAAGTTGAAATTAGTTGAGAATATTTTTGTTGAGACTGTACCTCGAAGATTATCGTTTTTCTTTTCAAACAGATTCAATTAACTATTTTTAACTCGTCGCCGTCCTGCAATTGCAGAGCTTGGTTGTATTTTTAATTATATGTAAGTTGATCTCTGGGAGATTTTTTTAAAAGTTGAAATTAGTTGAGAATAGTTTTGTTGAGACTGTACCTCGAAGATTATCGTTTTTCTTTTCAAACAGATTCAATTAACTGTTTTTAACTCGTCACCGTCCTGCAATTGCAGAGCTTTGTTGTATTTTTATTTATATGTAAGTTGATCTCTGGGAGATTTTTTTAAAAGTTGAAATTAGTTGAGAATAGTTTTGTTGACACTGTACCTCGAAGATTATCGTTTTTCTTTTCAAACAGATTCAATTAACTATTTTTAACTCGTCACCGTACTGCAATTGCAGAGCTTGGTTGTATTTTTAATTACATGTAAGTTTAATCTGGGATATTTTTTAAAAAGTAGTTCTAATGGTTGAAACTGACTAATTATTAAGCAAGAGATCATGGCGTTCAAATCTCTTTGACTTCAACTTATATAGCAAAATATGATTGTCGGAATGGTTCATATTCCACTATAAAAATAAAATAAATAAATATATCATCGTGCCTTTTACCCCTACTGGGCGTGGCACTCTGCCGCAGCAGATCTCGATAAGCGATATATTTATACGGGTGAAATACGGTTACTAGTCGTCAAAACTCGCCCCTTAAAGATGTTATTGAAGGGGGAGCCGCAGGGATAGTTTTAATGTGTTGAAAATTGTTTGTCGGCTGTGGGAATCGAATCCAGGTTCTTAAATCCACAGTCCGACTCGATACCACTGAGCCACCTACCCCATAGATTCTTCAAAAAACTACTGTAATTGAGATTAAATTCCTGTTTATAAATTTACTCGTAAGAAAGATATCCCTATTTTTTATGAATTATCGTTAAGTTTTTTATCCGGCGCAATCAAAAACAACCGCGCAAACAACATCTCCATATTTTTTTACTAAGTTGTTAAAAACAAAACAAGTAATTATCTACAGTTACCACATCAATTATTCATAACCTTAGCATCTTCATTTGTTTGTTGATCAGTCGTTTTTCATACACAGCTTATTTCTCGTATGATTCACAAAATACACACGCACCTATACATACAGAACTTCATCATAGCTTGTGATATGCATAAGATTTCCTCAATGAAATCGCGCCATTCTGTTGCGCATGCGTAGTAGAATGAGTGAGATATAATTATAAAAGGAGATGTGTGAGGGAGAAGGATGGAGAGATGGCAGACTGGTTTGTGTGAAACTGAAAGTAATAAAAATGTTGTTTTTTGCTTTTTGTTACTTGCAGATTACATGTTTACGATACGATACTATTTTGTTCAGTAGGTGGCTCCATTCTTCATAATTTATTCTCATTTTATATTATTACAGTTCGTACGGTTTAATCTCATAGAATTCAACTTATATCCGGAAAATATGATGAAAGCAACACGCATTCAAGTCTCGCTGAATTCAGTTTATATTCAATAATAAATATGCCTGTGTCTCCCTGATTCAAATTCCATTGTCAGCTACTGTAATTGGGAGTAAGTTAATAACAAATAAATTACAATGTTGTAGCTGATTAGTTTGCACGCTCGTTTTAAAACATTACTATTTAGTTCCCCACAAATAATCTAATGGTATAGAATTTTCAGAAGAACTTGATAACAAAATATTCTTATCTTTTTTGATGTTAAATGTATTCAATTGCAGATTTATTGAATTTAGATTAAATTCAATCTTGTATATTTGGCATCGCTGTTAAAATTTTATAGAATGCATCAAATATAAGTGGTAAATTGTATCTTTTATTTTAAGCATTTTAAAACGACTAGTGTCAATATTTCACCTAAATTAAAAGCTAGGTTTAAAGTTTTTACGCAATGTTTATAACTTTAATGATGTTTAATTGTTTAAACATATTTAAAATATCTCTATACAATGAAATAGATGCGTACGAGTGAATAGATGGATGTGATTGAAGGTTTGTTGCATGATGAAAGATTCCGAGTAAGAGGAATACATGAGCGTCTAGTACGTGAATGTGGTTGAAGCGAGGATGGTGCGTTAAGATGAGATTGTAAGACGAAAACTGATTTTTTTGATAAATATGATAAGTGGATGTTCTGTGAATGTTTCATGGGTTTCATGGGAATAATGTTATGTATGTGTGTTTTTACAATAATTAAATAACATTTGTCATTTTTTATAACGGAATTGTCAACGTATTATAAATATTCTGTAAGTGCTTATGTCTTGGTCGTTGTACTATAAATGATATTAATTTATTGTTGTGGAATTAAATAGATAAATAAATAAATAATTATTATTTTAATCTGTTTACAAATATTTACTTAAATAAATGCTAATAACAATATTAAAATATTTCTTAATAAAGATTTATTCAGCCTCGTCCAATCTTATCAGAGTATAAGTAGGTATAGTTCATTAAAATTCTTCACATATTTCAACCATACAATCATTCTTAATCAATTCATAACTTAATTAAATAATTTCACCATTCGAATATTTCATCAATATTTCAAAATGTCAGCAAATACATTAACTAATACTACAATAATAAATTTCGTAAATTCTTAAAAAGAAAAAATTACTTAAATTACAAGTATGCAGTGCTGATTATCAGCGCTGATAGTCCGAAATAATCAGGTACGATTATCACTTGTTTCAATCTTAAATCAATAATGTTCACTTCCTTGATTTGTCTCAAGGTTTTCATGAGTTCTAATAGTAGCTACTATTACACTGTATATGTAAATAAATATATACATTCATATATTATTTACATACACTGTACATAGACGCGAATAAATTAGCTCATTAGTAATATATATTTTGTATTTAGTGAATCGTGTATATTATGTACCTATATTTATCAAGTTGAACATAAATACTTGTACGATATTGAAAAAAGGAAAAAATCTATTGATATGAGTAGCAATTTAGAAAATTATAAAATAATTAGTATTTGATAAACACTGTTTTTTCTTTACAAAAAAATGGAACTAGGATTTCATTTGGTGAAATAAATAAAATTACCAGTTTTCCAAAATATTAAATGACAAAATTAGAATAATATAAGCATATTTTATGGTACTACAGAACTATAATAATAATTTAATCAGTTCAATAAATGATCTTCAACTGCAGAACCAAGAAGTAACTTTATAAACGATATATATAATACTTTAAGTAATAATTTAAAAATATGATTGTTTCAAGATCATGTCGGAAAGTAAAATTTTCTTTAGTCAATAAGAGAAGAAAGTGATACTTTTCAATGCTAGAGAAGAAAATAAATGTTTCCTCCTTCAAGAAGGAAAGCAAAATCAAATACATGGCAACTGAAAAACTACGGTATGATTTGATATTAGTGACATCTGTCAAGATAGTAATAAATCTTATTTAAATTTCTAATTTATTTCTGAAAATTTGAGTTTCTAATAGGGTAGTGACAAAAATTATAATTATACCTGACTAGATTTCTTTCCTTGATTCAAATAACTATTCATTATTTATGATTTACAATTTCAACCAAACTTAGTTTCTTTTTAATTTTAAAATTTTGAAAAATATCTACACAGAAAACTACTATTTTATATATATAAATATTTTTCCAATTTTCATTTCCTGTAATTTTTGCGAAGTGAACCTTGCCAAAATCATTCTAATTACGGTAAAAACAGTTACTTGATCATTAGTTTAAAAAATATAAAAAGTTTATCAGAGGTTAATAGTTACCCTGTTGATATTTCTATAGCAGCAAATACATTTTTAAAAGATTGACATTTAATCAAGTAGACATTAGTATAAACAATCGATCATCAGTGACAGTGAAACAAGCAATGGCACAATTCCACATTCAGTCATAGAATTGTTTCTGTTGCTTCATCAAGCAAGACATCGCAGAGTTGAGGAGTCGCTGCGCGCTGTTCGCTGTGTGTAATTAGAATGTTTTCGTCATTAGGATTGCAAAAGTTCTATGTCTTAAATGGATATTTGCGTGGGACATGCCGCTTGCTTCTCTTTCAGCTGATTGGAACAGAACGAAATGAAATGGAGACGGAGCGGGTGACGCCGATTTAGGTTAAGTGGTTCATGTATTTCAAATATTTGACTTGTTATTATTACTGCACTTCATTAGCTATATTCATACGTAAATGCAGGTAATAATCATCAATTGGAATTTCATTGTTTTCACTGCAAAAATCATATAATCTCAATAACTAATTCAAACGCAGTTGTATTTCAGTCAGTAAGATACGAACTCTTGCATGTTAAGCAATACAACAATTTAACTTTTTTGTATTTTCGCCCGTATCGCCTGATGATGATCTTTATAATAATCGAAATCGGTAGCTTGATTTGAATAAACCAAATCATAGAACAGTGTGATCAAAACTAGCAGTAGCACTAGCCTGTTTTTGGGTGTTTTAGTAATCTCTAACATGTTAAAACCGTGCTCTTAAAACTCTCAAAAACAGAGCTTGTGCTACTAGCTAATATTCGTAAGATTTTTTCCTTTATTTCATCATTACTCTAGGGTAAAACTTAATTTTCAAAACATGTAACATTAAATTATAGCCAATTAAACGACATTTCTTTCAAACAAGTTGTCTAATCTTCTGCAACAAATTTTTAATCATATCCATCTTTTTATACATCATCTCAATTGACATGCATAAATTCTGGACTGAATTTCCCTCAAAACTAAGTGGGTTCTAGCCTAAAGCAGTGTTTCTCAAAGTGTGGTACGAGTACCCCCAGGGATATTCACCCCTTTCATTGATGATATATATTTTTGAATTAAGTACCTATAAACTTTTAAATTAAAAATAAATCATACGTTATTATTAGTATGAATTTGATAAACAATGCTTGGTAATAAACAAAAATTAAGAAGGGTTACACAGATATCTGCAGTTTAAGAAATAACTCCGGGGTATAAGTTGATTTTTTTATCTTCGGATAAAATTTGCCAGGAACTATCAGCGAGAAAAATAAAAAAAATAAATATATCACATCGAAATCATAGCACTAATGGTAATATAATTACACTGAATGTCATTTTCTGATGCGATATTTTTTCAATTATTCTAACGATAGTTATCTCGAACTTTATGCGGAGATAAAACGACAAATTTAGCGAGACGACAAATTTTGCAACTTTTTGCTTATTATTTTCTAATACATATATAAGCTTACAACTTTAATTATTTAATAAAAATGCATTGAAATTGTTTTTAATTTCTTGATTTTGCAGATAGCAAATCAATACAAACAAATTGTTTGGTTATTTCATATTTAACTTATTTTTATTATAACATATTGATGGCAGGTTCGTTCTATTGCTTATATATATATTTTAATAGAACCTAATTTATTTATTTAAAAATTAAACAAAAAAGTACTTAGTAACTATATTTTTAGAAGCAGATTCATAAATTTGGAATTAACGATAAACTCCATTTTTATTCTGGATTAAGATGACTGATATTATAGCTGTTTATAAAACAGAATACAACTGTTCTTAAATTTAAGGTCGGTATTTAAATCATCTAGAAAAGTTACTAATAAATGTGTCCTTCTAGCAAAAAAAATAAATAGCACATCAGAAAATAAGAAAATAATTTTTGTCGATCGACATTAAAAGTGGGATTTTGTTGCCAATTGTGTTAATTTTACAGCCTAGCTATCAAAGTGTTGCTAAGGAAAAACAACAAATTTGATATTTATGATTTAATTTAAGAAATTTAATTACAAGCGCAGCTTCTTTAATCTCGGGTGAGGTTAATATCCCGTCGTCACTATCAATTATATATTGCAAATTTAATTAATATATAGTAATTGACAACATTCACAAAAAGCAGAATGACATCGTGGTGACTACGATGATGCCGATAACATTAAAAATATTGTAAATAATACAAAATTAATATTAATTTTTAACAATCGGCAAAAAAAACTATGTGTAAAATACGACAAAAAAAAAACAGATTTACCTCCATGGCAAGATTTTAACGGCAGAAAATCGACAACTTTTTAGCCTAGTTAACAAAGAACTATTTCTTAATTTAAAATATAATTTTAATGCAATATTTTTTGTTCGACAGACAAATTTGTTCAACGATGCAAATACTAGTCCTTAGAGTACTATAGTTAGTGCTTCATACGTAATATTTCGTTATATTTTTGCTACCCTAACACATGAAACTATGAAAATAATTTCGTGATTTAGAATAGTATGTTATGCATCAAGGGATGATCGCGCCCTCCCGTGAAGCATATTATACTTTTCGTAACAAGTACACAAAAATTACCGTCTTATCGGGACAAATGTCAAGTATGGGTTGCGTAACTAGTGACCTAGGAAACGCCGCAAACAGCTAATAATCGTAGTCTCTAGGAGAGAAACATGCAACCTAGGGAGAGAAACATAATGTTTTTCTCCCTGGGGGAGAAAAGCAGTGTTTCTCTCTCTAAAATTAGGGAATAAGATCATGTTTCTTGTGCATGTGTTACGAAAACGAATTTAAAATCTGTTCGTAAGGAATTAAACGTTCATCTTTACTATCACCAAGTTGACCACCACACCGACCCTTACATCATCATCATTATCATCATCATCATCATCGACAATCAAGGCAAATAGATTCGGTCGCGTGTGTACGTAGTGGATCTTGATGTGGTGTTTGTTGGGCTGCACGGGCCAGAGAGCACCACATCACACACACATGTACACGGTGGCGGCACAGGTAACTCGCGCACTGTTGCCACGTCGTGCTGCTCACCGACACCGCCGACACCGCCGACAAGCCAGCTCGGATATTACAATATTGTTATTCCAGCGACCTCGTCCCACTTCACAGAACCTGCAGCCAGGTTCACACGATAACATTGTGCATGGTGCGCGCCGGATACACATTATGAAATACTTGGACCAGGCACGGAATAGGACTAAATTTATACTACATATTAAAAAAAAACTAACTGAAATCAGCATAAGTCTTAAATTAAATATGTGGTTGCAGGGCACTCTGTATATATGGCACAATTATATAACATTCTGTTTATAGTAAATTATGAACCACCCTATTCGGTAACTGAATCATGACTATTTTTTATATGATTTAGGTACTTTGAGACCAGAATAATTTATCCTGGCATTCTTATGTTATTTTTATGCCATTTACATACTTGTATAAAGTAACTATTATTATAAAATCGAATATCAATTTAAAAACATAAAATATCAGCAAGTAAAGGTAGGTAGGTATTACAAAAACTTCCAGGCTCTTTGCATTTTTAAATTCGGTAAAATTATTTTAATAAAAATGTTTAAAATAAAAGTTACAGAAGATATACATATCTATTCTAAATATATCTAAATTTACGTATTTCGAAATAGCTATGTTTTTTCAAAGAACTAGGAGACAAATGTTGCTTAAAAGCTGATTTCTCTTAATACCGTGTATATAAAAAACGAAAACTAGTTGAATTTTAGATTCTAAATACATTTTTTAGATATTAACAAATTTTGTGGTTTTCCAGTTCGTCCTATTTTTCCATTTTCGATTTTTTTTTTGCATGAGTTTTTGAAAAACCAAGTATATGATACTCCATCTTACACTTGAAATGCGGAATAACACCAGAAGAAACAGAATTAAGGAGGTCCAAAATTCTTTAAAATTTAACAGTGGATAAATAGAACACTATCTATAGTATTTAATTTTGGAAATTTGAATTTAAATAATTTTGTTAAACATAGAACAAAAAATATAAATCATATCAACTATAATAATTTAGTTTTTTTTTGTATTATTAGGTATAATTTAAAGGCAAACATCTACTTGTTATACAACATTGTAAAGAGAAATTGATTTATAACCTTATTCCGTAAAAATATATAAAGTAATCTATTTAAAAAAAAAACAATATTTTTTCCGAAAAACTAATAATGCATGGACAAAAATAGTTTGTGCTATTTTATAGGCCAAGTTCTGTTAAACTAAATCTTACATTTAATCTTTTAGCAGATATAAGCTGGACAACTCACCTCGAAAAATATCTTATAAAACACTATAACAGCTCTAACACAGTACACGAGCTCCACTCGATGACTGCATTACAAAAACTAAATTAATTAAATGAATCAGAAATTAACAATCATTTATATAATCATCTAAACATATTCATAACTAATGTAAGTATCGCAGTAAGTGTTTATTTATACAGCGAATAAAATAGAAAATAAAATGAAATATTTACCAATGTCCCTTGGAATATGAAGATTTCTCTTGTATGAAATTAGTATGTAATTAACAAAATGATTCGCCATTAGCATATTTATTATGTTTACGATATTTAAATGAAATTAAGTAATAAATTTAATTACCTTATTACATACATACATTTATGTTTAATTCATATGCGGTGCGATACCACGGTAATCACTCAAAAATTGAAATAACTCATAAATGTGATTTATGATGAATTTTAAATTATGCTAACTATACTGCAAACAAATAATTATATTTAATATGTGAATTATTGGATTTTCACAGACACTTGATCCTTTCCACATTAGATAGATACGTATTTAATTCTCAATATCTTTGTAATAAATTTCAAACAATTGGAACGTAATTTATGAAATAATACCTACCACGATTTTATCGGTTAGTTATAAATACATTTTGTAGTTACTATACTTTATTTTACATACGTTGCTATGGACAACGAATGATAAATAACAGCTGTACGGTAATACGATATTTTGCTTACTGTTTCAAATACGCAAAAGTATACTTTTGTACAAATAAATGAAGAATACACTTATCGGCCAAGGCGACGCTTAAGCAGATGGCATTCTGAAAATGTGGAACACATTTCAGGGATGAGGTTACAATCTTTTTATGCAACTGTAAAATTTATTACAAATTTTAATGTTATAGTTGTTTGTATATTAAGGGAAGAAAGTAAGACATTTCTTTCGAAAAACGCCGTTTCATAAATCATAAGGTTGTTCTAGTTACTTTCCTTTTCTAAGGAAACAAATTACTTTCTTCCCATGGGATGAAAAGTGTCATCTTTATCTCTCAATTGAGAAAAGATACTTTTCTTATTTGTTGTAAAAATACTTATTTTTTTGTATATCTAGACCGTAAAATGAATGTTTAGCGTATCGAAGAATGAACTTATCGACAGAGATGATTGAGACAGACGACATTCTGACAAACAAATTTCAAGGATGAGTTGAACCTAGGTACTGCTAAAGTTATTACAATTTTGATTTAAATAAATAAATATATCACGCAACATCAATTGATTCTTTTGAAAAATGAAAAAAATAATATATCATAGCGCTTTTCACCCATTACTGGGTGTGGCATTCTGCCGTAGCAGTTCTCGGTAATTGATCAAATCACACCCTCCAAAATAGAGGTAATGGTATTTCTTTTAAAAACTGTTTTATACATGTAAAAAGGAAACGATAACCTTGTATCTAACAAATATTTGATTAACTTTAGCGGACGTTGCTAATAGCAGCGGCCGATAAAATTATGTAAACAGCCCGTCACTAATAACAACATAAAATACGAATGCATCTAAATGGTTTTGATTACACTCTAAAAAAAAACAAATCTAAATTTTCCCATATCCACTTTTCTCTTATTCACTTTTCCGATTGCGCATTTCAATCACCACATTTGCCCCAGTGTAAACCAGGCTGTTGTTTGGATCGTCAACCAAGCGCGACTAGTGAGACCAGCCAGCTAGATCCACGGTTAACACACTGATCCATACATCCACACTAACACCGATATAAAACAAGAACACTATAGTGCATTATACCAATACACACAAAGTCAAAGGTTTTCTTGCGTGCAGCAAGACTATCCGTGCGGGAATTGTTTGTGTGTATGTGTTGCTTGCAGTGACCAATCCTGACATTCCAATTACCACAATGTCGATGATGTGTATGTATGTGTGTATGTCATTCGGTAGAGATTTGAGAACTGTGGTTAGAACTGGAAGGACTTAGGATTCGAAGTCAAGTTCCATTGGCGAGATATTGTGATTGAGTTTATGGTTACAGTAAGACTTAATTCAACTAAGATCTTAAGGATGTTAATTGTTTAGTTGCAGAAACGGAAAGTGGTGCCTTTGATGTACAAGCTAAGTTACTAAATTAATAGCATGGTTAAGAAATAAATCTGTTTGGATCGTGCGTTCAAATCTTGCTGACTTCAACATCAATTTATATTCTAAAAACTACGACTGTACTTGTGGTTAAATTCTCGTTGTGCAGAGTACCAAATAAAAATATACGATGCAAAAAATGTTTCAAATATTTATTTATTATTAATATCAATTGTAGTAGTATAGTAAACTATGAGTTACTCAAACACAATAGTATTTTTTTGGATATGTCGCTGACAAAGTATGAAATTCAGGCCAACTGTAAACTACAATATTAATCATGTAAATTTTACCAAATAAATTATATATATATACATGCGTGTGTAGAGCGCACGTTTTATACATTAAGGGTTTGTTTGTTTAGAACGCGTATAAAGCGAGTCTTGCCAAGAACATGTACACTTTTTTATTTAAATATTTTCAGGTATTTCAGCTACGAACGCTATTAGCAGCTGGGTATAGAATGTATTACAATATTTATATTTTTTAAATAACGTTTAATATTTTGTAAGTATAAATATATGAATATCAGAAAAATTTGAGCTTAAAGCGAATATAACGGTTTGCGTTTGTTTTATGGCATTAAGATTTGTTTGTAAGAAGTATGAGCGAAGCGAGCCTTGCCAAGAACTTGTTCTAATATAAAAAAACTGGTAAATAATACATTTTTTTAAATTGGGATTCAGTTCCTGTTGTACAAAATAACAAATAAATAATACAGCAGAAAATATTTCGCATACATATATATTTACACATATAATTTGTTACTTCATCCGAATTGCAGTAGCTTATAGTGCAAAACGAACCAGTATAAATTGAAGACAGCAAGATTTGAAAATGCGAACTCTTAATTGATATCAACCTCTTACAATTTAAAAAAATTATTACAAAATTAATTAAGTTGAAAACTAGAAAAGTAAATATGTTATGTCACAAATATGTTCAAAATAAGATTTGGTATTTTGATGTAATAATTAACAGTGATTGCTTATTGCTTCATAGCTACAAAACAACACCATAAATTAATTTGAGTTTGTTAAATTTCGAGAAAAGCTCACTAAACAACCTAGGTTCGATTTTCATTTCAATGACTGCATCTATTTTAAATCGCGCTTTATTCCTTGGCAAAATACCGCACTAAAAATAATCACGCATAATAAACGTCGTGCATCTTTTGTTTTATAAATAGCGCGCGCTTCCTCAAACAGTTGCACATCGCAGAAAAAACAATCGCACGTGCTGCCGCAGCCAATGAATGGACAGGGATTTTAATAGGTGTTGTATAGTGTCAAATGAAAACATATTAACATGAAAAGGTAATTATTTTGGAAATTAAATCAAGAGGTATGAAATCAATTTTTTACTAATAAATATTTATCGTCCGATTGATTTATAGATATTTTATCGATTTGTGACAAGCATTAAATTTCGAAAAAAATATTGCATATTTATACTTGAATTACTTAATTTAATTATTAAACCATTTAATTATGTTATTATTCTTAGTTCATGTACGATGGGATTTGATAGTTCTGAGGTTGCAGATCTTGGTTCTATTTCTTGCTACAACAAATTATTACTTATTTAATTTGTTTTACTACTATTGCCAAATATGATTAGAAATGCAATTTCACAAATCAAATTGAAAATCATGTAAATTTCTCTACAAGTAAAATCGTCATTTTCCAGTGAATTTATGTTGCTCAAGGTCATATGCAACAATGAAAACAAATGCTAGTGATGCGCATGCGTAAACTTATTACTAATTTCGGTTCGGTCGACGATTGCTTCACAAATGGAAAGTGTTGACGTATACATTACCAGCGTTCACGTTTTTATATATTATGTGTGTTTAACTTTACCAAATGTCTGGTTTCGGTTTCACCTGTTTCTGATGTTTAAATATTAATTTAGACGAGAATATTAGGTTATTACGAAACAAAGAACCGCTAGGAGTAGGAACATCGATATAGCGTCAATAGTTATTTTATTTTTACTCTGTCCAAATTTGCCAAATGATTTTCGAGAAAATTACTTGAAATAAATGTGGTAGAAAATTGTGTTTTATGTGATGCATTTTTCTATAAATTAATTTAGAAATTTTTAATACCGGCAAAATAAAGTTTATTGATTAATGAAATTTTAGTAATTTAATTATATAGATCTGCAACTGCAGATCTATATAGATACTTAAGTGGTAGTAAATTTCAATCTTAATATAATATAAAAAGTCTATAAAATAATTTAAGAATTTTTTACATAAAGTTACTTAATACATGAAATTTTGCTAATTTAATTCTAGATATTACAGATCTGCAATTGCGGATCTTAATAAGGCAGTTGACAAAATCGTTTTTAGTATGTTTTGTTTAAGATTATTATAATAAAATAATTTGGGGACCTAAAAAAACAAAATAGATTAGTGAATTAGTTTAAATAGTGGTATAATGAACACTAAATAATATATGAAAATACTATCAAAATTTCATCACATAAATACGTGACATTTAGTATGTATTATCATGCTAGTATAACAAGTATTGGTATGAGGAAATAGAATAAAATTTAAACATTTTTGTTTTATTTCATGGAATGACAATACCTATTTGCAATTTTCCAATTTAATACAAATATTTAATTTCTGCAACACTAACAGGAAATCAAATATTTGAGCTACATAAAATAATTATTACCCAATAAATAAATAATTCATTTATTTATTCTAACCCTTATTCCAATTCCAGTTCTCCGCCTATGGTTTCGCAGTTACAGCGTCAAACAAAGGCGGCTCTGACAGAATGACAAAAGCAAAACGCGGAGAAAACTGTGATCCACGGCACCTGGGGCCGGTTTTCTTTATTATTCAGCGTTTTAACGTTTTCTACTGCTCATTATAAGTGCGAAACAGTTCGCAAAAATCTAGCAAGTTATGGTTTACATGTTCATGCTTTGTGTGTGCAAAATTGTACTCTATATGGTTCAGACAATATATTTGTTCATGGAAAAGACAGTGAAAGTGTAGATATTGTGTACAGCAAACGTAAATCTAATTTGTTTATATAGTTGTTATTTTTTAACTATTCCTTTCATTAAGAACAATGGATAGGGTAGGTGGCTCAGTGGTACCAAACTCGAGGTCAATAAATTTTGGCTCCCTTTTTGGAAAACGGGATTTGATGGCTAGTAACTTCACGCTAAAAATATATCATTTATCAAGATCTGCTTAGGCAGAGTGCCACAGCCAATAATGGTTAAACGGTGTGATGATGTATTTATTTGATTTGTTTTTAAGAATAATAAATTGACATTTTCTTAAAACGCCTTCAGAATTGTATTTTAGACCGCCATCTTTATAAAATGTCTCCAAAATGTTGTCTTCTTAAAATGTGTCTGAAATTACATTTTAAATTTAAAATAATATCTGTCTAAAATGAAATTTGGGTGACATTTTTATTTTAGGGCGATGATTGTGTACAATGTAATTATATAGGAATAGCACGATTTTCAAAACTTTTCTAACTAATCCTGAACGTTGGATTAGTAAATCTTATTCTAGTCTGATTTGAAAAACTTAATTCAACTCACTTTCTGAAAGCCAAATGGTAACATGATTATATTATTTTAGCAAGCATTCGGTTTAGTGTAATTTGACAAATTCAAAAATCAGGATTTTTCAAGTTAAAGATTGAAAGTACAAAATTTATTTAGATATTATTGTATTTTGATTTAATTTTTTTTCTATATATCTCTGATAGCTTAACAATGTTAGTCAGAGTCCTTAACGGTGACTTTATCTTCCGATAAACTAAAAATAGCTTTTAGAAGAAACTTAATAATAAGTACTTAGAATAACACCAACACTGTAATTTATAAAATTTTCAAATTGAGCAGAACGTATAATTTAAACTTCATATACAGTTGAGCCAACTTCACGAAGAAAAACTTAACTAGTCTGGCATTTGTTCTCAGTTACATCAAATCGTTTTCAAATTGTCTACAAAATGGAAATGTCTCTCTAATCAAAAACAATTTTCGTTATGAAATTACTTACTATAATATTAAAGGCATTAACATTTATAAAATAGTAAACAAGCACTTTTAGTCAGGTTTTAGCAAATCCTGAATTTTGATTTAGTTAAATTAAACAAAACCTAATTCTCAAAATCAGATTTTTAATATCGGATTAGAATACGGTCATAGGTACAAATCAAGTGTTTTGATACTCTGTTTGATAAATGAATAATTAAAATATCTATAATTTTTTTGATATCATTTAAAATTTGGATCTACAATAATGTGTAATAAATTATAAGTTTCATTTATAATAAAAATCAATTTTCAAATAATACAAATTAATTTGAACAGCAGGAAAGCTACAGCTTATAGTGAAATTTGTATCACTCGGTCTCAGTTATAGTTTTAGGTGTAAGTTGAAGTCATAAACTCTTGTTTGTAAAATGACAGTGCTACCACAGTGGTACAAGCACTTGTGTTCTGTAAAGTGCTACTGTTTTCTAGTGTTTATCTTCTTCATCATGAATTCAATGAATCTGTGTCAAGGCAACGGGCGTTATTAGCATTTTTACCTTCACATAAAAACTCAGATATTATTAACTGTTTGCACGTTTATCTTTCATTTCATTCATACAAATGTAAACACTTTGTGTAATTAAAATGACTTCATTAATATGCCTGATTATTTTTATTTAAAAAAAAAAGTAATTAAATTTGTTTCACTTCAGCAAATTTAAGTTACCTACAATAATGTTAATTTATGTACTTTAATTTAATTTAATTAATACGAGTGGCAAAATAATATGTTTTCTACGATTGCAAAGAAAAGTTGACAATTACTCTCTTATTTATCATCGTAAAGTTGACGTTTTCTGTGAAATAATTGAAAAATAACCTTGTCGCTCGTCTCCAATGACGCGAAAAAGATATTAAATGCACGCTTAATTCAATATTTACCAGGGATATAAACAAAACAGAAATGTGTCATATTGACAATTGACTGAACGAATTAATTTTCTGTACGTATACGTTTTATTAATAATATAAGATGAAATCATAGAAAAAATTATGTGTGTATCACGAGCGTAAAGTGTCATTGTTCCTCTTATACTATTGCAGCTCTCGCCTTCGGTTCGCGCTGCAATTACCGTGCTCGAGTAACAAAGAATTACTTAACGCCCTTAATACACAAATAACTATTTATTTGATTCTGTTAAAAGGGGACTTTTTTATTTATCAGTAATAACTAACCCTATATTCAACTATTAGTTATCAAAGCGTGCGTTTAAAATGGTAACTTATATAATTTTAAGTTCATTAGATAAAGAACTTTCTTCTGATTTTAACAATATAAATATTGTATAGAGGTTCTATAAAAATTGTATTAAAAATTAGAAATAATGTTACAATATTGAAGTAGGCTATGCAATAAACAAAAACAAACAAATGATAGCGGTGATAGTTTTGTTACTTATATTAATTGTTTGTCTTCGCAATTTTCTATTTTAATTAGCCCCTTATTCCTCATCATTTTTGTATATAATATTTTTTTCTAAAGTCGCCAGTTCGCTCAAAAAAGTACTGATTGTTAAAAGTGGTCTTTTATATAACGCATTTTTTTTCTCTACAACAATTTAAAAATGTCTGACAGTGGAAAATATTCGACGCCAAACGTCCAAGGTATTTTGAAATTACTATAGTCGAACAGAATAATAAATAATAAAGTAATATACTTATCAAGATTTATTTTTCAGCAAGTAGTAAATTTTGCGTACATTCCCGATGATATAATTTAAGTTTATGATTAAGATAAAAATGCGTAAACAGTTTATGAGTGTGTTTATTCAGCAGCGACGCATGTTTTCGCTAACTTATTATCACTATTTTCATTACGTATGACTGTAAGAAATCATCGTATCAATGATAAGAACTAATGAGGACGCCGAATGAATCTCTTGTATTTATAAACACTCATTTCTATTTATAATTTCAACTTTTTTTAAGACATATCAATTACCTTTTTTATACCAGATATTTTGAAATATATATATATATATATATATATATATATATACTTTTTTTTTTCATCCACTTAAATATGACAGTAGTATTTCAACTTTTTTTAATAGTATTTTAGGAATTAATTTAACTGTAGTAAAATAGATATTTGTGTATTAAGAACATAAAGTGATTCTTTATTTGTGCAACAGTGAAAAGGAACAAAGACACTTTACGCTCGTGATTCATACATAATTTTTTCTACGATAGCATCTTAAATTATTATTAAAAAAACGTATAAGTACTGAAAATAAATTCGTTTCTATATTGTTATCCCTGATAACTATTGAAGTAAGTGCGCATCTAATATCTTTCTCACGCGTTTCTAATGCAACGTTATTTTTCAATTACTCCACAGAAAACGTCAACTTTACGATGACAAATGAGAACGTAATTGTTTAGTTTTTATAGGAATCGTGGAAAAATACTATTTTTGGTCCCAAGACAAAAAAAAGATGACATTTTCATAATAACAAACAATTTGTTTCGTTTTAATTTGAATAAATCTGCAACATTTTCTAAATAAGTTTAAAGAAAAGTGTCAATAGGACTAAAAATACTATTTCGCGTCTTGTAATATTGCGAGACTCCACTCCACATCGTCTAGTAACCTTTATTACTCGATCTGAAAACTTGTATTTTTAATCGTAATGACACAAATTACACTCGGAAATACACTACATACTGAGTGTTCAGGAGCAACATTTTATTATTTTATTTGCTTTACTTTTTCAGGAGAGCTATAGCTGTACCACTTGTATTTTAGTTTTAAGTTTAAGCTACGATTTTTGTAAAGTTTTTGTTTTCTTTTACATAAAACAAGTAATAATTACTGAACTTCAGTAATTTTATATTTTTATAGATAATCTATTGAAAAAAGTTGTAAATTGCTTTTTTATTTGTAACTTTTTATATATTATAAGTACGTATACATTCATATTTTCCCAGATAAGCGAGTGAAGTTTATATATTTAAGTATAATATAATTCATTAATTTTATTATCAAAAGAAACATACATAAATTATGCGATAAAATACTACTAATGTATTTTGTATGTTCTGTAGTAAAAATGATAAATCAGGAATTTAATTTTCATTCTGTAAATGTTTAACTTTATGTATAAAAATATGCAGATTATATTATTATTATTATTTAAATCAAACATAATCCTAATCTCGGTAAATAACAATTTACCAAATTTCGAATCGTAGTCTTTACTTATTTGTCACTCTGCACAGGAACTTAAGGATGGTTGTACTTAAAAAATAAATAATTTTGAATGGAATATTACGCGTTAAAAACTGTTGGATAAAACTACTCCCTAATATTGTCACATCGTTTTACATACAGTCAATAATTGAATGAATGGGGTAGGTGGCTCAGTGGTATCGAGTCGGCCTGAGGATCTTGAGAACCCTGGTTTGATTCCCACAGGCGATAAACAATTTTCATTAATTTAAATCTACCCCTGTGGCTCCCCCTCCACTAACATCTTTGGGGGCCTTGATTTGACGGCTGATAACCGCACTTCACGCGATGGAATATATCACTTACCGAGATCTGCTTACGGCAGAGTGCCACACCCAGTAATGGGTAAAAGGCGTGATGATATATTTATTTATTTTATTTAATGAAATATAAATATTAACCGAAAAGCTAGGAGATCTCGGTAAGTGATATATTTATGTGCAGGTACCAGCCGTCAAATCACTTATAAGTACTTCTTTCTGTTTAGTAACAAATTACAAATTTTAAAATTAGCAAGACATAATTTTGACAAATAGTTGACTCACACCGAACACGATAATAAGATACAAAATATATTTTTAGAATTATTATCAAAACAGTAGAAATACTAATCCAAAACAAGTCAAAAAACATCTTAAATTAAGATCCACATTATTCCATATCCCTCCCAGTGTCAAAGTGCCAATGTGTCATGAAGTCGCGTGACATATCACTGGATTCCCACCAATAATATCTTAGCTGAGTGAATTGGGCTCTGCTATCGCTAACGTAACACTAACAATGTGTAGTAATTCACGAGAGAATGAGATACACGTGCCGCGAAACTGAGTGGGCGATGAGCCAATTTCACATATATACAGAGAGGAGAGAGAGAGAGAGCAATTTGTATGTGTGCGTAAGTAGGAAATAGTGCAAGAGATGATGCAGTTGCTGTTGACTGTAAATGAAAAGACAAAATACTAACGATGTTTGTTAGTTACAACTGATCTTGCTACATCCGATTTTAACAGTTAATTTATTCCGGCACAAGCAGATTTATACTGCACTATCACTTTCAATTTTATATAAAAATAAAATAAATATATCATCACGCCATTTACCCATTATTGGGCGTGGCACTCTGCCTAAACAGATATAAGTGATATATTTTTTCGCGTGAAGTTCGGTTACCATCCGTCAAATCAAGGCTCCCAAAGATGTTAGTGGAGGGGAAGCCACAGGGGTAGATTTAATTTGTAGAAAATTGTTTATCGGCTGTGGGGATCGAACCAGGGTTCTCAAGATCCACAAGCCGACTAGATACCACTGAGCCATCTACCCCATATATATCTGCTTTTAATTCACAAAAACAATTGATAAATATTACTACTAAGTACCAAACTATAAATTTATAAACATCTTATTTTGTTTTGTAAAAATAAATATTTTATCACGCCTTTTACCCATTACAGGGTGCGTCACTCTCCCGTAGCAGATCTTGGTAAGTGATATATTTATGCGTGTGAAATTCGATTACCAGCCGTTAAATCACGGCCCCAAAGGTGTTACTGGGAAGGGAAATGTTACATACATAAAATGACCAGGGAAAATAAGATGTTAGGGAAGGGAGAACCACAGTATTTCATTTTAATATGGTGAAAATTGTTTGTCAGCTATAGGAATCGAACTCGGGTACTTAAATCCACAATTCGACTGTTTTGTAAATAGTTCTATCTAGAATAAAAATGTAATAAGTTAGCTCCAAATTAAATCCTTTTTTTATAAATCTGAGACAAAGAATTTTCATTTTGACTGTAGTTGTATCTAAATTTTATAACTACCTATAATCGTCTAAATTAGTAAAACTATGCGCATCACATTTTACAAACGCGGCCTATCGAACTATAAACAAAAAACATATTTTGTAAATAAAATACCGTATTAAGAATATAGCTAAAAATATTATCAAACTAAATAAGAAAAGTTATTACTCAAAAGAAATAATAAACAACATAATTAATCTGAATGTTTGTATATGATTGCCATATGCATTTCCGTTTTCTCAAACAGGAATTCAAATCGGCGGGATATTTGTTTTTTTTTAAACAACTGATTTAAAAACAAAAGATTGCTAAAAATAATAATATTATTGCTTGCATTGAGCAGGAATTTGCTGACGACCGTGTTCCACATTGCCCTAGGACCTGCATACAATCTATTACAATATTTTTCTTTCATAAACGACACTCGAAACAATTGCATACAATATCACACAATTTAAATAATTTTACATATTAAAATATTCACTAAAATGCTCATAAAAATACTGCCATCACTGTCAACATCCACTCTGGATCAGAAGAGCTTGGCTCAGCGCAAATTAACTTTGTTGTCGGTGTTTAAAATGAGTAATGTTCTAACTTATTTGGTAACACTAATAGTTATTTGTGACTAATTTCTCAGGGCACCAAATCATTTCCAAGCAACTGCAGAATGTTCATTAAAAAACTTCAATATTTATTACAACTGAATTTTGTGAGACTTAGCCAAGTGTTTATTTTATATTTTATTAAACTTAGTTTCACCAAGTGTATGGACGACAATTAATTTTGTATTTGTTGTTATTTATTACAAATTTAAATTTGGCATTTTCAAAGAAAATAACAAGTTATTTATTTATCAGCGGCATTTTGTATTCAAGTTTTTTTATTGATTGTGAACAGCCCTTCAAAGTAGCTGACAGCCTGGTAATGAATTTTTATCGGGTTGTTTACAAAAAAGTTGAATTTTGTGGACTGAATTGTATGCATAAATATCAACTTTGTTTTACAGTTGTGTGAAAAAATAATTTAAAATATTATGTATATAATAAAAATAATAGATGTCTTGGCTGTCGATAATAAATAAATGAATCCAATTTGTGTAAAATTTTAATACAATAAATTGATCTCAAAATTTAATAATAATAACAATCCATTTAATCTAGAAATTAAAAGCAATTGTAAAATTTAATCCTCTCTATGAATCTACCTAACAAAAAAGTTCTAAATTAGTCTACAAATTTAATTTAACGTAGCTAGTTAAAGTTAAAATCAAATTTAAAATATATGTATAACAATTATTTATTTATAGCTCTGCACAACAGGAACTTATCCCAATTACAGTATCTTATAGTGAAATCCAAATCCCAAAAATACGTTTGTATTTTTTGAATATAAGTCAGTAAATTTAAATGCACGAACTCTTGCTTAAATGACATACTGGGCTTCGTCCTTCAAGGGTTCGTGCTACCCCATTAATTTGACCATAAAATGATATGTAATAAATGTCGAGGTTAAAATAGCAGAATCTGAACAACTCGAACACAGCCATTTTAGGTTTACTCAAAAATTAATAATTAAAATATTAAACAAAATACAAAGATGTTGCTAACGATACTAATGTTATTTAGTATTTAGGACACCTGTATAAAGCATATCAATTCATATAAGCTCTGTTTGACTGTTACAACATATATTACAAACAAATTAGAAATTCTTCTCGCACACCTATTTAGTATCAGATATTAAAAATCGATACAACATATCAACTAGATACTCAAACTTCGTCTATAAATTACGCGTTTACAATTTCTACAATCCCCCAATTAATTATATTAAACTCAAAGACATAAAAAAAGCTAATTTTATAGTCAATAGCGATTTGTACAACTTAATAAACTTATAAACTTCTAATGTTCTAAAGTGAACAAATTCGTGTCTGAAGATTTGCGTTATGTCTAACGTTTATGTTTATCGTTACGGTACGTTGTATGGGGACTTGTTTATGGTGAAACATTTATTCAAGCTTATGCAAACTTTTAAAAATGTCACATATTGCACGTTCGCGCTTATATATTTTGTAATATTGTAATAGTAAATACTGACAATTTTTATTTTAATTCATCATCGCTTCATCACTAAAGAATGTTAGTTGGTTCATTAGGAACTTCTTCATTTCTTTAATTTTATTAGATTGTGCCAAAAAATTTTGCTTGTAGTTGCTAGGTGATGGTTACTTTATTGTAGAAAATAGTATATTACATAAAGCGAATTGTAACAAGCACATTACGTGTGAGTGAAAAAGTTGCGCACGAGCTTTGGCGAGTGCAGTAATTTCACGAGCAATGTAATTGCGTTACTATTCGAGTTGTCTATTATACTTTATCTACGACTATAAATAATAATAAGAATATTTGTTAGGTTATATCCGGAACATCAACTGTCAAACAGCAGTGTTTGTGTTACCGCCTAACAAATTAAAAATTTCTTGAGAACAGTTACGTAATATATATATATAAATACTAGATTACGTATCTAGTGCAATAAACCCTTAGCAACCGTAAACAAGCATTTACTGTTCTTGCAAATTGTTTTTAATGGCCTACTTCCATATATGGCCGTAGATAAAATAATTTTCGAACTGGGACAAAAAGTACTTTTTAAAATAATATTTAAAATAAAATCTGTAAAATGGAACAAAAAATTGTGTATAACACAAAAAACTTCGTCTCATTCTTTAATTTTTTTGTATTTATCGTTATGTCATAAATAACTATTATTGATTTCGTATTCGGTACAATAGAAATTTAGTCACAATTACACTAGCTTATAGAATAATTTAAACTAATTAGACACAGCCCGTGTGTTAATTGCGAATATTATTTAAAAAATTTTATAATACAAATTATCTGTAATCTAATGAGTTTTGTAACTATATATCTAATGTTAGTAAATAGTTACAAATTCGTAACTAAATACTAATTAATTAATTATCAAATTAATATCCTATTAATATTGTACATGAATAAATCAATTTTGTAAAATAATTCTGAACTTAATTCTGATAAAATGGTTTGTGAAGCTATTGATAGATATTGCAATCATTTGGCAGTTTTTAAATGTTAGTAGTGAACTAGTGACTTGTCTATCACTAATGCTGCGCTAACGAATGAATATGACGGTGCCGCTGACCTAAAATAGTGGGTCAATTATGTGAAGTGTTGTAAGCCCTGGTGTTTCAAAATGAGCAGCTAAAGTTTCATTTACACCAAACACTTCATGCGACCGAAATTTTAATTCATCACAATTTTTATAGATCATTTTCATTATAACAATTAAATTCAGTTTTATCAAAATATAGCTTATAAAAAACAATTAATTTTAGGCATTAATCTTACAATAACTATTATATTTACAATATATGAAACAATAAAACAAAAATAATTTTTTTTAATTAATTTTTTTTCGTTTAACCTACACTAATAAATCTTGTATTATAATAGTTATTTACGATACAAGTGGGATAAGTGCATTATTAAGATATGTGTGCAATTTGTACAACGCAATTGTGATAGCCGAGTTGTGTTATCCCATATGTATTATTAATAATGCCTTATCCAAAATATATCGTCGAATATTTTATCTACGTCCGCCCAAAATTAAAAAAAAATAATATGACATTCTCCATTATTTTTTTTTACAAGAAGAAAATTAAACGTAGTAACTGAAGCAAAAATTACTAGTTTTTATAAATTTTGATGTGTAAAACAAGTTGTGAATTTCTTGTTTTAAAATGTTTATCTGTGAAAGAGCAAGCTTCGAAAGTTATTTCTGGTCTGCTGCCAGAAAAATGTAGATCCAAGTACGAGCTATCATACACTAGATATGAAAAAAGGTGTACCGAAAAGAAGATCAAGAATCTCGTAAATAAAATAGTTATTTACGATACAAGTGGAATAAGTGCATTATTAAGATACGCGTGTGTAATAAATATTTGCTATCATTATTTACCAAAAATAATAATAATACGGTAGTGACAAACAGTGAGATAATGAACTTCTTATCTCACGTAAAATGAGTGAGATAAGTGAGTCTTAAGTCACGGGCGTAAATAATAATAATGTAATAACAGTTTTTAAAAATATATTGTTAACAATTTATAAATATGTCTCCGAATTAACAACAACGTAATAAAATATTTGTAGCTTCTAATTTGAGTGATTTTTCAAGTAATATGTGCTATTGGGTACAAATAAGTCTTTTGAAATTATAGTGCATGCGTGCATAAAAATTGTTACTATTATCTGCATACAACTCAGTATTATCAATTTATTCCACACATGACGCTACTGTTTACGTTTAAAGTTAATAAGTTTTCGACGTAGCTTGTCGATATTCAAAGAATGTTTAAGTTTTTGAATAAATGTTTTCTTATTAATAGGATTCTAAAATGAATCAAATTCATTAATTTTATACAAATACCAAATTCTCATTTCTTGCTGTCGCAGCATTTAACAAGAGTTATAAGTACTGCTGATCTATAATTTCATATTTTAGTGGATGACAGAATTGCAAAAAAATATATCATCACGCCTTCTACCCAATAATGTGTGTGACATTTTGCTATAGCCTATCTCGTTAACTGATATATTTATGCATGTGAAGCACCATTACCAGCCGTCAAATTATGTCCTCCTAATATGTAAGAGAGAGGAGAGGAGAGGATGCAGAGGGAGTAATTTAAACGTGTCAAGTTAGTAGATTTCAATGAGCCATCTACTCCAATTACAAATCTCTAAAGATAGCATAACTATTTAATTTTAAAGTACGCTTAACTAGTTCATTAGTATGTACTTTTAAAACTAAAGTATATTCCAAAGATTTTGATACATTTCATGCTATTAAATTAGTTTAGAAAATATGTTCTGACTACTGAAAACATACAAATTATTATTTTTTAAATATTGAAAGTCCCAAGATCTTTTGAAAATCTTATATTTATTTGTTAACTTAATTTCAATTATAGTAACTTATAATGGAATCCCAACCATTTAGATACAATCATTTGTTTACGTAAGTTGAAGTCAGTAGGATTTGAACACGCAACCTCTTCTTGATATAGACTTACGATTGTCCGCAGTTAACTAATTAATATTTATTTGAAAGAGCCGTCAAATTAAAACTCATTAACATCGACCATAATAATTCAAAATATACCACTAATTAAAAATAATATTTGAAATGCAGCTGACATAAAAATGATAGAATACTCAACTTCGCTTCCAGCAAGAAATTCTGGGTGTGTGCCCATTACAACATCAGCGCATAGTGTACTCTACACTCACCGTAACGCTAGAATAACACGACAACGCGTAGACATAACGTAGCGGAGCCGCAACGTAAACGTATCGGGACGATCGTGAGTTAAAGTGCAGGTAAATCTCACACGAAGCACGATGGACGTAAACTAGCAAGCGTAAACTTAGCACACAACGTATAAACGTAAAGTTAGCAGTGCGAAAGTGAAAGGTTAGAATTGTAGCTTAAGGTTAGGTTCAGTGATGCTTGATGCTGAATGAGGCGGATTGGGATTTCAACCCGATTTGGAGAGATAGAAAATGGAGAAAAATACTGCATGTTCAAGTTACGATTCGTGTAAATGTGTTCTTAGAATGATGTCCGCGGCCTTATACAAAAAAAAAACGATTAAAAAGAATGGTGCAAAATCGAATAACAAAATTATGTCACTTTTATTTGATAAACTTTTTTTTAATAATTTATTTTTAAAAATGCCAAAAACAAATGACGTTCTACGGACTTAAGATTTATTTGTTTAAAATGCGCGCGAAGCAAGCCTTGCCAAAAATACGTTCAATAACAAGTCGAATAACAAAATTATATCATTTTTATTTCATGAAGTTTTATTTTAAATAATTTAGAAACGTTTGTCAAAAGATAATTTTAATGTACAGAAATTTAAAAAATGCCAAAAACAAATGACGTTCTACAAACTAAAGGTTTCTTGTTAAGAGCATTTAACTGTAGTTCAAAGGTCCCAGGTTCAAATTCAGGTCATATTCTATTTTTTCTCTTTGTTAGAAATACAGATTTTCATCAATTTGTAAGTACTTACTTATAATATATAAATTAAAAAATTATATATTTTTATTTTTCTTTTATGTGAATAAACTTAATAAATTTTTTTTTAAATTTTTAATTATTGGATAATAATTTATTATCGTATTTATAATTAATTTTATATGTTTACAATACTTAAATTTTTGTAATTTTATAATTTGATTTCAAAAATAAATTGAACTAATAACCAAAAATATTAGAGTCTGAATGGTTCTTAATTTTGATTAAGGTCGTTTTTTAAAATTTGGTAACAAAAATTAATAATTTGTCATTACACAGGATTGATCCTCTATAAATAAAAATCCGGTAATTTCATGGACACTTCTACAAGTTAAAAATATACATAAATATCAATTTAATATAAGTAATAATATACAAGATAAGTTTAAAACAATAACTTTAGTTATGCCGAAGTCTATTATCGTAATAAGTATAATACTATCTCTAATAATAAACTAGTTATTAGCTACTGTTAGGAGCGGGCCTCCGCCATAAAATACCTTACCATGTAATGCTAACTTAGCAGTAGTTTAGTAGGTAACAAATAATCAAGAAAATAGCACAACTAAAGTCATTTTCTATACGGTATAATTAACTTATTTGCTTTGTAATTTACGTAGGACGAGAAACTATTTAACCGCAACTATTTCAAACAAATATTTTTACACCTTATATTGAATAAATATTTCGCTATTTCAAATAATGAGTGGTTTGGATTACACTATAAACTGTAGGTTCGTTGTACCGTAATTAAGATTTATTTTTATTTTTTTATATATCGGACCAACTACTTACGTCATATGCCGATATGTCCTTTGTATGGCTGTCACGGGCGGGACCCGAACCCACGACCTTATGGTCGTCAGTCAGGCCCTCAACCCGCGCGGCCACCACGCGGGACATAAGATTAATTAATGGGGCAGGTGCCTCAGTAGTATCGAATCAGACTGTGAATTTAAGAACCATGGTTCGATTCCCACAGCTGGCATATTCATGTGGTTCCCCCTCCACTAACATCTTTGGAGAGTGTGATTAGACGACTGGTAATTGCAATTTAGATGATCTGTTACGGCAGAGTGCCACATCCAGTAATAGACAAAAGGAGTGATGATACATTTTTTTAATGACAAAACAGACAATATGGAAAAATGAGATTTCTGTTCATTAAATATAAATTTTCCGATGTATGAGTATGTTTTCATTTCCTGTTGTTATCATACTTTTAGTTATTTTCTGTCATTATTTCGCATTTTTATGAAGCTATAGTTTGTAAACAAGTGCGTTACTACGTGCGTGCAAGAAATAAACAAATTCTAGTTAGATTTGTAAATAAGTGTATCGTAATGTCAAAATGCCATTCCTTAATACTTATGTTTAGTTGAATTCGATATTATTGTTTACTAATAACATTCTTTACGTTTCCCGAAATAAAAATACATACACCCATACCTCGCTACACGGCCGCTCTTTATACATTTCGCTATAACGGCCCTTTTCAATTTACGGCCTAAAATGTTTCGCTATAACGGCAAAAAAACTTTTTCTCCATTGAATTTGTATGATTCCTTATACGGCTTTTCGCTTTGCGGCCAAGTTTCGTGAAACGTATCTAGGCCGTAAAGCGAGGTATGGGTGTATTTGGTTTATTTAAAAGTTTAAAAAAAATAAATATATCATTCCGCCTTTTATCCATTGCTGGGTGTGACACTCTACCGTAGCAGATGTAAGTAAGTGATATAATTATACTCGTGAAGCCCCTAGTCCGACGACTCTATACTACTGAGCCCAAATAATTTTCCAAAAATGCAAGAGCTGTATCTTTAAGTTTTCTAGATATCAATGGTATATAGGTACATTTTACGGAGAATACCGCTGACATAACCTTTAATATTTTTAAAATAGTCTAAAAATTCTGGCGGATACAAATTGGCCTAACATTTCAAGTGAGAAAATGATACAGAATCATGATTACATGGTCATGTTTTCATTCGTCGCTACAATGTAACATTTAATGAGTGAAGTAATGTTATATGTCGGCCGCATCTATCTGTTCTGGCTTAGCTACACCCGCAGTTTCGATAGCATTAGTGCTGGCATATCGTATTGGTATATTGGTATTTTCAATCGTGCTCGCACTAAATTGATCATAGCCAACTATTTTCCGCTCGCCTTCTCACTCGCAGGTAATTCTCTGTCTTTGTTGGATCTATGGGAAATGTACTATTATCAGCTGGTATTATCAACCACAATGATTTCTTAAATGTAGTCTAAGAAAGACATTTTAAAATTAGATCATTCTGGCCATAAGTTGGTCATAATTGTACATCTACATGAAGAGTTTTTTTTTTTAATCACTACTGACATCTCGAGAATTATAAGATAAGAGATACGAAGTAACGCCATTTTAGAAAGCTATTTTTGAAACAGGTGTCTAGATAAAAGTGAAAATATAAAATCGATTATTTTTAAATTATTATACCAACTATGCGAATGAATCTAACAGATGTCAAAATTTTTATATTTTTATTTTAAACAAAAATCTGCTGAAAAGTTAAAGATTTCAAATGTTGGGTATTTTATACAATTCTTCTTGAATATGAACAACAATCATATTCTATAAAAGAGTTTTAAAAAATTCGTATAGTTTTACGAACTGTCGTACAATTTTTTTCTCTATCTGAAGCTTGACACTTATTTTCTGAACGGCCTGTATTTAATTTGCTACTCTGCACAACAGAAACTTAATCCCAATTACAGTAGCTTATGCCTATGGCACACTAGTCGAAGAGCGTCGAAGAGCATCGATGAGTTCTTCAATGAAACAACAGAACGCACCCGTCATCGACGAAAATTAGAGGCTCCTCTATTTCCATCGAAGAGCTCATCGATGAAACGAACGTATCTCATTTCACTCGTATCTTTTGTGTCGTATTTCACGTTAGCATATTTTTGAAATTTAGTTTTTCTTTCTCAACTTTAGAAGCTTTTATTGTTTGTCAATGAAGAGTGCGTTCTGTTGTTTCATCGAAGAGCTCTTCGATGCTCTTCGACCAGTGTGCCATAGGCATTATAGTGGAATCCGAAACACACAAACTCAGCGAGATTAATACACAATTTTTCTTTTAAAGAGTAAATTTACCAAGTAAGATGTTTTGCATTCAAACCTCGCTGACATCAATTTATATCAAACAAATGTCTGAATGATTTGAATTCCAATAAAATTACTACTACGAGTAATCGAGATAAATAAAATGGGATTTTTTCATTTTCTAAATATAACTGAACAATCGTTTATAAACAAATCCATCGAGTATTATCATGACGGAAATACATAGTTAAATTCACACCAGTTCCACTTTGACACAAACCACAACAAAAGATAATCCAATCTCTAGTATTACTTCACATTCACACTCACACTTCTCCGCGGCTGCGTCCGAATCACTCTTGCCTGTGACCCAGTTAGCCGCAGCAAGCAGCCAGCCACTGGCGAGTGACGAATAACGCGTTGCGCAACGGACAACAGAGAGTGAATTTCTTCTCGAGTAGAGAGAGATATTCTGTTGATGTACTAGATGTGTGAAATGTTGATGTGAAGACGAGTGAAGAAGTCAAGAGAAAAGAAGAGTATTTGGTGAGTGTTTTGTGTTGTGTGTGGTGTTATAGAAGGTTGTGCTGGAAGTGGATTTAGGTCATGAGTAATGATGGGTTCTGTCAGCGGGAGTAATTGCGATGCACTTTTGTGCGAGATGATTGAATTGATGTTTCTGTTACGCAAAACTGGAGCACGCGGTTTGGACAAAGTAATAGTAAATGTTTTAACAGTACAGGAACTTAAACCTAATTACTGTACAAAATTTGGGACACAGCGAGTTGCAGTGGTTTATATATTTTTAGCTTGAGTGGGATTTGAACCTGGAATCTTCGGATTTGAAAAATACCGAGGGAAAAATAGCATTCTTTCGCGATGTATACACTATTTTTTTTACAATTTAAGTAAGATTAAAAACTAAACAAGTAATTTTTAAATATAATTTATTCATAATTTTTAACATTTATTAATTTTAAAATTATTAGTAGTCTTTTTGACATTAAAATAAAATTTCTGGACAACTGCGAAAAATAATGTAAATAAGTTTGTTTATGTGAAATTACATTATATTACAGTTAAGAACGCTCGGAAGAATCCCAAGAAATTATTGGTGCAGCTTCTGCAGCTGTTCTTAGGATTTTTTTTTTATTGTACTACATTGTATTTTAAATATACTTTATAGCTGAACTGTCAAAATAATATAAACTCCCTAGAGGAATAATGTGCATTTAATTTCCCTAGGGATAAAATGTTTTAATTCTGTCATGATTTTCAAACTTGAAATGCCTAAAATCAGTTTATAAATTACACAAAAATTCAAATAAAACGATTGAAAAATGTTAATTATTTATTAACTTGATATGTAAAATGTGTTATCTTAATGCCCTACTAAAATATAAAACTATGTAGCCCATGTATTTAACTTTAACATTTAGTAAAATAATTAATTAAAATTGTTAGTTTTGCAATATTTAATTAAATTGTAAGCAGTTCAAATAATGACAAAATATCTAATATTAATCGCTAGACATAAATTCTTGAATGTAAATGGACTGGCGCACCATTGATAATGTTTTTGTTTGAATTGATAAGGAAAAAAAATAAATAAAAAGTTGAAAGTGTGCCATTTTTTTCTAGTATTTGCGCATATCAGTAAATGTAAATAATTTGTTAATTTTCTTAACGCCATTTAACCCTTTCTAAAATAAGACTTTATTAACCGTCAAATCGCCATCCCCAAATAGATTAGTAGGTCTGTTAATAAAAAGTAAAATGAGTAGCAATTTAAAATTTGTAACTTATAACAGAATTAATATATTTTCATCTATATTATTTTGTTAATTAAAAAAATTAATAAACTATAAAATTGAGAAGAATGTCTCAATGCACCATCTTTGTACAATGGTATATGGTGTGGTGTAGTGTGAGTGAATGAGTCAGAGACGCCAGAGAGGCTATTCAAAGAGTAAGATTAAAGCAATTTGTGTTAGTGTATAATAGTTTCCCTGAAAAACTAATCACTCTACGTAAATAATGTAACTGTATATATCATTAAATATACTTATTTTCTTTCTATATTACATAGCTGCACATAATAATTTCATTACTCATTATGACTTAATGGAGGTAATATTTAAAGTTAAAATTAGAAGACCATTTGCTAAGCATTTCTCTCTTTACAGTCTACGGGACATACACTCTTTAAAACCTATTAGTTATAAACAGGGGTTCTAAACCAGGTGTCCATAGACCCTCAAGAGATACGTGAAATATTTATATTTAATTATCTGTAATATTTTTCTAAAATAGGTGGATAAGTGGTATCGAGTCGGCCTGTGGATTTGAGAACCAGGGTTCAATTTTCACCCCAGTAGCTCATCTTTGGGGGCCGTGATTTGACGGTTTGACGCGCATAGAGAACTGCTACGGCAAAGTGCCACACCCAGTAATTAGTATAAGACTATTTTTTGAAAATAATTTAATTATTTCTTCAAACTAAAAAATAAATTATTAGATTAACAAATCACAAATTTGTAAAGTATATTTAATCATAAAATGTATATAAGAATACCACGTTAGAAATCGTCTTATGAGAGATTTAATTTCCAGATTCACGATCATCTGGTGGTTACTTGTTAGTCAGAGGCTACCAGCAGTCAGTCAGTTTGCACTCTCGCAGTTGTCGGTACAATTTCGATGTCGATTTCGAAAGAATGCGATCGTGCCGCTTTTGCTTTCGTTGACCGGGTTTTAGTAGCGTTGTGAAATGTCGATTTTCGGCTGCAGTCCCCCGCCGTCCCGGACCCCGAACCACGGTATCGCACAACATCGCATTTACAACAGCACGTGGATGTACGCTCTACGGCCGGTTATGCCGCCAAGTTTGACTCTTGCCCAAGAAACGATGTTAGTGTTGGTGTTTGCTCATTCAATGTTTGTTCATTCGTTACGGGGAATTTATGTTTTTCACATATATACATTTATAATAAAAATAGGTATACTGCTATGCAATTTTATGTATTACAGCTCTTCATTGGCAAGCGTCGAATAAAATTTATTACGCTGATTCTTAAATGAAATTAAATTGAAATTGATATTAAAATTATTTGCAAAACTAACTAAGGTGAAACATAACTTTAAAATAAGGTACTGCTAGTTGTTTAACAGTATATCGTGTACTAGTATTATTTATCCGATCGAATTATATTTTTTTTTAAATCTAAATTTCTTCCAACGATAATACGCACTTTCCACACACATTTGCGATATCTACATTCAAATATCAACATAATGACATTATTTTTTTCAGTTATAATAAATATAAAATTGAGAGTGAGATTCCGTAATAACCTTTGATATTATTTGAGAAAATAAAAAAGATCTAAAAATTACATAATTTCGTGTAGTGTAAAATACTAAATGCCGTAATACATGTGTTTAAAGCTCATTGGAAAACTGGTGTGAATGGAACACACGCTTTACAAAAATACCCTTACAAAACTTGTTTTACAATATACTACATTTTTCATTTATAAAGCCTACTTTTATGGCTCAAGCCGGAATTAACATATTGTACAACAACCATGGAATGGTACTCATTAAACACAAATATTTATACGAGTGAGATATGGACATTACACGTAAGTTGTACACAATGGTTTTTCTACGATTACAATATTGTTTACCTATTAATTTATATTTTAATAATAAGGTTATACTAATTTCACTTTTTCTGTCAATTATAAATGGGGTAAGTGGCTCAGCGATATCGAGTCGGCCTGTGGATCTTGAGAACTCTGATTCGATCAAACAGTCGACAAACAATTTTTACTAATTTAAATCTACCCCTGTGGCTCTCTCTCCACTAACATTTTTGGGAGCCGTGATTTGACGGCTGGAAACCGAACTTCATACGACGAAATGTTACCGAAATCTGCTACGACAGAATACCACACCCAGTAATGGATAAAAGGCGTGATGATATATTTATATTTTATTTATTTATAAATCAGCACTTTAGCAACAAACCGAATGACTTCTCACATTGCCTTTCGTAACCGTGAGAAATGAGAATGTGTGTAATGTACTATATTTCTATAGCAACTACAAGATTATATAATGAGCAGATATCTTAGTAGCCGTACAAAAAAATTATTCCGGTCCTGTTGTTTTTTGTTGCCCGAAAATCATATCGGAAAAGTATCAATTTTCGTCTGGTCAGATAAAAAAATATTTTTTTGTCACACGTATACCGGTTTCATTGTTTTATTGCTATAAAACTGGGCGGTAATGAAATTACGTTACAAAACAAGAAACGCATTAAAAAGGGGTCATTTTAGTGCACTTGTCACAAAATATTTTATACATTCCTGGGCCAGAACGTATATTTTAAATCGTGTCAAGTTGGCAACTCGTTCAAATAGAGCTTGTTTCAACCTAGGAACGTAATGTACTATATTTTGTCACTCAATTTCTGGAAACTTTGTCAGATGGATTTGTAAATTTTTTTAAAAAAGAGTTAAAATTAAGATTAAAAACAGTGTTATTTATCTTTAACAGCACTGACTAAGAAAAAAAAAAAGTTTTAGCTAATCTTGAAGTTGGCATTAGCAAATCTTATTCTAATCCGACTTTAAAAAGTTAATTCAAATCAAATTATATTATAGTTTATTGAAACTTTTTTGAGAATATGCTTAAACTAAATTTGTCTAAGGCAAAACTCAGAACTAGCTAAAAAAATTTGATAATTCAGTTGAAAAATAATATTAAGATATAATATAAAAAGTTTCTAATAAAAACAGTAAAATATCTCAATTATTTAAATAATACAAAGGTGCGTAGAATTTGCTAATCATGTAGAGCTAATCTGGAATTTAACGTAACGCTAAATTAAAGTAAATTCCTAACAATTTTCATTTCTCAACCATCTAACAAAGTTTATATTTAACACAATAGATTCTTATTTTATATTGAAACTCAACAATTTTCTAAAATTAATAAACTAAAACAAAGTTTTTTTCTAAATCTAACGAATTTAATCTTATCAAAAGCTTTTACTATAATAAGTCGAGCAGACCACAAAACCATCTAGATCTTATTCTCTTCTCAACTTCACGAGCAAAATTCTTCAACAATCTGTTCGCAAGTCTAAAGAGCCACGCCTTCGCGTCAATTTGTGGGTGTGTGAATTATTTATTACAGTATTTCGTCTCACTATCCTTCCACGTAGTTCCCGAATGCTAACTAACACGAGCACGAGCCACAATGAAAGTTTGAACGCCGGTAAAAATCACTTTTGTTGCAAGATCAGTTGCTGCAATGGATTCATAAATTATTTTACTGTGCGTTTATCGTTCTGATCTTTAAGGGAATAGAAGTTATGACAGATTGTTTTTATTGTTTTCAATGAGACAGATTTAAATGAATTGAATTTGTTAACCTATAGATACATTTTTATAGTTTATTGAGAAGGAATTGAACATTCTAAGATCTGACATCGACATATGATGGTCAGTACAAAATTATATATGCCCAATAGGAACCACATTTATATTTTAAAATAATACTTATATTTTTAATTATCAGCGGAATAAATAAAATTATAGCAAACATGGTAATATATCTGACGCGATATTTTTAATATTATTCTACAGATAGTTATCTAAAAGATGTAAGACCCGGCCCTAATACATTTAATATAAATTAATTTATAAGGCTTGTGAATGTAACAGAGTAAAATATAAATTAATTTGAATTATTTTTGTTTATCTAACATGTTGTTGAAGACAATTTTTGTTACAAATTGCCGTTACTTTTATATCAATAATGGTCAATTGTATCGCTAAAATTTTAAACTTGGTTTAAATTAATAAAACCAACTTGAATTTTTGGCAGTAATGTCAATTATTGTATATGACATTTAACTTCGTTTGGCTTTTATATATTTAAACTAAATTTATAATGTAACTTTTAGTGGTGTTAATACAATAAATTTAAAGTTAACTTTAGCAAATAAAAATGTTCAAATCATTAATACAAACATTTTTTTTAAAAGTTATTCGAATGCAAACCAAACTGTTTATTATATACTTGTAAATCAGATTGAAATTAATCAATTTAATATTATTTTATTTATGGTTTATTGTAATTCAAACAACTAGAATTATGTATAGATTCCTTCAGATTAAATGTAATTATTATTAAATAATGATGTTTCAGTCGTTTTTAGAATCATTTTAAACGTAACATACAAGTGACATTTGATATTTGCAGTAGGCTATGCACGTGCAATAAATCAAGCTGATATATGTTTATCTGCTACCGTTGTTTTTTGTATAATTTTATGGTCTGTAATGAATCATTTTTTTCTTAGCACAAATACCGATTTATAGAGGAATTTCATCTATTCTATGAATACACGATGTAACACGTCAAATTATATTTGGATTCGATCGGTTTTAGATTAAGATTTTGACATTTTACCCTGGCAAAAATACAATTTTGTAAGACCATGAACATGACAGTTGATAACCAAACATTTAACTTTTGATATTAGTTGAAGTTTGTATTTTTGAGAGCAAGTTAATTTGCACACCAGTAAAGTTGTGAATACGATGTAATGTAAAGTAATTTCGATTCGAGTAATCTTAGGTTAAGTGAAATCTTTTTAGGTTTTCTACAATTTTACATACAAACATAATTTTGTACTTGTAAATGAAAGTACACTTTACCTTAAATATTAGTTTGTTTTTGATACAAATTGTCCCGAACAAAACACAATGATGTATATGTTTAAATCGAAATAAAGGCATAGTAGATTTTTGTAAAGTAAACATGAATTTTGAAATAGAAAATAAACAGTTTTTGCTAGGATTGCTTAATATCAATTTGGTTGTTTCTTGTTATACATTAGTTTGTAAAACATGAATTTATAAAGTGATAAATTTGAAACAGAAAAAACAATTTTCGCAACAAGAGCTGTCAAACACCGGGCATGAGGGTATGACATAACCTATATCCCAGCGTGCAACTGACAGTAAAAGAGTAAAGAAACCATGCAAAAGACTTACCCTCAAGCTTCATTCCAACTTCGAGGCACTTCTGGAACCGACAGAACGGACACCGCTTCCTCTGCGTCTTATCAATATGACAAGATCTCTCCGCAACACAAGTATAAACCTTCTTGTTCTGGACAGTTCTCTTGAAGAATCCTTTACATGATTCGCATGTCAACAGGCCATAATGATACCCAGAGACTTTATCACCACACACGGGACAGAGTTCTTCAATACCGTCCTTCGTGTCGGGTAGATCTGCAGCTGGAGGTGCCGGTAGTGCGTATCCACCGGACATGGACTCCATAGCCCCTGCAGGAAATAGATACGAAGAGGATAACGACGAGGATAACGAAGTATCCATGTTGGATATATGCTGAGGGGGAAGATAAGGGGAGTGTTGTTGCTGTTGACAACTATAGCCTCCTGTAGACGGTGGAGGCATCGGCGACGAATAAGGTTCCCCTGAACCCGAGCCACCGGGGCTTAACTGGAACGGTGACATGTTCAAAGACATCAACGCGGGATGGTGTTCCATTTCTAATAACATTGCCTAACCTTACAAAGTACTGTACACAATCACACAGATAAATCCACTACATCACTACGTACAACTGTATTAATCCACAAAACGAACAACATTAACGAGACACGAGAACTAACTTCACTCTTACTGACAACGGTTTGACGGAGCGCTCGCACAGCCATCCGCCACTAGCGTACAATGTAAAATGATTAGGAACCCGTGTAACATGTAATAAGTGAAAGTGAGTTGCTGCGGTGACCCACTTTCGCGCAATCAGGTCTATGTTAGTTGTTGCACACACACCAACACAACTACACTGACAGTGTGTCAGTGCTGGTAGCGCAGCACGCGGGGAGTGTACGAGTCGTTGTGTGCTGTGCTGTAGTGGTGGGGAGGCTCTGGTAGCGCATGCGCGCTTCACGGCCTACTGACCTAGTTTAGCGCGAGTTTTGCGTCGAGAGACGCAATGGCGTAGGGCAGGGTTGTGGAGAGCGCATGAGCTGGGGAACACGTGTGTACAACCCCTGACCTGGCCTGCTCTGACTTCTCATCTCTGCTGGATTAACCTACTTACTAGGGATGTGGAATGGGTTTTAATTTACTGACAAATTTATACACACAATTGGCTACTCATTACGCACAATCAATTTGCGGTGCTCGCGGGGATACCGAGACATGCTAATTGTAAGATTTAATTGGTCCATTTTTTAATAATCCTATTATTTCTACATATTCGATTATTTCTGCATTTATAAAATTGTTGGATTTCTTGTTAAAAGAGTAAGCGTTAATAATTTTAGATATTTTAAGCATGTGAATCGTACGTCGAATGAAAGATTTATGAAAATTGTACACAGGTGTGAATAAATAAATGTGATTGAAGAAAGATTCCGAGTGTCAGAGATAAGTGAGCTTGTATGAAGGGAACTATGTGATTGAAGCGAGGATGGTGTATTAGGATGAGAACGTCTGATTATTTGATGAATCTGATGAGTGAATGTTCTGTGAATGTATGTAGGATTCAACAGATAGATATTCGTCTAACAAACAATAAAGAACGTTAAAAATGACAGTTCATTCATAATTTGAACAACGATTTAGATACGATATTTTTGTTTGTTTATTAGGACATTGAAATATCGGTCCTAAATTAAATATATTTTTTGTCAGTTTTTTTTTAGAAATTGTGCTTCAATAAACAGTTGTAGAAATTTAAATTCTTCATCCAAATTAATAAACATATTTTGATTTGACCGTCTCCTTATCTCAAAAATTAGGTATTGTTTATATATGTAGTTTTATATTAATAATCTCGCTTTATCTTTTTTCAAATATAGAAGACCTGCACTTGCAGATATCAATAAACAAGTAACATAGATAATAAATACAAATTGCAATTTCTACTAGGAATCATTATTAAAAAGATCTCCAAGTTCAGATCTCGATAGATCCTATATTTTTAATCATAAAATACTATTACATTATAGTTGTAACTGACGGGAAAGCAACAAAACATTATTTACATTTGAATATATTTGTGGTAAATATATATATATATATACCAAATTTAGTGAAAACTCTAACAAACATATTTTCTTTTGCATATTTCAAATAATTTTATTAAATCATCCTTTAAAATTTACAACCCCTAATAATGGAGAAAGTAGCTAAACTTAATTGGGAGAAAGCCAAGTTCACCCTCAATACAGTCTACTACCCATTTTACAACTGCCTCCCTTAAGTTTACATCGGCGATATCAAAGCTAACTAGGATTTTCCGTTTCACTAGCGGCGAGGCTTTAAAGTCAAGGCTATAAACTTGCTGAATTTTATTCCGTGTTATAAAATATTGTAGGTTTTGGGATTTTTTCCAGGTAATATTGTAAATTGTAAAGTTACTGGAAACGCAGAATCAGTTTGAAAATTTTTATTGATATATTGTTATTGTTTGGTATTTGGTAGTTGACTACCTGTATCATTAAACTGTAAAATGTTAAGAAGTAAACTTACTGTAGAAGCTAAAGTAAACCAGAAAAATAAAATGTGTGAAAAATGTAAGTAAATATATTTCAGATGAAGAAAAGAAGTATGGGAACTACCATAAAAAAGATTTACTGTTCAATTATATTTTACTATTATATTTGCTACAACAAAATGGCTACTTGTTTATTAAAATATCTAGTTAAATTTATCAATTGATTATATTTTATTAAATATTTATTAATTTCATTGGTTCGTTTTGCTCGCAATTTTATTAATGAAATAAACACTATTCGCAATTAGAGTCGAAACAGAATGCAGTAATAAATAAACAATTGTTTGATTTATTTTAAGTAAAGACCAGTCAATTTAACATTCAACAAGTTCGAGACTCTCGACTTTAAGTCAAAACTAACCTAAAGTCAGTTTCAATCTCAATTCGATTTAGTACAATCTGTAATATCGATTCCCACAGCCGACAAACAATTTTTACATTTAAATTACTCCTGTGATTCCTCCTCTACTAATATATTAGGAGGCCGTGGTTCGACGGCTAGTAACCGTATTCCATTCATAGCAAGATATTACTTATCGAGATCTGCTACGGCCACAGCCAGTAATGGATAAAATTCGTGATAATATGAATAAACAAACTCGTCCTTAATACTTTATACAACAGGAACTTAATCCCAATTACAGTATAGATTATGTGATTAAATGCATACATATTTGCCTGTAAATAGAGTCGAACCCAGGACTACACGAGTGTCTTATGTCAAAACAAGCAATGGTCTATTCTCTAACGCGCTAGACCACTGTACGTATGTTAAAAAAATAATAATAATATGGGTACCAGCCGCCAAATAATTTCACCCACAAATATAAAACTAAGTTGAGGTACTAACTATAGGATGATTTAAATTGTACATTGATAAATACAATGTGAAACGTTTCGCATAGTGCAAAAGAAAACGAAACCATATCTCGCTATTCCAAACAAAACCTCGCAGTAGGCTGCGGCTAGCATTTCCACTCACACACAAACAAACAAACAACATCAACATAGCAAACCACTTGCAATTTCAACGCTACACGTGGATTCCAACCTGTTACCTGATGTCATAACTGCCGCTTGCGTAACCGCTGACACCGTTTCCCCCACTCTGTATGGACATCGTGCGTGTTCGAGTGTGTTCGGCACGAGCCGAGTGAGTCGTGTCGCGCTGTGTTTCCTGCTAACAGGCTCAAGTGCAGTGGGTTTGTGGGTCATTGAAGCTTGCAGGAATAGTCAGAGAGATAATGTTTGTTGCGTGTGTGGTACGCATCTTGGACTAGATAGGCGGCCTTGGAAGGAACACCATTTTGAGATTGGGTTATTGGTGCGAGATGGATTATTTGCGGATTGGGTGATGCACCTTTTTTGGAGCTCTACGGTGACAAATACTAACAAGTTACATTATATACTACACCCACTGGTTTGGATATTACATATATTTTTTTTTTAACTTAATCTCTATTAATAACAGTTTATAATGCAATCTAAACCTTCTAGATATATCGTCAAAATGCAATATTTTAAAGGTTTCCAGATTTTTTTGTCTATTTGATTCATAGGAATAATATATATATATATATATATATATATGTAATGGCGATCATAATATTTATTTATTTGCTATTCGGCACAACAAGTACTTAATTGAAATGACAGTAGATTTTAGCGTAATCCAAATCTCTCAAACACAGTTTAAATAAGTTTGAAGTCAGCGAGATTTAAATGTGAATCCTCTTGTTTGACAGGCGCAAGTTTCGATTTTATGTAGATACATTTATAAGTAATATAAAAACAGAATATTAAAATTAGAAATGTTAAATTTAAAAACATGTTTAGAACTTTGTACTCCCATACTTTAATTTACTTATTAAACAACAAGCATAATCTATACTATAATGCAGGGTTCGAAGATATATATCATGATATTTATTTTGATATATATCGTCATATTTTTGCAATAATATATATCCATTATATAAAAATATGAAATAGTTTTTGAGATATAGCCTCCGGAGAAGTGAAATTTTTCGAATTTTTCAGTTTTTCTACTTTTCCGAGGCTATATCTCGAAAACTAAATGTGATATGAAAACGCGCTCAACGGCATTAATTTTCTCGTGCTTCAGTTAACTTATAAACATAGTTTCAGCGATTTTTATTTTTTTTCAATTTTCCGCCAAAAAAAGCGGTTTTTTAACATTTTCTCGAAAACCAGAAGTCATATGCATTTGTAGATTGCACCACTGGATTCAGTGGTTCAAAATACATATGTATGTACATTTTCGTTTTAATAATCCTACGATTAAGGATTTTTGGGAAAATTGAATTAAAATATGAAAAAACCAAAGGGGTACCCCTTAGGAAATAATTAAAAATATTAAATTGCATAAAATTGTATGAAAATTTGCTTATAAGTCAATTCGGACACGGGGAATTCAACGCCGTTGAGCGCATTTCCATATCTTGTTTAGTTTTTGAGATATAGCCTCCGGAAAAGTGAAATTTTTCGAATTTTTCAGTTTTTCTAAATGTGTACAAAAACTAAAATTAAAAAATAAATATCCAAAAAGTGATATTTATCTGATATATCCTATATATCAGATATTTTGATATTTATTATAAATATCATGATATTTACGAACCCTGCTATAATGACACTTTTTAAAAGATAGATTTTCATTATGATACAGATTATTGATCGAAAATCGCATAACATTGAATGTTTCCATGGTTTCCAATATTTGCTTAAAAATAGTAATTTTATTTTGACATTCGAGGGTGCCATTTATTTTCATAATTTTGTACATAGATAAAATAGAATATGCAACTCGTGTATAATGACTATTAATACACTTATATAAATTACGATATTCGATCGTATCGTAAACTTTACGAGATTTCTATATTAATAGAGATAAATAAATAAAATATATCATCATGCCTTTTACCCATTGTTAGGTGTGGTACTACGCCGCAGCAGATTTTGGTAAGTGATATATTTCTTCGAGTAAATTGCGGTTATCGGCCGTCAAATCAAGGTCTCTAAAGATGTTAGTGAAAGGGAAGCCACAGGGGTAGTTTTTATATAGCGAAAATAGTTTGTCGGTTAATAGCTACCATTATAAACTATTAATGCACTACAACATCTTTTTTTTTTTAGTTTTATCTTAAAAAACATTAGCATTTTTAAAAATAAATAGTAATCACCTAATTAATTATTTATTTAATCCGAAGCCACCATAATCTAATTACTTACTGAAATCTACAACGATAGAGTGCCACTGCCAGAATGGGTGAAGACATATTTAATTTTTTTGTGATTTTCTTGTTGAAACGGTTCAAAATTAGAAATTTTAAAAAATATGTTTCTATATAGTTCGGAGCACGAGAAAATGTGGAGAGGGAGCCACAGGGGTTGATTTAAATTGGTGAAAACTGTTTATGGGCTGTGGGGATCGAACCAGGGTTCTCAAGATTCACTGAGCCACCTACCCCATAATTGACAAATAAATTTAAAATAAATAGCTATATGTAAGGTTCCTAAAGAATTTCTATAGAAAAGCTGTTATTACACCCAGTAAACAAAATACACTACACACATAAGAAACAGGTACCAAAAAATACGAGTGCAATAATCACGAAAATACTAAGAACACCTACTTACTCACATATTTGCAAATTAGAAAGACATTTCATAGTCGGAATATATCGCTTTGCGCCGTCATATCAATCAGGCACATTTGATAAGTGCAGCCAAGTGAAACCAATCACACTTACCAGCAACGTATAACGCTACACAACAACGTGGTGTTGTTCGTTGTTGGTTGGCATTTTGTTGTTTGCAAAGACAAGCGTCACTGTTTCGCGCTAAGCGTGAGAATGATTGTGCAATGAATGGAATAAGAATCGCGTGAGTTACTAATTTTAATTTTCACAATAACGCAGTGTAGAGTTGTTTCGCATTTTTTCTTTGTTGTAATGTTACTAGTTTTGTTGCTAAATTGATAAAGTTGCGGAGTTTAATCATTATTATACCACTACAATTGCAAGACTAGACAAATATACAAGATATATAAGTAAGCTGGCCTAATGTGTTAACCCAAATATAAAAAATCTGATGTGGACACCACATAACTTCCTTGTACGCGTATTAAACTATAGATATTTTTTTAATTGCACATATTTGACATTAAATCTTTTAGTGTTTGTTCTAAGTTCTAATCCATAGCAAACTTAATTATTTTTTTAAATAAAAAAATATATAATATTTAAATTTAGATATCTCATTTATGCAAAAAGCTAATTTAAAAATTCTTAATGTGCCAGACGCAGAATTTAATTCTCTAAAACTTTTATTTGCAGCATTTATTTATAAAATTAAAATAATACCATCTTTTTCAAGGAAAACTGTTAGCAGCTTCATGTAATGTGTCACTTCCGGTTAGTGTATTTTAACCTATTATGTTATTTCCATTGATATAATAGTTTTATATACCGAATTTGGAAAGTTTTAAATTATATTTGAATATAGTTTTTCATGAAAATCTATTATAGGCTTCATGTAAAGTACCACTTCCGGTAGTTGTATAATGACCAAAAAGGGAGGTGCACAACTAGATGTTATAACAGTCCTAAATATAAAGTTTCAATTTTCTACGACTTACCGTTTTTGAGTTATGCGAGATACGTACGTACGTACGTACAGACGGCACGACGAAATTAGTCAAAATGGATTCAGGGAGGGCCAAAATACCTATTTCCGTTGAAATCTGAGAACCGAAAATTTTCGCGATTACAATACTTCCTTTACTTCGTACAAGGAAGTAAAAAAACATTCTGTTTAATTTTCTATTCAAATTAACTTTAAATTAATACATCATCATGCACTTTACCCATTACAAAATGTGTCATTTTGTCGTTAATTAATTAATTTTAGTTTAAGTTTGTTTCCAAGTTTGCCTAATGCCACTAACTACTTTCATTTCTGTACATATTTTTTTTACCCAATGTAAATTAAATTTAAATTGTTTTCTAGAAAATCTTATAGTTTTAAAATATGTGGCTTAGGTCCGATAGAAATAAAGCAGGTTTAAATTTAAAAGTAATTCAAGTAGTTTTGTCACCAATAACTTAACAAGATTATAAACAGCAGCGCAATTCAATTTTGAATTGCCTTTAAGCAGCCAGCGAAAACAAAAAAAATGAAGATGTGCTCAACGATATTGGATTCACCACATTCCGTTCTCGTATACTAAGCAGCCTTTGTTTTTCTCTTAAAGAACATTTCTGTGCTATTTGTCTTGAAGCCAGTCGAATGTCTATTCTGTGTATTGATCACATTCACATTCGTACTAACAGAAACATTCATCGTAACTTGGTAACATCCACCCGATCGGTTCTTTTTCTCTGCGTGGCCTAATTCTCGTATTGATGCGAGAATTGGTGCGTGTGCGGCCCCAATTACACCACTAAAAACATAAATTATATCAAGCGAACTCTATGCTGCACAACACGTGTAGGCAGGTATTTGTTATCGGGTGTGTCGGACAATTAGACACATCAAACAGACATGAAGAATACTACGACGTATTTATCGAAGTATTAGTTTCAAGTTATCTGTAATTGGTCTTCGACATTTTTCGTTGTCAAACGTTTATAAATGCTTCAAATAATACATTTTAATTTAAACATATTTTCTCAAACAATATACTTTTCCTAAAAGTAAATATTTATTTATATTATTCTGTACAACAGGAACTGGAACTGACTCCCAATTAAAGTATAGGGCCCGGACTCATCGAGCCATAATGTGATAGTTCATATAATTTTTAGTTTGAGAATCCTGGTTCGATCCCCACAGTCGACAAACAATTTTCACCAAATTAAATCTATCCTTGTGGCTCCACTAACATCTTTGGGGACCGTGATTTGACGGCTGGTAACAGCACTTCACGCGAAGAAATATATCTTTTACCGAGATCTGTTACGGCAGAGTGCCACACCCCGTAAGGGGTACAAGGCGTGATGATATATTTATTTATATAAATACAGGCGCGGTGGCCGAACGTGTTAAGGCACATCTCTTAACATACTGTGACTTCACCCGAACCAAGGTTCGTCAGTTCGAATCCGCCTGTCGACAATGTGTGATTTGTCGTAAAATATAAAATACAGTTACATGTATTTATCACACTCGGGCGCTATAAGCTAGTCACTTATACCTCTTAAATAATGTAGCATTTGACTACGAAAACCGGCAGTACGGCAGTGTAAAAACTGCAGCTCGGTGTGTCCGATAGGGCCAGGCCCGATTTGGGCTGTAGCGCAACAGATGATGATGTAAATATTTCACGTATTTTGGGCAAGGTTCACTTCGCTCCTGTTTATAAAAACCCTAAGCCCGTAAAACGCCTACTCCATACACGCAAGCATTTCAATTTTTTTTTTAATTTAATACTTTTCCGGTGGCATAGTGTCTAAGTGGTTTAGATTCCACTATAAGATTCTGTAATTGGTTTTAAATTCGTGTTTTATAGAAAAACAAATAAATACCTGTTTATCTAACATGCAAGTCTCCTAATAATTAAATCATTTAATAAAATAAAATTAGGTAAAGAGGTCAAAATTACAATTTTTTTTCTATATTTTATCCGTTCGCATAATTATCCCTTACACCACCTACTCTATTCCAGATACTTGAAAATATCCTATCAGATAAGCAAAGGCAAACATTCGCAACCGCCGAACGACGCCTAGCATCGCGACGTGACCTAGTTCGAGGCGTCGAAGCCAACATTGACCCAGTGCACTTGATCCACAACACAACCACATCACGCCAGCAAACAACAGAACATCAATATCTGCGTTTCTGTCTCTGTCTCGCTCTGTCACATACGCTTACCTCTTCTATTAGTTAGATTTGTTATCGATCGATCATATGATTTTATAGACACTCAAACGTTGCTTGATTTTTAATGTGTTGTTGTGAAGATATTTAGGTCATTGAGATTAGCTTCTGTTTGTGTGTATTTTCATAATTTTATATTTTACTAGTGTAGCTAAAAATATGAATATAGTAAATAAAAACTCTCTCAGGGCGTCGCCCATTTTAATGTTTCTTTTTATTGACAACTTATAAAGAAGCTTATTTAGTTTGAGAAGAATGTTCAATTCGTTTCAATTATTTTAGTAACTAAAGAGCGAGATAAATAATAAAGAAATGAATATCACAAATCTGCAAATGTTATTTTTATGATGTGATAATATTTTTATGCTTTTATAGCCAAAATGTTTTCAGCTTCAGCACTTTACTAAATTAAATCATACGCACAAACAAACCTAGCTAGTAAAAGTAAAACTTTTATTAGATATTACGTGTAAGTAAATATAAAACTTCTATATGCTTTCACATTAAAGAAGATCCATTAATTAGTTCTGAAACTAAATTTTTTAGGTCCCAAAATTGAGAAGTAAGTCGTACTTTTCATCTCTAGGGAAGAAAGTAATTATTTCTTTTCTAGGAAAGGAGAGAAAATGACATTTGTCAAGAGAATAATAAATTTAATCTAAATTTCCAACTTATTTCTGAAAATTTCTGATAGGGTACTAAAACTATGTATCATTCTTTACTTGATATACAAATAAATAAATAAATCTAAACATGTAATCACACCTTTTACCCATTACTAGGTGTGGCATTCTACCGTAGCAGACCTCGGCAAGTGATATTTCGCGTGAAATGTGGTAACGGCCCCCAAAGATGTTAGTGGAGAGGGAGCCACAGGTTTAGATTTAATTTGGGGAAAATTGTTTGTCGGTTGTGAGAATCGCACCCGCGTTCTCAAATCCACAGGCCGACTACTGTATTTTGTTGTACATTATAACAACGAATGTATATTTATGTCAAAATATTATCTGTCAATTTTCATACTACGAGTTGTATTCGGCTTGACAATTTACCAAACAAGAGTTAATTTACAAGAATAGTTAGGTATTTATTTGCACAGTGATGAAAATTCTACATTTTTTCAGTGTACATTTAATATTCAAAATTGACGTTTATGAAAATATTGAAAATATCATTTATTTTATTCGTAACCAAGGATATTAATAACAGTGGTATTTCCGATGAAATTTCACTAGTGATGAATTTCCGACGAAATATATTTCATTGGTTCATTTTCAAACAAATTCGTGATCCTATTGGTTGACAGCAGGGTTCGTAAATATCATGATATTTATAATAAATATCAAAATATCTGATATATAGGATATATATCAGATAAATATCACTTTTTGGATATTTATTTTTTAATTTTAGTTTTTGTACACATTTAGAAAAACTGAAAAATTCGAAAAATTTCACTTTTCCGGAGGCTATATCTCAAAAACTAAACAAGATATGGAAATGCGCTCAACGGCGTTGAATTCCCCGTGTCCGAATTGACTTATAAGCAAATTTTCATACAATTTTATGCAATTTAATATTTTTAATTATTTATAAGGTTTTTTCATATTTTAATTCAATTTTCCCAAAAATCCTTAATCGTAGGATTATTAAAACGAAAATTTACATACATATGTATTTTGACCCACTGAATCCAGTGGTGCAATCTTTAAATGCATATGACTTCTGGTTTTCGAGAAAATGTTAAAAAACCGCTTTTTGCGATTGTTTTTGGCGGAAAATTGAAAAAAAAATAAAAATCGCTGAAACTATGTTTATAAGTTAACTGAAGCACGAGAAAATTAAAGCCGTTGAGCGCGTTTTCATATCTCATTTAGTTTTTGAGATATAGCCTCGGAAAAGTAGAAAAACTGAAAAATTCGAAAAATTTCATTTTTCCGGAGGCTATATCTCAAAAACTAAACAAGATATGGAAATGCGCTCAACGGCGTTGAATTCCCCGTGTCCGAATTGACTTATAAGCAAATTTTCATACAATTTTATGCAATTTAATATTTTTAATTATTTCCCCTTTGGTTTTTTCAGATTTTAATTCAATTTTCCCAAAAATCCTTAATCGTAGGATTATTAAAACGAAAATTTACATACATATGTATTTTGACCCACTGAATCCAGTGGTGCAATCTTCAAATGCATATGACTTCTGGTTTTCGAGGAAATGTTAAAAAAAATAGAAAAAAAAATAAAAATCGCTGAAACTATGTTTATAAGTTAACTGAAGCACGAGAAAATTAATGCCGTTGAGCGCGTTTTCATATCACATTTAGTTTTCGAGATATAGTCTCGGAAAAGAAGAAAAACTGAAAAATTCGAAAAACTTCACTTCTCCGGAGGCTATATCTCAAAAACTATTTGATATTTTTATATAATGGATATATATCATTGCAAAAATATGACGATATATATCAAAATAAATATCATGATATATATATCGATCGATATATATCTTCGAACCCTGGTTGACAGTGACGTGTGGTGAATTGTCTTTAAAATATTTTAGAAACATTTTATTAGAGATAACATTCGCACATTATCAAAATTCTATAAATTTATATATCATCACGCCTTTTACCCATTACTGGGTGTGGCACTCTGCCAAGGAGATCTCGGTAACTGATATATTTCTTTGCATGAAGTGTGGTTACCAGCCGTCAAATTACGGCCCACAAATTTATTAGTGGAGGGGAAGCCACAGGGGTAGATTTAATTTGGTGAAAATTGTTTGTCGACTGTAGGAATCAAACCAAGGTTCTCAAGATTCACAGACCGACTCGATACCACTGAGCCACCTACCCCATAACCAAATATTAAAATGAACAATTTTACTTTTCCTTATTTATACGAGAGTACAATGTCAAATATTGAATACAATTTGAAAATACTTGCATCGTTTTATATCTGCTACGAGTATTATATATTTATCTACCACAGCATCTAATAGCATCAGAATACTCAAGCTAACTAATCTAACATAAGTAAGATTCATGCGTATCTAACATTTACTTTCAGTTTTCTATTTGCAGTTTCTGTTTCGTTTTGACTTTTGCTGGCCTACATTCCACACCAACAACATAGAATACAATGCGCGTATTTTCAAAATAAGTATATTTGCGTTGCAAATTTGTTACCTACAGCAGACTATACACCTGTAACCTGTATATTTGTTAATGTTAAGTAAAGCGTAGAGAATCACCTTTACTTTGTTAGCCCACTCTTGTACCACCCGAAGCGCGTCAAATCTGAACTTACCTATTTTGGGATGTTTTAAATTTGAAGAAAATAAAGAAATAAAATAAATAAATATATCATCACGCCTTTTACCCATTACTAGGTGTGGCACTCTGCCGAAGCAGATTTCGGTAAGTCATATATTTATCAGCCGTCAAATTACGGCCCCCAATGATGTTAGTGGAAGGGAAGCCACAGGGGTAGATTCAATTTGGTGAAAATTCTTTGTCGGCTGTGGGGATCGAACCAGGGTTCTGAAGATCCACAGGTCGACTCGATACCACTGAGCCCATAATGAAATGAAATATGTATATTTTGTTACGGCGAATTGATAAGAAAAATAAAATAATTTAAAAGTTTCCTTTGCCGACAATATGGCTGACGTATGCTATGAAAATATATGACTATGGCAGATCTCGTATATCATTGAAATAATTACATTCATAAGATTTATCCTACAATAACAGAAACTTGCATCGCGTACACTTTTTTTATGCATTACTTAAATGAAAAATATCGATACGAATATTTGACAGCAATGTTTAGTTCGTCATCTGATTGTTTATTTTGATTATTAAATAAATAAATAAATATATCATCACGCCTTTTACACATTACTGAGTGTGGTACTCTTCCGGAGCAGATCTTGGTGATATATTTATGCTCGTGAAGTGTAGTTACAAGCCGTCAAATCACGGTCCCCTAAGATGTTAGTGGAGGAGGAGTCACAGGGATAGTTTTAACGTGGTGGAAATTGTTTGTCTGTTACAATGTTGAACGCGTAATATTTTGGTATTATTTAATTTCATTTATGACGATTCTTGCTTTTACCACCTTTCAGGGGTGGTTTGTACCCTTAAAAAGCAACTTCCGGAAGAATAAAAAAATAGGGGTTCAATATTTTTTAGAGTTCTATTAGTGTGGCAAGTTTAATTTAAATCGGTGAGTGATAGTTGGGTAGTGTTACTTGTGAGCCACCTAGTCCATATAAAAATGCTAAAAAAAGATATTTCGATAAAGAGTTATTAAGAAATATTGTTGTTCTCGACGAATTTCATTACTAGTGAAATTTAATGTACTTCTTTTTATTACACCCTGTATATAATCGAACACATCCGGATACACCTTGTAAACAAAAGATACTCTACTTGCTCAATACGTCTATCCCTCGACAACATACTAGCCAAGTATACATATTCATTCGTTGATGTATTCTCACACCATTCACCAAAACACTGCAATGAGTCAATAATCACACTTTTTTTTAAGAAAATAAAATCATTTTGTATTGTTGCTATATTTTCAATATAAAATGGATTTAACAAACTGCTCATTAATCTTGTTTTATTAAATGAAATTTCCTGCTACAAATCCATGATGACATTATTGACATAATTATGAAAATCAGTTCAATTCAAAATGTCACAATTGATTACAAAACCAAATACCAACCAATTATCACCATAGTACAACAATCACAATCAAACCTTCATTGACAAAACCAAATCGCTTCCAACCAAACCAAACAATAGGTACACGCAGCAAAAAAAATCTTAGTTTCTGTAACAAAATCAATTACTGTTTCCCGGAGGCAGGAACGTTTCGACAACCAGCAGTCAGTCGCCCGCTGCGGCAAAAACATCATAAAAAGCGCTGTGAAATGCAGCAATGGACGAAAGAGAGTTAGAGACAGCGGTGGTTTTTGTATAGAATTGTGTCAGATAGACAATCAGACATGGTTCACAGGCGGCCTTGACGCTAGCGCCGACAACTGACGTGGGGAACATACGCACTAGTGTTACTACATACGAATTTTAAATCTAAATATATATAGTAACATCACGATGTTACATTGAATGAGATAACACGAACCCTTCAAACATTCATTCATCATTTATTCATTAGAATCATCCTGAAATTCATTCCTATCCCACAACACCATTTACGCTTTATTCACTTTTCAATAATACCCATTTATTTATTTCTAAGTATATCACGAAATCTCTCATCCTCAGTTTCACAAACATCATCTGTTTTTTATTTAATATATGTTCCTCATTTAATATTATATACTTAGAAGGGATAGCCTACTAGTAGGTTTAATTCCTTTTCAGAAATATAGAAAATAGAAAAGTACGTGTATCTTTTCATATAGACCAAGGAAACTAAATATGTATAAACATAATTAATACGAATAAAAAATAAAACGAATTACATTATTTTCACGGCCCTCAGAGAATAAAAAAGCGCAGAGAAGATATTTATAATTCTATAGATGTTTTAACAGAATTAAAACTGGTCATATACAAATTTCCTTGAATTTATTTTCATTTCACAAGAAAAATTTGCAACTGCAAACCTACAATGTATTAACTAATATATAATTTATTATTCAACTATAATTTTCTTTCCTTAATTGAGAGAAGAAAATCGGACTTTTCATCCCTGTAAAAGAAAACGACGATATGATATGTCATTAGAGACAGTTAGGTGATATTTGTTCACGAAAGTAATAAAACTTTCTAACTTATTTCTGAAAATTTAACATTATTATTATTTGAAACAATATTATCAAAATTAATTTAGAAACGACCGCCATTATTATTATTTATTTATTTGCTACTTCTTCTAACATAAATTTAATCCCAATTATAGTAGTTTATAGTGGAATCCGAACCAATTAGACACAATCGTATATTTTTGGATAAAAATTGAAGTCAGCTTGAACTATTGGTTCGTTGATATTTATTTGTTCAAATTTAAAAACTATAACTATTTATAAAACGTATCCCTAATAAAATATTATTATTTCCAAAGAAAATGCACTTTCCAAAACCTATAAAAGTGAAATAACTGTCAGAAAGAAAGTGATTTACATTCACTTTTAACTTTCATCCCTTATAACCCCCCTCCTGCGGTTCACCTGTCAGCACCTACAAACAAACATTGTAAACATCCCTTAATGGACCAACGCGTGTCCATTTATCAAAATAAACAAAGTCACGAAAACGAAAATGACACAATGGGACAGGTAAGTCATCCAGGGAGAGAAAGGAATAATAAGAAATTCAGGTGAAACTGGCGAAAGCGTATCTTATTAGGTTATTGTTACACCCTGTAGGAATTGGTGTAAATATTTTAGTTTATTTGCCCGAGAAGTGAAATTTGAAATATATGAGATTTACAAACAGAAAGTGAATTTTGAAACTAAATAAAAAATATATATTATTACTAATAAGTATTTTGTTGATTCAGTACATTATTTATTATTTATTTATGCTACTCCGTACAACAGGAACTTAATCTCAATAATATTTTCCATTATTTTTTAAATTTAAGTTTTATGAAACTTTATCTAAATTGAAAACAATATATAGTTCTAGAACGTCTTAATTAATATTTATAAGGCCCTAATGATTTTTAAGATATATTGTGACAACAGACTTAAACAAATGTGAATCTCAAACAGTGGAGCTAACATATGTCTACTTTATCACTTAATATATATATAAGTAAAATTCGAGTACTTTTCGTGGCAAGTTATTAAAAATATGCATTGCTATCAGTTATTTTAGAAGAAAAAATAAATAAACTGTAAGAATATCTTACTCAAAGGTTTGAGTACTGCTGGTACGATTTCCTGGTCTACACAATTAAGTTTGACTTTCCCTTCACTGATTTGTACAATCAATCAAAGTTTCGAACTAGGCAGTATTTAACAACCATTTTATCTAAATAACCTGCTTATTAATTAAGAAATAATATATATTTAATACTTATTTATTTGTGGGGATCTTGAGAACCCTGGTTCGATCCCCACAGCTGACAAACAATTTTCACCAATTTAAATCTACCCCTGTGGCTCCCCCTCCACTAATATCTTTGGGAACCGTGATTTGACGACTGATAACCGCACTTCACGCGAAAAAATATATCATTTACCGAGATCTGCCTAGGCAGAGTGCCAAACCCAGTAAAGGGTAAAAGGCGTGATGATATATTTATTTATATTTAAAATATAGTTGTTAATTCTGTAAATAACGACGTAAACATAACAATAACCTCAAAATTAACTATCAATTAGAAGAAAACAGAAGACATGAATAGTGGATAGAATTCTGAATAGACTAGATGGTACAAGAGAGATGATTAAGGATAGATCGCAATGCTCTTACGGTAGAGTTAATGGTATGGAAAACTCAAATATCTTAAAAATCAATAACATTTTTAAAACTCTGAGTATCTAGTTTGTGACTATTGCACAGGATCCGGATTCATCGAGCCACAGTAAGGTAGTTCATATAGTTTTATCGTAAGTGGGCTGTGAACTCTGGATTTTCGGCATCGAATGCCGTAACGTTAATCACATCATCGTACTGCCGGAATTAATTATTTCTTTTTAAAATGGTTCATTTTTTCTCCAAGTAGAAATAAAAAAATTAATAATTAAAATTTGTATTTATAATTAAACAAAGATAAATTTGTATGCACAGACAAAATTTTAATAAACTGCTTTGTTAAAAACCTTGTACCATTTTTTTATATTTAAATATTAACTTTTGAGACGAATTAAGATTTTAATCAATTTCTACTGTTGTTAATATTTAAATAATAATTATTTAAGAATATATATTTTAGGAGAAGAATTTTTTAACAGATTAAGAATGACTAACTACATTTCATGCTAACATATGTTTCTAAATTATTTGATAAAGTAATGTAAGAGGCAGGATTCGTAAATATCATGATGTTTATAATAAATATCAAAATATCTGATATATAGGATATATATCAGATAAATATCACTTTATGGATATTTATTTTTTAATTTTAGTTTTTGTACACATTTAGAAAAACTGAAAAATTCGAAAAATTTCACTTCTCCGGAGGCTATATCTCAAAAACTAAACAAGATATGGAAATGCGCTCAACGGCGTTGAATTCCCCGTGTCCGAATTGACTTATAAGCAACTTTTCATACAATTTTATGCAATTTAATATTTTTAATTATTTCCTAAGGGGTACCCCTTTGGTTTTTTCAGATTTTAATTCAATTTTACCAAAAATCCTTAATTGTAGGATTATTAAAACGAAAATTTACATACATATGTATTTTGTCCCACTGATTCCAGTGGTGCAATCTTCAAATGCATATGACTTCTGGTTTTCGAGAAAATGTTAAAAAACCGCTTTTTGCGATTTTTTGGCGGAAAATTGAAAAAAAATAAAAATCGCTGAAACTATGTTTATTAGTTAACTGAAGCACGAGAAATTTAATGCTGCTGAGCGCGTTTTCATATCACATTTAGTTTTCGAGATATAGCCTCGGAAAAGTAGAAAAACTGAAAAATTCGAAAAATTTAACTTCTCCGGAGGCTATATCTCAAAAACTATTTGATATTTTTATATAATGGATATATATCATTGCAAAAATATGACGATATATATCAAAATAAATATCATGATATATATCGATCGATATATATCTTCGAACCCTGGTAAGAGGTATCGCGAATGGTATCTTTACCATAAAAAGTTGAGCAGGTACTAGAACTAGTAATGATTTATAATAAAATAAAGTAAGCAGCAAGGTAAAAGACGTAAATAAAGAGATAACCAACGTTCTATTTTGTGTTACCTAAAATCTCGGATCAATCAGAAGTCAGCAGTTTTGTGTAAACTAAAAGATGGTCATTTGATATTCTAGTAATCGGTGAATAATATTATCAATTGTTATCTGTCAGATTTGAGGTAGGATTCCGTAACTTCAGTTGCTATCATTTGTTACGGTATCTAAATAAATGTATTTACAATGGTTATTGGTAGTTGTTATTAGTTACAAAATCCCATCCTTGAACATGCTTATTGTTAGTGTTACATTAAAATAGTTCTTAAATTATACAATTAGTAGAAATATATAAATCTCTGTATGGTAGTAAATCGTCGAAAGATTTTAATTATCTAATGTTATCCAATTGACAGATTATTGCCGAAGTTCAAACAAATGATGTCAAAGTTAAACGAAATATACCGATATTCTATCATATCATCTAATTAGTTTATGATAATAACTTGTACGTTTAAGATAAATCATCAAATTCGCGTTATTTCTTGCGTTACTTCATTATAAATCCAGCTGTATTACACAAATAGAATAATATTATACAATGCAGAAAAATTGTACATTTAATAGTTCGTTCTTTTATCCGAACATTTTCATAACTCTCACTTGTTAAACATTTGTCCATTTTGTCACGCCACCCCATTTTTTCCCTAAACAACACACCTGTCCCCCTGTGACCTAATTCCCAACAACGTCCCTAAAACCCCCGTTGTTTGTGTTGTGCGACAATGGTGCACCGTACACCGGATCAAATACCAATTTTAAAATGCAGAACAACTGGAATTGCTGCACTTTACAAGCTAAGCCGGCTTGGTGGCAAGACGACAGGTTCTACCCAGGTAAAAAATATATAGGGGCTCTTGAGAATCAGTCTGACGGATTTGGTTTCTCAGAACGGCAATAAAAAGGTGTACGATATTTGCACTCAGGTGAAACTTGCAGGTTGTAAATCATGTTGTAGCTATTTTATGATAGAGAGGTTTTTTACTCTTAATTTATTTGTTATGATGCACAACAGGAAATTAATCTCTAGTAGTTTATAGCGAAGCGCAAAAACAAGCCCAAAGTTCAATTTAAAAATATATAATTTAAAAAGATATGGTTCAGACCACGAAAAATCAAATGCCGTTGAGGACATCTTTATATCTTCTTTCGTATTCGAGTTACAACAATTATTGACTTTTAATAAATCTTAACTTTGAGAATCCATATTTCTAAAACTAAAAGTTATTGAAATGTAATTTGACCCAGTGTATTTCTCGTGCTGCAATTACCTTATCTAAATTTTGAAAATTTGATTTCGTTTCAAATTATGTTAAAATATTGAGGAGTTATTAATAATTTGTGAAATCCTCGGGTAAAAATACATAGATGTATAAATTTTCAGTTAAAAATTCGCACAAATAATTTCTTTATTACAAAAAATCTAAATATGGCGTTTTTTGAAGATTTACCTTAAGATTGCACGTATTTAGGCCATTTTGATTTTTTGCTCCAAAATCCGCAAAGCAAAACTGCCGCCATTTTATATATCTATGTATTTTCATCTGAAGAATTCATTGGTATTCACAGACTTTTAATAGCTTTTCAACTTTTTGAAATATTGAAAAGAGAAAACATTCACAATTTTCAAAACTTCGATTAATCAGAGCAAGAGAAATATACTGGTTCAAACCGTATTTTAATATCTATGCCAGTTTTCGAGATATGGGCCCTCTTTAAAATTCACTTGGAAATAAATTTCTGTAAATAAAATTTTGTGTATTACTTTATTATCTATGAATATTAAAATAGTATGAATATGTTCTCTTTCTTAAATTTTATTTATAAATAGCATATTAGTTGAAAGGACTCGAGTCCCAAAAAACATTATGGCTTCAGGTTTCAAAATATGAGATTTGAATGCGAGAACGCTAGCATGATAGAACATATATAAACAAAAACAAAATTATATAAAAAAGCATAAACACTCTCATAATAGGAGAAATTTCCGTCGTCATTATCAACGTCTAGTTCAAGCTCAGTCTGCGTCCACTCCACAACGATGACGTGACCAACATTACCGACCTCTCTCCCGGCAATGAGATAACATTACGTGCCGGTGACGTGGTGGAAGAAAGTCTGACACTGACTACATCACACTAGTAAGAAAGAACCAGCGCCGAGTGGAAGAAAGTTGTGACGGTCACGTTACGTTACGTGTTACGTTAGTGGAGCGGCGGTGGCGGTGGCCCTGGAGGCGATGATGCACTTTCTACATCGAGTACATGGAGCCAGTCCGGTGCAACGGAACGAATAGAATAGAACACCGGAATTGGGGCAGACACGTGGAGATAGAGAAACAGTGGTTAGCAAAATGTTACACCAACATATTTTAATAAGCAACGAAATAATATATGTATTGACGTAGATCTCTATTTGCAGAATATTTAACATTTACTAGTTTATATAAGGTGAAATTAGGTTTCAAGTTGGTATTTGGACCCTTTTTCTTAAAATTTCTAGGGCTGATTCCAATAACAAAATTTTAATTCTAATCTTAAATTAAATATATAAAAGCAATTCGAATTTTTGATAACAATGTAAATTATGTTATCTAAGACCATATATATGTAAGTAGGCCATTAAAAACAATTTGCAAGAACAGTAAATGCTTGTTTACGGTTGCTAAGGGTTTACTGCAATATATATATTTATTACGTAACTGTTCTCAAGATATTCTGTAATTGTACTTATTATTATTTATGGTCGTAAATAAAGTATAATAGACAACTCGAATTGTATAAAGCATCAGAAGAAAAAATGACACTTCCTTCACATGGTGTATCTATATTTTTTTTTTCACTACTAAAGTATAACTTCCAGATATAAATTAGAGAATCAAAATAAATTAGTTTCTTAACAGATATTACCTGAATGTCACTAATATCAAATTGATGGTATTGTTTTCCAGATGCAATTGAAATGGTTTTATTTTCCTTTCTAAGAGAACAAAACTTTACTTTGTTTCCTATAAACCAATTTTACTTTAATAGGATCGTGAAAAAATATTATTGTTAAAAAAATTAAATATACGAGTATTTTTTAAGTTAAAGATTAAAAGAATTTGAAACTCGTACAAATGGAAAATGATTTATTCGTTTCTATTGAATTCATACCTACATACATCATGCGATATACCTTCATATGAATTAACATTCACAGAACATCCACTCATTTTTACAAAAATTCTGAATCTGACATATCCTCGCTTTAACCACATTCACGTTGCCTCCATACAAACTCATTTATTCCTAACATTCTGAATCTTTCATTAAACAACAAACCTTCAATCACATCCGTCCATTGCTAGCAAATCTTCATTCAATCTTTTTTTTCTTTATCTTTTTCTCTACAGTCTAATATTTTAATTCACTAGAAATGTTTAATCAGATCAAAATAAATTGGTATTTAGGGATTTACTGAAATACGACAGAATCAAAAGAAAACTAACCACATAACATAAAAAAATTTCTTTGTCACTTTAAAATTGAACAATAACAAAAATCAAGTACTGGTAATTTTCTTGACTCATTTAGCACCTTGAAACGGTATAATTACAAAATTAAATGTCGTATACAGGTAGATATGAGGACAGCAGGAATAGATTCGTAATTTGTGAACGTATTTGGTAAAATTCCGCATTCATATTAATGTTGAATTGATGACGTCAGTTTGACGTCTTTTCCTATTTATAATGATCCCTGCTTAGACTGTCAATTATTCCAGTTTTTAAATATTACATTGTATACAAATGTACCTTATTTACTACTAATTTCAATTATTTAGTACCACCTATTATCTGCAATAAGACATGTTTAAATTATTATAAATGCAATACGGTGGTGTGGTTAGCAATATGGCATTCGAATCCAAAGATCCCAAGTTTAGACCCTATTCTAACTAAAAATATAAGAACTACCATTTAGTGGACAAGGTGAGTCCGGATCCTGTACTGTAATTGCTATACGAAGTAGCATAAATAATAGTGTATTGTAATACAAGCAGGGTTCGAAGATATATGTATATCGATCGATATATATCATGATATTTATTTTGATATATATCGTCATATTTTTGCAATGATATATATCCATTATATAAAAATATCAAATAGTTTTTGAGATATAGCCTCCGGAGAAGTGAAATTTTTCGAATTTTTCAGTTTTTCTACTTTTCCGAGGCTATATCTCAAAAACTAAATGTGATATGAAAACGCGCTCAACGGCATTAATTTTCTCGTGCTTCAGTTAATTTATAAACATAGTTTCAGCGATTTTTATTTTTGTTCAATTTTCCGCCAAAAAAATTGCAAAAAGCTGTTTTTTAACATTTTCTCGAAAACCAGAAGTCATATGCATTTGAAGATTGCACCACTGGATTCAGTGGGTCAAAATACATATGTATGTAAATTTTCGTTTTAATAATCCTACGATTAAGGATTTTTGGGAAAATTGAATTAAAATCTGAAAAAACCAAAACCCCTTAGGAAATAATTAAAAATATTAAATTGCATAAAATTGTATGAAAATAATGCTTATATGTCAATTCGGACACGGGGAATTCAACGCCGTTGAGCGCATTTCCATATCTTGTTTAGTTTTTGAGATATAGCCTCCGAAAAAGTGAAATTTTTCGAATTTTTCAGTTTTTCTAAATGTGTACAAAAACTAAAATTAAAAAATAAATATCCAAAAAGTGATATTTATCTGATATATATCCTATATATCAGATATTTTGATATTTATTATAAATATCATGATATTTACGAACCCTGAATACAAGTGTTGAAAGGATTTTATTGGAAACCGTGTTGAGCTCCTGTTCCATTCACACAAGTTTTCCAATGGCCTTCCAACACATGTGTTACTTATTATTTTTCTTACGACAATTTAGCACAACAAGAAATTATTTAATGTTTACATCTTTTTTTATTTTCTCAAATAATATCAAATGTTGCAGATTCATTTTTTTATAACAGTCGAAAAAATATGTTATTCTGTTGACACTGGAGTGCAGAAAATAATCACTTTTCATGTGCAAATAAGTGCAGGTCTTAGGAAAATAAATAATGATTTACTTTTAAAATAAAAAATAAATAAATATATCATCACGCCTTTTACCCATTATGGGTGTGGCACTCTGCCTAAGCAGATCTCGGTAAGTGATATATTTCTTCGCGTGAAGTGCGGTTATTAGTGGAGAGGGAGCCACAGGGGTAGATTTAAATTGGTGAAAATTGTTTGTCGTCTGTGGAGATCGAACCAGGCTTCTCAAGATCCACAGGCCGACTCGATACCACTGAGCCACCTACCCCATATTATTTTTAGGTCTAATAAAAGTGAGAAATAGCTGTTTTGAATTTAATAATTTCGGTTGCAATTACAAATATGATTTGTACATTTAGTAAAATTTCTTAACTGTGTTATTTAGTTCAACAAAATTTTTATGTGTCCATTGAGTAACGCGTTGCCTAATTTACTGTAATCAAAAATATATTCACAAAAAAAACTATTTTGTACCGTCCACGTGGTTTTCACCTAATGATACTTAAATTATACCTTGGTTAAATTTAAATATTATTGCATTTACACACGTATTAACTCGCATTGTTAGCACACATTGTATGTTTATTATTGGCAATTACAAACTGATCATTTCAATATGATATATGATTTATGACCTCTGCAATGCAAAAATAAAAATCATATAAGGAAATGTTGAAAACAGGATGTATAAAATATATTTTACACCCTACATTTTAATAAAGTTTTTCTTATACTCATAAAATGTTTTTATTAGTTCTCGCAACTTTATTCTTCTACATCTGGGAACCAAGTTTTTTAGCTTTGTGTGTGTAATTTTAAGGAATTTTTATTCGTTTTATAATAGACATAATAGTAATTTGTATTATCTAGGGAAGAAATTGAGATACAGACACTTTTTTCAGGAGGTAAATATTTGCTCGCTTCCTTTTTTGTCTTTTTAGATTCGTTATTAGAAGAATGGGCGTAAATGAAAGATTAATTAAACAAATTTAAAGGAGCGAATGGATGGATATTATTAGAGATTTGTTGCGCGATGAAAGATTCCGAGTATGAGGAATAAATGGGCTCGTATGGAGGAAATATGAATGTGGTTGAAGCGAAATTTCTTTGGTAAATATGATGAGCGGATGCTTTAATGTGGTGGAAATTGTTTTTCGGTTATGGGATCGAACTTGGGTTCTAAAATCCACAGTCCGACTTGATACCACTGAGACAACTGTATCATAAAGTATCTGAAAATATGGTATTATGTAATTTATTTATTTGTTTATTATTCTGTTTAACAGGAAATTAATAAATAAATAAAATATATATATCATCACGCCTTTTACCCATTACTGGGTGTGGCACTCTGCCTAAGCAGATCTCGGTAAGTGATATATTTTTTCGCGTGAAGTGCAGTTACCAGCCGTCAAATCACGGCTCCCAAAGATATTAGTGGAGGGGGAGCCACAGGGGTAGATTTAAATTGGTGAAAATTATTTATCGGCTGTGGGGATCGAACCAGGAAATTAATGACAGAATAATTACAGTTAACAGTTAAATTCAAACTATTTGACTATAATATTCTTGTTTATAAGTTGTAGATGTATGGGTCTTATAATTTGACGGCTAGTAACCGTTCCAATAAGTTATCATAAAATTAATAAATAAACATTTTCCTATGTGTTTACTACCGGCATCACGAGCATCACGAGCATCCCGAGCACGTGACACATAGTGGGCGTGTCAATGCAAGTTCCGCCCACCGCTCTATGTCCTGCTGTGTCGTTCCTGCTCCGTACCCCGCTGTGTCCTCCTGCAGCAATACAACAGTGTACAGAACGCACAACGGCGCTGTTTGCTTGATGCTTGGAGCAGCGGCCTTGACACACTTGGCGCCCGAAGAGTATGCCGCCCGTGCAGCAAGCGCACATCGCGAAAAGTGAAAACTGAGAGGATACGTCACTCAATAAGTATTGATCATGTTTGTAGCGAATTTTAGCAGGAAAAATTTAAATGATAAAAGTTAAATATTGAACACTTTGATCTACTGGAGATAGCTTTAAAAAAACCTCTAAAAGATAGCTAATATTAAGAAACAATGTAACGTATAATTTACCATTAACATTACAAAAATGAATTAAAAATTTAAATAAGGTTTATTATGTCACCTGCATGTCACTGTCAAATTATATCGTTGATATCCAGTTGCCATGGATGTACTAGTTTTGGAATCATTATTTCTTCCCAAAATACAGAATTATTATGTTTTTTTCATGCAATAATATAAAAGCTTTAGAGGAACGAACTATCTGTAGATCCACTATGCATATTGGTGAAAACGTCTCCTGTAACTACAAAGTGTCAACCATTTTGTGTGTAAGTGTTAGATCAGAAGTACGCACGCAAAAGCTTCGTTGAGATGATATATTGAACCACGATTTGACGGCTGGTAACTGCAGTTCACAAGCATAAATATATTATTTACTGAGATGTACTACAGTAGAGTGCCACTGCCAGTAATGGTTCAAAAGCATGATATATTAATTTTTTGTGAATATTAGTTGCACCGGTTCAAAATTTGAATTAAAAAAAAATATGTTTCTATATAGTTCAGAGCACGAGAACTACACGCGTTCAATCCGCATTTCAATATCTTTTTTAGTTTTTGAGTTTATCGATTTTTGACTATTTTTTAAACTCAACTTTGAGAGACCATATCTCGAGAACTAAAAGAGATATTAAAATGCGGTTTGAACGACTGTATTTCTCTTGCGCTACTTAACTTATATCGAAATTTTATCATTTTTGAAAATTTTTCAACATTATGTATTTAAAAATTTTCTTTTCTCAATATATCCAAAACTTGAAGAGATAATGCAAATCTGTGAACACCAGTGAATTCCTCGCGTGAAAATACATAGGTTTGTACAGCAAAATTCGCAGAGATACATTTTTTAATTAAGTTATTGCAGCAGTGTAAACGTAAATAAAATTAATTCTTGATAAAATTGTAAATAACGATATACAAAACACATTTTTTATTGGCTGATATATTCTTGTGCTCAGTTGTACAGTGAGTAATTTTGTAATTGCACAATTTGACAAGCAATTTTAGTTTTTTGACACATCCGTTTCTGCAGTTTCACTTTCGCATTGTGTGTTATTCAGCCTGAAATTCGCATTTTTGCTAAAATTATGTATAAAGGTTAATTATTTCATTCATAATTTCGATTTCGTTTCACTTATTGTATTTTTATTTCATTATTTATTTGGGTTTTACTCAATTTTCAACATCACTGCAGCAATAACATTTCATGTCATATTAATTACGAGCAAAATTAATTGTTGAAAGGCCTAAATTTTAATATAAACGAATTGATTAATGTACAATTCTGAATAAGTTGAACACGTGTAAGCTGAATAGTATATTCCTTTGAAATAAACTATCACGAAATAATAAAGAGTGGATTCATTCTGTTTGAATTCTATTCTCTATATTTATTTATTTAGTTTTGTTCCTCTGTACAACAGGAACTGAATCCCAATTGCAGTACAGGGTCCGCAATGTAATAGTTCTTGCTAGATACAAATTAACTAGAAGCCCTGAATGAAATTATGTCTAAATCAGTAATTTGTAATTTTGGCGCATAAAAATATAATTTCTATTTCAAATTAAATCCATAAAGTAGCAAATATTTAAACGTATAAAGTTCGTTCTTAACTTAAATAAAACTTATAAAACTGAGGTTTGAAAGTGCCATGGCATGTTCCAACACAAGTCTCAACTTTATACTTTGAATTTAAATTTTAAAATTTTGAAACAAACTTTAATCTGCGATGAAATTATAATCAAATTTTCAAGTAACATTAAGAATACATAGATATAAATTACCTACACGTACACACGTACACTCCGACGGACACTTTCTAATAAACTCGAATAAAGTTCAAATATCAGATTATATCCACGAAAAGTTAATTCAAATTTGTCTAATGGTCGCTTGCGACATTAAGTTATAAGTAGATGATAATATGATATGTGTATGTGTAATCGTGATGTACGGAGAACAAATTTATATCAAGCAAGAAAGTTTGAATCTCGCATTACTGAATCTTTAGAAAAGAAAACCTTCAAATAGAAATGTTAGGTTAGGTGTATTTGAAAAATGTATCTTTAAAATAATTTAGAATCTGTGGGAAAGAAACACACATTTATTATGACATCATTGTCAAGTTTTCTTTAGACAATTCCACTCAGAACTTTTATCCAATCAAATTACAGTATTTTGCTGAATTGAACCAATCACAGTCGTATTACAACGACAATTTCACTAGTGAAAATTGTGGTAAATCGTTGCTTTGATATAACGTTTCTTAACTATTTTGAGTAGATTAACATTGTTGAATTTTATTTGACTTTGTTTACTTTGCTTAGTTATGTCAAAAAATAAAACAATGTAAATTAATCACAAAGGTAATAGTAGATCAGACATTGTTTTAAAAATACTGTAAGTAATTTTTTTTTGGAGTAAATAAAATATTTCGAGGAATTGTCAAGTCGAATACCATACGTGACTATGATTTTCCTTTGGTAATTTTTGCCTCCTGTTTATTGCTTTAAGAAAATCTACACTCGTGCAGATTTTTGTCGCAACAAGCAGTCGTGATCATGACGACAAAAATTTCCGACAAAATCATGGTCACTAATGGTATTATATATGATAATTCTATACTAATTTATATTAGAAGTAATTTTCTCGAGAAACTATATAATTTAAAATATTTCATCAAACCTATTATACATTATTAGGTGTGGCATTTGGTTAGTAATATATTTATGTGCGTGAAGTGCAGCCAAGTCACGGCCCCCAAAGATGTTAATAGAGAGAGAATCACAGGGATAATTTTAATGTGGTGAAAACTATTTGTTGTCTGTGGGAATAAACTATGAGTAATTTTTAATAAAAAATGTAAAAAAGAATCTATAAATTTTACTTAACCTAAACCCTTTATCGATATAATAATAATAAAATAAAAAATAAATATATCATCTTTACTGGGTGTGGCACTCTGCCGTAGCAGGTCTTAGCAAGCGCATAAAGTGCGATTACCAGCCGTCACATTACGGACCCCAAAGATGTTAATGGAGAGAGAGTCACAGTGATATTTGTTTGTTTTGAGAATCGAATTCTGGTTCTCAGATCCACACGCCGACTTAATACTACTGGGCCATCTACCACTATATATATATTTTTGTTATTATTACATGTAGATTCATCAAATAGATTGGCCATTAGTACCATTTGTAATTCCAATTTAACTCAACCTAACTCACAAACTAATAACATTAAGTGTTTATGAACGATCTTATCGTGAAATTTAAATACTTTTGATAAATTCAAGTTCTATTTCATTTAAAATATATCGATGCCCAGTAAACCGAAACGTGGATATATTTTGAATAAAGCAGAATTAAACCAAAAGTGTATTTTAATATTTTGAGTTCTGAAAGATTTTCTTTGTATGTTCAACATGGAGTCAATTAACTTCAAATATACTCCTCTTTCTGAATCTACCATCAGTTAAATTTTAATTTCTTATTCTTATTCTGTATCCCAAGTCAATTTTTAAGAAACACTCCTACTAAAATTACATACTAATTAGTGCATATCAATTAAAATGCACCGCATACCTTGCTCGTAAACTATACACACCTAATTAATATTGTATAATATAAAGCATAGTGTTGAGACAGTCAGACAGACAGTGTTCCTAGACCTAGAGGAGGTGACGCGTGGGGCCCGAGGGGTGAAGGAAAGGAAACGGATGTGCGTGTGTGTGTCCGAGACATGCGACCGTGAAAATTACCAACCTTAATACAATCCACTGCACTGCATTACTTGTCCTAGCCTAATTACCCGGCAGTTATGTATATGAAGAAGTGCAGAGTGTAAACTGTGATTTTAGTAGTGACTGTACTTTTTAACCTATCTATTGAATTGTGGGAAAGTACATTATTTTTAGTTCCTCCATTCAGAAACATTAGTTTTGCATAATTCAACCAGAAACATTGCGTTTCCGGCCTAGGACGGCAAAAGCTAGGCACTTTGGTAAGGTTTTTATTGCAGCGATTTTTACAAATTTTGTAAATTCAAATATAAGTAATTATAAATGACGTTTCTGACAATAAATTATGAAAAACATTCTCGCCAACCTCTTTAAAATTTCAACTTACGAATGTCACAATTATTTTGTAAAAAAAAATTGAATTGTTTATATTTATTTAACTCTCGTATTCTTGTTTACGAATGTACTAATGTAAACATAAAAAATCTTTACTATTTAATATTTGACAAATTATTAAATAATTTAATTTAAATCGCCTCGAAAAATCTTGTCTCACAAATATGCTCGCACGCGTAAAAGTAGTTTCTGGCCTAGAGATGCAAATATCTACATTTATTAAAAACAGTAGTTTATAGTGGAATCCGAACCATTTAAACTCAATCCCATATTTTGCATAAATAAAGTCAGCGAGAATTGAACGAATGATCTCTTACCTTACTAATTACTTCGGTTTTATTCAATGGGTTATAATTCGCTTGATTTTCTTCTCTAGGAAAGAATAATTTAGTTTCTGCTCTTTCTTAATTTATTATTTTTGTTAGTTCAAATTACAGTGTCTTAAAGTAGAATTCAAACTGCTCAGAAACAGTTATATTTTTTTTATATAAGTTGAATTCAGCGAGATTTGAATGCACAAACTGGTCGACGTACTGGACTACGAATTCACAATCTAGGGTTGATAGATTTTCTGAGCCGCCTGATTAAACAAATTAATAACTTGCCGCATAATAGTTGAGAAGAACCTAATAAATTACAAAAAAAGGGTTTAAATCTGAAAAGGTCTGTTTCTAAAAATGGATTTATTAGGATTGTTTTCTTGTTTTGGTGTGACTAAAACATTTCTTGAACACCCTAAATACTATATATAATCCTGTCTCGATATATGAGTATAAGTTGTGCCGCCACTGCGTGGCGTGATGCAAGCAATCGTGTCCCAGATCCACTGACCTGAATCATTCTCAACGCGAGTGCTACCAACTATTAGATCCCATATCCTCACACTGGTGTTCCACCCCAATATCTGACTGGAGTCTCTGGAGACATTAATCGGATAGCAAGAGCAGAAGTGCCCTCTCTCTATACAGAGACAATAATAGGGAGAGAGATGGGAGAATCAGCAGGGGTCAAATAACATGATATGTTATTGGTTGTTATTTTGTACAACAGGAACTTAATCCCAATTACAATAGCGTACAGTGATAGCCAACCCATTTAACTGTAATCCTTTTTTATACAAATTTATTTATTTATTTATGTTACGCTGTACAAAAGAAACTTAATCCCAATTACAGTACAGGGCACTCACCAAGCCGCAGTGTAGTAGTTTATATAATTTTTAGCTTGAGTGATATTCGAACTCGGAATCTCCGGATTTGAATTCCGTATTGCTATCCACACCACCGTACTGACGGAATTTAAGTCAGTGAGACTTGCGTGAATTTTTGCTTAGTGGAAGCTTTTTGTATCCACTGGGCTAGGATTATCGGATACAGGGAGTATTTTATAATAGGGGTTGTATGAGACAAGGGTGTAAAGTGTAAAAGATACAGGTAGTGTTAACACGATCTTGAAGGGTGAAGCAATGAACAGTTATATCGTAGTTTAGCTACCTGTCTTTTTATTGTCAGGGTCTACATCGTACACCCTAACCAGTAGGGATGGAACTGGTTGTTGTAAGCTAGCTGTCATTAATCCCCAAATTTACCAAATATTTTTTCCGGCCCTCCAGTTTCTACTGTAATTACAATTATTATATTAATATTTAAATAAGGACTGAAATATATAAATTTAATTATATTTAAAAGTGTTTACGTTTTTAAAATATCTCTTTTTTAAGGAAGAAAATATACAAAGTACTTTACTTCTTCTAAAAATGGTAAAATATGATACTTGCAATATTTGAAATTTCTGTCTTTGAAAACGATTATAATCTTATAGAAAATTACAAAAAGTAAAAAAAAACTGTAAATAATATTTCACTAGCAAGTGTTAAAACACGCATATCTCCTACTAAATCAAATTCGAACGAAAAATTAAATAAGACACAAAATAAAAAAAAATATAAAAAAATTACAGTTAAAAATACTAGTTAGGTAGATTTACAGTTAAAACTTAAAATAACTTTTAAGTATATCCGCGGACCACCGATTAAGAATCACTGTTCTAAGCTACTAAAGGATACACCTGCTTTGACTAATTGTTTTTTTCAGTCTTTTTTATGTGCGTATATGTGTGTATTTGTTCGATTAAGTCTAAATACCTCCTCTTAAACCGAATAAATCTATTAGGACAGTGTTTTCTAAAAGTGTACGCATACCTCTGGGGATACATAGCAAATTAAGTAAAAAATATTATTTTTTATACATTTTCTTTTTTTCTGAAAATAAATTTTATTTTGTTATTATTATGGGGTAGGTGGCTCAGTGGTACTGAGTCGGACTATAGATTTGAGAACTCGAGTTCGATTCCCACAGTCGACAACATCTTTGGGAGGTTGATAACCGCACTTTACGCGCATAAATAAACCACTTATCGAGAGTGCCACACCCAGTAAGGGGTAAATGGCGTTATGATATATTTATTTTATTATTATTTCGATAAGGGAATTATGTCAAAAAAAATAGTTTCTTACACATTTTATTTCTATTAATAATAAATCCTATTTTATTAGTATTATTTTGTATTTGATAATAATGAAAATTTAGGTAGGGATACACGGATAATTGAAGTTTGAAATACACCGATCTAGGGACCTCTTCGTCTCTTTTAGAATCGATAAGTAGAAAAACAAACTTTCTCAAATTATATTTTTTTTTTATTTTCATCACTTAATCTAGTGGAAAATCAAACAGGTAAATAAATAAATTGCTGTATACAATGGATCGTTTATTTCACACGATACCATAATTACCATTAACAGTATCCCGAGCCCGAGAACGAAACAAACGAATAACGAATGATTAATAAACTGAAAACTCGGTTCGGTTACCTGCAAGTGGCAGTGGTGGTATCCTAGCAACCAGCCAGACGAACGACAATCAACAAAAGACGGTCATTAATTGTATTTTGTAGCCACAAGCCGTAAAAAACAAACGCCGAGCACCAGAGTGCGCAGACGGATCGAGGCGGTCATGGTTCGCTGCGTGCGCAGCACATCCGCTCGCACACGAAGATACACGACCGTGCACGGAAACACACGGAACACGCAGACAGACGTGCTTAGTCATATAATGAATAGGTACGCTTGAGCTCAAAGGAATATTTCTTTGCTTGTAAATGACGAGTAATTGAATTGGGAAACAAAAGAATTCATTATTGTTTTATGGGATTTTTTTTGTTTCACATATTTATTTCATTACTTGAAAGAAATACGGTTCGCTCAAGTTTAAAGCTACTTATTTAGGTTACCAAATATAACCTGCATTACTGACAAAATGTCTGTATGTCATGCAAACTGAATCGACTATACCACTATTTCACATACCAGTTTATTTAACTTAACTGGCAAGTCCCGCTAAAAGTAAAATTTTTATAAAAATTGCAAATCACAGAATCTGACAATGATTTAGGTCAATTCCCCAAACAATGAATAAACAAATAAAAACATAATACAACCGATTTATTCATCCTTTGGAGGCCAGCGCCATCTACTAACAATCAATACAACTATACAACAGACTACGCACACTTAGATATATTACATCCATTTGTGTATATGTATACAGTCATTTATTAGTGAATGTGTTTCTGACGAAAGAGTCTCACTGTGACGTTTCGTACTAACACATTACTATATTCACATACACATGGCATGTGTGTTGATTTCACAAAAGATCAAAGAGGGGCAAGAGGAGGAATGAAATGACTGAGTGTATGAATGTGTGTAATAATGTTAATGTGAAATTATTGCATAACTGTGTCATCGTGGATGCTCGCGATTCTGTCAATTTCATTGAGATAATATTATTAAATTTGTTTATGTTTTTATAAATAACAGAACAATTTTCATCTATCGTCATTTTATTTAAATAAAACAGTAATGTTTTAAATAACTAAAAATACTATCACGACTTTGACTTATTACTGGGTGTGGCACTCTATTGTAGCTGATCTCGGTAAGTGATATATTTATGCACATGAAGTCAAATCACACCCCCAAAAGATGTTAGTGGAGAGAGAACTCTGAGGGTAAATTCGAATGCCTTATCGCTAACCACATCACCATACTGCCGTACAATTTCGTTGTGGAGAAAATTATTTGTCGGCTGTGAGCTTCAAAACGGGGTTCTCAAATCAACAGTCTAATTCGATATCACTGAGCTACATATCTCATTTTTTATAGTTATTTACATTGCAAGACCGTTAAATAGATATTTATAGGCGAGCGCAAGCGAGCCCGTAAATTTCAGATAACGGTCGAGCATTGTACAATGATTTGTGGGCATTTGAATCGCAATATATGTATATTTAATTAATTGCAATAGTATAACGCACTAACTAAAATGTTCAATCAAGGTAGACTTGGAAAATCTGACAGATTTTGTTTAATCAAAAATTATTTAAGTGTCAAACATTTCAAATTAGATATGTTGTTATGATAACCAATGCCAACAGCCCGTTATAATTTTTACACGGGCTAGCCCGTTAAAAGTCTCGTAACCCCTAGAGACAGAGCTAAATAAACAGACCTTTACTATTCAAATGCCCATAAAATATTATACTGTCAATTGACAACTTAAAATTATTTGCTTTGCCAAAAACACGTTTAATCTTTAAACAAATAAATAAAATTCAGAATCATTTGAGCTGAATATAATGGTTTACGTGTGTAATGCAAATGTTTCAAGGATAATAATATTAATACAGCTGCATTTGTAATTTTGTACATTGCCTAAATTTTATATTTCGCCGGTGAAATAAATAAGTCTTCAGTTTTTAAAAGTAATTAAACATTAATTAAATAATTACAGAGTACCAAAAAATTCAGAATATTTAAAAAGTAGGTCTCGTATTATTATGCGTCTGATTCATTTCCGTGATTAATAAATAATTCACATCACAAAATAATAAATTCTCATTTAATCGATCACAATAAGTAATAAGTAATAATAAGCGAAACAAATAAAGATACGAGTACACGATAAAAAAATGCATTCATCAGTCATCATGCTCGCACGCTAATGTGCATGTGTGTATGTGTGTGTGGTCCTCGCACTACATTAGCCAGCCTTGGCACACTGCACCAGTCGCGAAAGATAAAAAAGAAAAAGTTCGCAGAAATGGACATGTAAACCTACCGGCCGAACAAATGAAAACGAAAGTGGAACCCGAAATATTCGTCACTGTCTACTTTCAGCTTCGAACTAATCGGAACAATAATTTTCTAATTGTCTTCAACATTTGGCATATTTCCTCAAAAAAAATATGCCTAGATTCAAAGTTAAAATAAAATAAATTAATTAAATTCTTATTAAAATATATTTTAAATAACTTGTTTTCACTACCAAGTGTTTTAAAATTATTTATTTATTTTGTGTTTATAAAAAAGTCAGTATGAAACCCAGTTGCGTATCAAAGAACGTTTATTACGATACGGAACATTTTGTTTTAGACGGTTGGTAGTAGCAGATGACATACTGAACATCAATATTTCAATATAACCTCAAAATCTGAACAATTACATAAATGTCAATAACAATTATCAACTACAACATTCCATATACAAAATGCCCTAAATTGACTCGGTTTAAAATTTTAATTTGTTAAAAACGCAAAATAGAAAAAGTAGTATAAATAACCCATTTTATAAGATTTGTCAGAGAAACACTGCTTTTCTCCCCTAGGGAGAGAAACATTATGTTGTGGTATAACTACGACACGCGGAGTTCAAAAATATGGGTTAAAGTACCGCGATTTATCGCCATTTTGTTCCAAATTTGGGAGAAACTTAATGTTTCCCTAGGTAGGATGTTTCTCTCCCTAGGTAGCATGTTTCTCTCCCTAGAGACTACGATTATTAGCTGTTTGCGGCGTTTCCTAGGTAACTAGTTACGCAACCTATATTTGACATTTGTCCCGATAAGACAGTAATTTTTGTGCACTTGTTACGAAAAGTATAATATGCATCAAGGGAGGGAAACAAGCGATTATCCCTTGTGTGAAGTTGGCAAACCTCGACTTCAGCTCGAGCCTTCGGCCCTCACTTACATCTCAGTTTGCCAACTTCACACGCGGGAATAATCGCTTGTTTCCCTCCCTTGATGCATAACATACTATTTTGAAATAATGTCATTGTGAAGTCACATGGCATAGCTTATATCGTATACGACTACAATGTAGACAAAATAAATTACATTAATGATAGTTTTTATATAAGATAACTAAAAAACGAAATCATATTCGAGTACTACACAATATTATCATTTGCTGTGTGTAAAAATTTGGCAGTTCATAGTGCTGACGTGTATAAATATTATCAGACAAACAATTTTATTTAAAACTTAAAATATTTTTTGTTTATACATCGGCATATCTATCGTAGTCCCTGGCTTATCTAAACGAGTAAATTATTAATCTGAAGTGTATTAAAACTAAAAGTAACACTTTTAAAAAATTTAAATACCGATCGAACATTGCGTTCGTTATCTCTGTCGTATTTTATTTTTTCTTAAAAAAGTATGAATTGAAATAAAACTTAAAGTTAATTTCTATACTTATTCTTGATTAATTTTCTTTTCTGACTAGTGGATAAATGTTTCAAATAAAATATGTAGAGAATTAAATCAGTCGACACACTTCAATTTTACTTTTTATTTATTTCATCAAGTGGAATAAACTAGTAGGGTCATATGTCGTCTCGATTGTTCGTTGCAGATGGTATGAATACGACACGCGGAGTTCAAATATATGGGTTAAAGTACCGCGATTTACCGCCATTTTGTTCCAAATTTGAGCGCCAAATTTAAAATTAACCCAGCTGTAAGTTATTTTGGCTTCAACACATATTTCGAACATCGTCGTACTGTGTAATGTAGGGACTTTAGTATGATTTATGACTACTTTTACTACTAGATCTGCAGTTGCAGAGCATCTACGTTTAAATTACGAGTGTACCTAAGTGGTTCTCACCATAAGCTACTATAATTGGGATAAAGTTACTGTTGTACAGATTAACAAATGAATAAATAAATAAACGATATATTTATAAATCTAAAGTAGAACATAAAAAAAAAGTTCTGAACAAATTCTTCATCAAAATCTCAATCCTCTCATGTAACATCACCTTCACTTTCATTGGCCAGCAATTCCACCACCACAGTCCAAAGTGTGTACAACACAGCACCGACGGCCCTGACGATATAGCTCCGCGAGGCAGTGACGTCACTTGGCCGCGTGGTGTTTGTATGTAGGTCTAGTGCACTGGGTAAGTAGGTCACCGCTTCCCTTCGGCCTTCTCAACGGCCTTCTGCGATCTGTCATACTGTGATGTGGCGGCAAGAGGGGAGGTATTATCTAATCACGGAGAGGTGGTTAGGTGCGGTTATAATTAGGTGGTGGTGCAATGGAAACTTGGGGGAAGTTGGTCGCGAAAGTTATGTTTATTTGAGATTGAGTTGTTATTAAGAATTGCATCATTATTTTGATCGAATTCGTTTGAATATAAAGACGTTATTTAACTCATTGTTAACTGATTTTACTGAAAATATCTGAACTATATCATAACTCGAGTTTGATTCTCGCAGCTGACAAACTTTAGTCAACATTAAAATAATCTCATTAACATCTTTGGAGACAGCGATTTAACCGTTGGTAACCGAACTTCACGCACTTACCGAAATGCGTAAATTTGGCTAGGAATATATAGACAGATATAATTGAAGGTTTTCTGCGTAAACGAAAGATGGGTTAAGATTGTACAAAAGAAATATAATGTGGATGAAACAAAAGTGATCATATAGAACGTATTTAATACCGGAGTGCTAAAGCTTATACAGAAATCTTCATCACTAGGACGTAGTTATATTTATGGTTTACAGCAAGATTAAAATTCGTAAAAATGCGGACTGTAGATATTCAAAATTTTATTAGGATACAGAATCATTAATTATAAATTTTATATTTAATAACTAATAATGGTCTATTTTTTTTGTAAAATTTTATACCTTCTATCTAGCCAAAGGCGGTTTTATTTTAGGTTATAGTTATATTTAATGGGTTTACCCTGGGTTTGAAGTCTAGCAATCCGGAAATTAATTAAATATTCTTTCTTTCTAAAACAGCCAGTTCTCAAATTTCCAGAATTATGATTCATCCAAGTTTTAAAATTACCCACACATTTTTCTATAACACCTACAGTCCTTCAGACTTTAGACTCGTAATAATTATATTTATTGACATTCCAAATTTCTATTCAAATCGCACGCACTATTTTCCAATTCAACATTGGTCAACACAATTTAAATAAAACATATTAAAAAACGTGTAGCTAAAATAGAGTGTTTGTTTACATAGGAATTATTGAACTAGGTACTGTAAAATTTATCAAATTCAAATTTGTGATAAATTGTTCCGATAAAAGTTATACAGCGCGCTATCAGTTGGCAATTATTTCGACATAGGTAGATATATTTCAAATTTACAATAATCAATTGTTTACCGAAACTTCACATTTCTAGAACGACTTATTCACTGATAACATTTTAACGAGAATATTTTCAATACAATATATTTTTCAAATATTCGCTGTTATTACGACAGATATTTTAATCTCAATTATAGTATTGAAAGGAGTTATGAATGTGGATATACTATAAGACGTACTGATCATGGAATAAAACAATTTTTTTAGCCACTGGTTTTTAACAATTTTATTTAAATATTCTTACAAGTAATTGTTTACACAACACCAAATAAATGTCTGATGTTGTGTAATTAATAATTTAATTTAGTTAAATGTAGCAGGTCAAGCAATAAAGTACGATAATTCAGTTGCCCTAAATATGTTCATTCCAAATAAACCATCTTTAATTTAGCGAATTTAAAAAAAAATTGTTCCATGATCAGTACGTCTTATAGTATATACCCTTAATTTTTTTCCCGAAGTACAGATACACCTGTATATATATATATATATATACAGGGTGTTTCAGGACTAGTGTAACAAACTTTGACAGCTTATTTCTGAGGTCATTTTGAGCAAAAAATGTCATATCAAGAGGTTGAAGTTCTCTAAATAACACGAAATTTTCAAATTTTTGTAATCAAGATACTTTCGGAAAACAAGAGTTTTATTGAAAAGTCATACCTTATTTGTCTTCATTAATTTTATTAATTAATATTAACATGCATACGAGTTCAAGGCGCTCATTTTGAGCACTTGCTGTAATTTAAAAAAAATGTTATCTTATTTCAAATTGTGTTAACCTATTCCATGTTTGGTTATGTTGTTCTGTGTCTATTTAATTGTGTCATTTTATGTTTTGTTCTCTAAATCGTATTCGTTAATATTAATCAATAAAATTAATTAAGACAAATAAGGTATGACTTTTCAATAAAACTCATGTTTTCCGAAAGTATCTTGATTACAAAAATTTGAAAATTTCGTGTTATTTATAGAATTTCAACCTCTTGTATTTTGGTAACTAGAAGGAATAGGACCTATGTTCATATGACATTTTTGGCTCAAAATTACCTCAGGAATAAGCTGTCAAAGTTTGTTACACTAGTCCTGAAACACCCTGTATATATATATATATATATATATATATATATATATATATATATATAAAACGATGAGGGTGTTATAATTAATAATGCCCCGGGCGTTATGGGTTCTTTATATACTTTGTATCATAGCAATAAAAAACAAATAATGTTCCAAATGAAAAATAAATTATTCTAAAAAACTAAATATTTATTTGTAACTATGTTCACAATAGTTATTTATATAACTAGTAATAAAAGCAAAATGCATTCGAATCTCGATGATTTCAGTATATATCTATTAAATACGCCTGTGTCTGAATGGTTCAGATTTAACTATAAGCCACTGTAATTGGGATTAACTTCATGTTGTGCAAAACAGCAATCAACTAGATATAAAATCTTATAAATATTCTATAATAAATAATTCAACATTGAGTATATTATAATAGAATGATAGCGTATCACCGATGAAAATGAACGTATTCATAGTCGGCGCAACCGTCAAGGTCAGCCACCATACTACACAGTATAGTTCGCGCGTGGTTTAGCCCTGACACAGAAGATGCACGCAATGCGCGGCGCTCCGGACTGGCTCGAATCACGATTCGGAGGAAATGTGTCAGGTTTAACGGGTCAGTATGTCACCGTCTGACACACATTACCACCGCCACTAGATACGCGGATCGTAGAGTGCCTCATATGTCGCGGTGACGTCATCATGCACGGATATTATTCAATGAAAGTGAGATTAAGATCATTTTATTATCGATATTTTTAATGATATGGCAACCAGACATATTAGATAATTGCTTTGATTTGTTATCGTTTAAGGGACGATATTTCAATCTTCTAATAACTACATATTTATTTATTTATGCTACTCTGTACAACAGGAATTCAATCTCAATTACAGTACAGCCGCAGTGAAACAAAATATCGTAACAAAATCATAATTTAACTGTGAAAATTATATTAACGTGCTTAATTTCTTACCTTCTGTGATATATTGCTTTTTCATATTTTGTGGACACAAGAAATATAAATATAAGTCTTCGATGATATTTCACTTGCACTCCATTTTTATTTTGGTTAGACAGTTATTTTAAATTTAAAAGGTATCAACAAAACAATTTTATTTTTAATTATTAATTACAGTAATAGTTGAATGAATAAACTCAAAACTCAACTATAATAAGTGTTGTAAAAAATAAGAATAAAAAGAAAAATATAAATTAGACAACAAAAATTGTCTGCACTCCATTGCTGTCTTGTCTGTACTGTCCGTTCAATGAACATTTCTTAATTTCGAGTAGTCATAATTAAATTTTTAAAAATTAATCAAATTATACTTTATAAATCAATTAAATTAAGTTCTAATTGTCTTATGCTGTCTGTAATTGTTGGTGCCTGTTCTAGTTTGAACAAATTCTAATTTAATTTTAGTGTCATTTTGTTTTCATTGCATGTACAAGCGGCTGTAATTGGGATTAAGTTTTCATTTATTCAATGCCAGTTTAGAGTAAGGACCAGCTAGTTCTTTTTTTGGGAATTCAGTTCTAAATTCGGTAAAAAGAAAATTTCCTAAAAATCTAAAAATACGTAAAGTAGGTCACGTCTGCGTGAAGATTCCGCCCGCGTTGCTCCTGCGCATACTGCCGCGTATTTAAAAAAGAACAATGTTTTGATCGTTCGCTCGTTACCTACATTTTTATCTTTCGAAAACGGGTCAAGTATAATTATAGCATTTACATGTATAATCGTCCGGCATAAACACACACTATATCGCTAACACTTCGAGTGACGCATTTTAATCATGGAAATCATTATCATTCAAATACTTTGCGACAAATTCGTGCATACTTTTAATAAAGATTCTTTTGTGTAATGATGATTGTTAGCTGTTTTTATATTTCGATTTCGTGACTTTATTTGTTACTCTGCACAGCAGGAATTTAATCCCAAAAACAGTAGCTTTTAGTTGAATTCGAAGTTGAAATTCTTTGATAAACACAACTTATATCCACTACTGTAAATATTGTACTTCTAAAATTCCCACAGCCGTCAAACAATTTTTCATAATTAACTCCAACTTCAGCAGTGATTTCAGGACTTGAATGCGACGCCCAGTAATGGGTAAAAGGCATGATGACATATTTATTTTAAAATTATTACATTAAAAAAGTTATGAAGAATTTAATTCACATTTGAAAACGGTAAAACAAAAATAATTCATAGCAAACGAATAATGGGAATTTCGTTTTCAACCGCTTTCATTTTCACTAAACATTAAAGGAAAGTAAATAACACACTATCTGACTGATACAACAAACAAAAGTACAAATGGAATGATAGAAACGTGAGACGTCACGTGTTTTAATGAAACAGATAAACAAACTGACAATTTATGTTAACTAACGTAACATCTGAAAATAGAGTTTGTTGAGTAAAATTCACACTGCGTAATGCGTAGTTTTGCTACTACAAAATATACACGTGGAAAAACAATAAATGTGTCCTCATGTTCTTTACGTATTCAGAAGGTGTTCTATATATTCTATATTTATTTATTTAGTAGTTTGTACCTAATAGTTAAAGTTAAAATTTAACATAAAATTACTGACAGTTGCAGTACCACAGTGGATACAAATTATGTCTAATCCTAAGCAAGAGCTTCTGCGTTTAAATTTTGCCGACTTATACAGGCTGTTTCACAACTTAGAGCAAAAAATTAAAGGGTATATTCTGTACGACGTGCTGATCATGAAACAAAAAGATTTTATTTTAAATTCGAAAAATTAAGGGTTGTTAACTTAAAACATTTTTTGTAGTACTGCACTGGATTCGCTTTCTTATTAAACACAAACAATGAAGTAGGTATCAACGAAAGAATAATTACACAATTCAATTATTAGCAGTTATTTATAATGGAATTTTATTTAATTAATAACTTTAACATAATCATCCACCCAGTGGCAGTGGCAACGAAAAATTTTGGACTGGGAAACATGGAAAATAGTTTTGCGTTTTAAAAAAAATTCTTTTTGTTTCATGATCAGCACGTCGTACAGAATATACCCTTTAATTTTTTGCTCTAAGTTGTGAAACACCTTGTATAACTTATATAAAAAATACAATTGTCGGAATGATTCAGATTCCACTATAAGCTAAGCTACTGTAATTGGGATTGAGTGCCTGTTAAACAAAGTAGTAAACAGATATCTGGTTCTAACCAGCAGCTTAATCAGAAATTAATTTGATATCTGTGTCTAAGTCAGAGTATTTTGCGTCAATAAATAGGCATTTTACCTAGATCTGCAATTGAAGAGCTTTTATGTTGAGAATTGAATCATATTTTTGTATAAATTAAATTTATGGTTCTTGATATGAATATTGTTTTGAATATAATATTATACTTTTCATTCATAATTTAATGGGGTACGTAGCTCAGTGGTATCGAGTCGGCTTGTGGATCTTGAGAACCCTGGTTCGATCCCCACAGCCGACAAACAATTTCCACCAATTTAAAATCTACTCCTCTGGCTCCCTCTCCACTAACATCTTTGGAAGCCGTGATTTGACGGCCGGTAACCGCACTTCACGTGAATAAATATATCACTTAACGAGATCTGCTACGGCAGAGTGCCACACCCAGTAATGGATAAAAGACGTAATGATATATTTATTTATTTATTCATAATTGTCTCAAAATATATTCGCGGTTCTTCGAGTGTAATGACATTACTTATACATACATCTATAATTTTAATCTTATACGCCAAATGTCAGGTATAAGCTGTAATCATCTAACCTAACATGTTTTTAACTGTTATCCATCAAAGTAAAATTGAGGTATGTGCAAAAAACATACGATATAAGTAATAAATGATGAACATTATATAAAAATTATACTACATAAATTTCTTAACAAGCAAGTTTTGTTAAACGCCAAGTAAATGCAGTATAGTATCATTTTTGTTCGTTGAGATTTGTCGTTTAAAAATATTTTTAAAAAAATCATCTTTAAAACTATACACTTATAAGAGAACAAGACTTCACTTCCATATAAAATAATAGAACTCCTCTCATAAAAAAAATAAATTAGGACATGTGGGTAAATGCTATTGTATTTTTGTGAAGAAATAATTGATGAATGGAAAATTAATAAAATGGTAGTGCTTAAATTATTAGGCACGGTCTATCTTTATTTACGCTGGCTGTGATAATTATGTTAATATTCTTTAAATAAATAATTATTAAATGAAAACAGGTCAAGGACAATTTTATTATTTTGGTTTATGAAAATGAGTGCCTTGTAATTCATTCATTGGAAAATTTATTTTAGCTGTAATTTTCCTATTTACTTCAGAAATCAATTTTGATGATTAATAATGAAAGTAAAAGTACTAATTTAAATTAAATTAAAATACTGATACCAAGTTATGAAATAATCACAGTAGCTAATTAAAACTTATACAAAGCTTTCTAGATCGCGTTCCAATTTTACATCAATTACATTAAAATCTCAACTGATCGCACCTTCCAGCAAAGAATTAATACGCATTATCCATAGGCATGCATGTCTTCACGTACACACGCATTCACAAGAGACAGAGACAGAGAGAGAGAGAGACGTGACGAGTACTCCTCGGAGAGGAGAAGAGATATGAGAGAGACAGAGACGCGCAGTACGCTTGAGCTCTCTTCGTTCGCGCGCTAAAGAAATCGAGAGTGCTGTGGCCTAGTGACACACTTCCCCACTGACAATGACACTTTTCGTTTCTGTGAGGCGCGTTGCGTAAGGATTGAGATTTTGACCGAGTCGCAGATTGGGTTGGGCATATAAAACGACAAAGAAAGAATTCAAGATAATTTATAAGTACCTGATACTTAAGCTATATTAAACTATATACTTAAATAACAAACATAATATAATCTTAAAACTGTTACTAACATTTATGTTAACAGGGAATTGACAGATTGTAACCAGATAAAAATGCCACGTGAAATATTTGTTCATATTTTTTATGCTCGTTATATCGCATTTAATGTGGTAGCACGAACCCCTGCAATTTATAGTAAATCTCTTATCAGATTCATCAAAGAAACAGTCTTCGTCAAACATTCTTCTCATTCTAACAAATCCTGCTCATTTCAACCATATTTACGTTCCCTTCATACAAGCTCATTTATTCCTCACACTCGAAATCTTTCATCTTGCAATGTTACGATAACAGTATCGTAATATTTATTACGTTATCTATTACTGTAAAGTCTCACTTTCCGGACTGAAATTACTACTGTAAACATATAAATACGATACAGTATGAAATAATACTATATTTATTTATTTATGTTACGCTGTACAACAGGATCTGAATCCCAATTACAGAACAGGCTCCGCACTCACCGAGCCGCAGTGTGATAGTTCATATAATTTTTAGCTTCAGTGAGATTCGAACTCGGGATCTCCGGATCCGTATTCTGTATCGCTATCCACACCACCGTACTGACGGACAAGTTTAAGTTTTACAAAATAATGTATTGTCTCACAAAATATTTGGAGTACGACATTTTTCAACTCGAAATGCTTAAGAATGCGCATGAAGTTTTTAAGGCCCGAAAAATTTCGGTTTATTTCATATGTGCATAGATAATAATTTGGTAATTTTCGTGCAAATTATGTAGTTATAGTATAAAATCTGATAGATGTAATAGCTTATCAAATTATAATATCGTTTTACGTTGACAAACAATTTTCACCAAATTAAATCTACCCTTGAGGCTCCCCAACCACTACCATCTTTGGGGGCTGTGATTTGACGGCTGGTAACCACACTTCACGCGAAGAAAAATATCATTTACTGAGATCTGCTAAGGCAGAGTGCCACACCCAGTAATGGCTAAAAGGCGTGATGATATATTTATTTATCTTGTTATTGAGTTTTTTTTAAATAACATTTTGAGATAAAAACATTTAAAAAAATTTGAGGTTATAATTTAGAAACCATATTTAACATATGACTTCAGTAGTACTAATCTTAAAAAACAAAAAAATACCAAGCAAAGTTTAACAATAGCCTTCATTGTTCAAGTGTTTTCGATCTAATAATGGACCTATTATGAATGCAAAGTATAAAAAAATAGTTTATTTTATTTGTTACTTAGCAGCAAATGAACACTCAGATACAGACGTATTTTTCGGATATAAGTAAAAGTAAACGGGATTTGAATTAATGAATACTTGATTAATAGACTAGAGTACTATATAATAAGTTTTGCCCAGTTCTGCCTCGTACCTAGTGACTTATCAATCAGTATTTAATATTATGTATCTCTGTAAAATGAGATGAAAATGAATTCAAGTCTGGTGCAGACATCGCTGACTACGCAGCTAATCATTCCTGTCACTGTGACATGAGTGACAATGTGTATGTATGTATGTTGAAATGGTTGAATCATCGTGGTATGTAGGTAACACATATGGGTCTGCAGGTCTACACTGACTGCAGTCTGTAGTCTGCTCCCAATACACATATTATTCGTTGAATGAAGTGCGATTCGGTGGGTTTTAATTTAATTATGTGAAAGTTAAATTATTACATGACATATATCATATAATTGTATTGTTATTCATTAAAGACCCTAAAACCGAAAATAAAACATATTTTTCCCTACTAGCATTTAAATTCTAATTAACGATTTTTATATTGTTGGAGGAAAATTACAGATTCTTTAATATTGTAATCTGTAGTTTTCCTGCAATTGTGTGGAGTTCACAAAACATAGGGAAAATAATATTTTCAGCAATGCATTGAAGTGTAATAGTCTATAGTCTAAAAGAAACATTTTAAGTTTAAACAAATTAAATGCATTTGAATTACTCTCAATTACATTAACTAAACGTTAGGTATAAATTTACAATCTCAAAACAATCCAAAAGTTCTTTTGTGTAGAGGTTTGTTCGCAAATTCTTCGTTTAAGAGCTCGTACATACAAATAATGAGAATTTTGGGTTGAACCAGTTCAAAAATCGAAAATTATTAAAATGTGGTTCTATATAATTCAGGCCACGAGAAATCGAATGGCGCAACTTCATATGTTTTTTAGTTTTGGAGTTACAGCGATTTTTGACTTTTTTTAAGCTCAACTTTGAAAGCCCATAACTCAAAAACTAAAAGAGATATTGAAATGCGGTTTGAACGAGTTTTTCTTCCACATACATATATAAATAAATATGTATGTTTAATTCAAATCAAAATAATATTTCAATATTTAATTAAAAATTATAATTCTGCCCTATTATATTGTAAATATTCTTAAAATTATTAAAATATGATCATAAAAAAATATATTAAAAGATTTTTTCTATTATTTTGTTCCTAAGACTCATTATTTCAGGTAAAATGTTATACGTAACACGTCAGTAAAGTGTCTTACAGGATTCGTAAGCTGTTTCTATTTACTCTTCCTGTACTAATTGAACACTTTTCTAACTTATTACGTATATAACTAATTTGTGTGTTGAAGAATGATCTTAGTTATCCTGAATTGAATTCTCTAATCGCTTTGAGAATCACACCTAGTAAGTAGGAATTGCGTATGAAAGGTGTGGATATTTACTAACAAAGGACTGTTATATTATGTATATCATGCATGTAGGAACATATAAAGGGTTAGTGTGTAATGTAAGATGAAGTAAAAAAGCTAGGAATGTTATTGGTTGTTGGTCGTGTCCGGATAAGGCTCGATTGGATCGCCGCCCACACACCGCCGCGCAATTAGATGTTGCTGTAACTTTACAGTCAGGCGGGAGACCAACCATTGTTGCTCTCGTAACATTTATATTAATACGGCAGAGAGCAGAGATTGCAAAGTTCAACAAATGGCAAGCTACATGACACGCCATCCGCTATCAAAATATCAAACACTGCAATACTGTTCTCTTATACAGAACATACTATGTTCTATCATCATTTTTTAATAAATACTTCATTTTAAGAAGTGTACACTTTTACAAAAATAATATAGTTATTTATGTAACTAGTGTTATAAGTTTCAACGTCAAAAATATTTATTTTGTAGAGTACTGTAGTTTTGTAACTTTAAAAATATTTCATTACGTTTGTAGGAATATTACAAAATTATTTGTCACTACATTTCTTAAAATTTAACATCGTTGAAACGAAAGAAACAATTTAAACCGCCCTGTTTTTTTTTTTTTTTTTTTAACAGCCCTCATTTAATAATTATTTTTGAAAAAAAAATCATTGATTTAAATCACTTTTAGATTTTTGTTTGTTTGTATTTTTTATTAATTTAATTATATTTCTGGTATAGAACCAAACAAGTGTTTTAATGAAAATTCAGTTGTTTAAAAAACATTTTTAAGGTTGAAAATCTTTAGATTAAAGGCAGTTATAGGCCAGTCCATATACTCATAACTTGCACTCCCCGAGTACGCGTGTTCAAATCTTGTTAACTTCAACTTATATCCAAAAAAATACAATTATGTTTGTGTGGTTCGAATTCTCCTATAAGCTACTGTAATTGGTATTAATTCCGTTACTGTTGTTCAATCACAGATATCTAAAAGTCAGATATTTAAAAATGTATAATTCCTGCTAGTGAAAGTAAAATGAAGTTCGTTTTCATTTTGTACATTTATAAGACTGTATCTTATAAGAGATAAAAATCTCGCAATCTAATTTATCCTCCTACTCGATCAGCCGCAGTCAGTATAACCCGAAAAAAATGCAAATCGCAATCACAGCTTACTATGACTCTGCTCACATCTACGCCAACTCCGAAAAGTGGGTCAGCCGCGCCAAATGTCAGCAGCGCTGCCTAGGATCCACAAACATTATACACAGCGCAGAGATCACAGGCTGCGTGTAGTGGTGTGAAACAAATGAACGATGCTTGGGCCGAGTGACATGTGACGTCACAAGCTAACGCGGTTCTAATGTTAGCACGACGCACAAAGACCGAGAACGTGTGGAAATAGATCGGGAATGCAAAGAGCGAGAAATGCATGCTATTATCATAATGATTTATTTTACCGATAACTATTTATAGTAAAATGATGATATTTTTAAAATTATTATATGATAAAACAATCCTAATTTTATACCCATTCATTTGCATTATATCAATAATGGGGTTCTCGATTATTTTTTTTATGAAACATTAAATTGAAAACAATGTACAATTCTAGAAAGTCTTAATTAAGCTATATTTTAAAAATATATATATGGGGTAGGTGGCTCAGTGGTATCGAGTCGGCCTGTGGATTTTGAGAACCCTGGTTCGATCCCCACAACCGACAAACAATTTTCACCAATTTAAAAAATCTACCCCTGTGGTTCCTCCACCACTAATATCTTTGGAGGCCGTAATTTGACGGCTGGTAACCGCATTTCACGCGAAAAAATATATCACTTACCGAGATCTGCTTAGGCAGAGTGCCACACCCAGTGATGGGTAAAAGGCGTGATGATATATTTATTTTATTTATTTTTTAAAAAATATATACATATACAGAAAATGTGAATCTGAAACAGCGAAGCTCACATATAATTGTAGTCCTCGTATATCATCTACTTTATTATATAGAAAAATATATAAATGAAGTATAAATAATGTTCGTAGCAAATTTTAAAAATATGTATCAGTTCTTTCAGAAAGAAAAATAAGCTGTAAGATTATCTTAGTTAAAGGTTTGATTACTACTGGTACGATATTCTGATTTACACGATTCAGTTTGACTTTACCTTCACTGATTTGTGTAAACCAAACCAAAATCTGGAACTAGGCAGTATTTAATAACCATTTTATCCAAGTAACGTATCAATTTCTTAAGAAATAATATAGATATACGAGTATATGAATATTTATTTAAAATATAGTTATCAATTTTGTATATGACGACGTAAATATAACAACAAATGAAGACAGAAAACATGCAGAGTAGAAAGAATTCTGAATAGACTAGATGTGTGAGAGAGATGGTATCGTAATGTTCTGACGTCAGACTTAATGCCACTAAAAACTCAAATATTTAAAAAATCAATAATAATTTTGAAACTTTGATTTTCTCTAGTACGATGTTTTTGAGGTTTAGACAAATTTACTAATGGAGGATTCCATTGAGATCTATGGCATGAAGTGCGATTACCAGTCGTCAAATAACGATCCCTCTTAGTGGGATGGGAGTCACAGGGGTAATATTTATTTATTTATTTATTTATGTTACGCTGTACAACAGGAATTACAGTACAGGGTCCGCACTCACCGAACCGCAGTGTGGTAGTTTATATAATATTTAGCTTGAGTGCGATTCGAACTCGGGATCTTCAGATTCGAATTCCATAACGCTATCCACACCACCGTACTGACGGACAATATTAAAGAAAATTAGAAATATGTACAATAGTAATTTATGATAATCAATAATATTTTACCATAAACATTAGACAAATATAGTTAAGTAAGTTAGAGACAGAAATGCGTAAAAGGTCATGATACCAACCCGGGATTCGAACCTAGACGAAGTTAGGCGGAAACTCTACCCCTAAACATTTGCCTTTCCCAAGATCATACCGGAAGTATCCTAACCGTACAGTATCACAGGAAAGCTGCAAATCGATAAATCCCAGCTGAGCACGTGGTATACGAGAATTTAGGACACGCTAGAGAAACACAGCACGCGTCCTGGACCGCTACCGGGAGAGCAGGAGAGCAGAGAACCAGAGAGTGGGAGAGCAGGAGAGCGGAATAAAATTCAGTGCAAGGTTAGCGGGTCACTGGGACTGTAATAACGTGACGGTAGAGGTTTGGGGGAGGCAGCGGCGGAGAAAGGGGTGGGGAATTTTGGCTAAAGAGGTAGTCAATCGAATGGAAGATGGTGTATGGTGGATGTAGATAGTAGGTGATAAATATATAGCTAGCTGAACATTTTGAAATGATGATTTGTGGCTCTATAAGTTTTGCTATTGCGTAAAATTTAAAAAAACTCAACAAAAAAGACAAATGCTATTTAATTAGTATTATTTTTAACAATTGATAAAATCAAAATGAATTATAGAGCAAAAAAATTGGGATACCGCCAGGATTTGAAGTTCATAGGTTCCAGGTTCAAATTCTGGCAGTTTCACAATTTTTCTCTATAATTCAATTTCATAAGAACTGCTATATTTGTTGATAAGAATAATTGTTTTCTTAATATATGTTTTAAATACTTTTATCGCGATTCTGTAAAAAAGTAAAATTTTCTCCTCTTTCATTTCCACGGTAATTACAAAATAACGGTATGATTTGACATTCGAGACATGTGTCAAAAGAATAATAAATTTTATCTAAATTTCTAACTTATTCAACTTTTTAGGAGGGTAGTGAAAAAAGTAGTGAAGAAAGTGTCATTCGTTGCTATCAGCTCGGGTAATGAAATGGAATCTACAGAAACTGATGTCTCACATTTTTATTGTAATTGACAGCAATAGAAATTAACAAATTACTGCAAACAAATAAATAAATTCAGATGATTAAAGTAAGAATATTCCAGAACTGAAATAAGGCCAGAAATGAAATTTGTTTTGTATTTTCCGAGCGATGGCGACACCACTGTACTCGCGTCAGTATCCGTCGCGGCGCGTGCCGACGACGCTCTATTTTTACGCGGGGAAACAGCGACGGAAACTAGGCCAGGGTTGCGCTATAGGTACCGCGCAGGCGATGAGTTCTACACACCATGTATACCTGCTCAATGCTCGTGCTGCATTCTATAAACAAACACTACTGACCACCACTACCAATAACATCGATCTGCAATTTTACCACTACTTACAGTTTCAAAATATATACATAATTTGCTTATTTATAATGTAGCGATTTTGATAAGAAATAAGAAAAAATAAATAAATATATTAACACGCCTTTTTCGTTTTTACCTATTGTTGGCTGTGACAATCTGTTGTAGCAATTCACGGTAAGTGATATTTATGTGCGTGACCAGCCGTCAAATTACAGGACGACTATATATCCCATAAGGCGTATTTCATTTGCCATTTGGATCAGATTTAACTTATACTTACTGAACAAATTACTTATTTACTGTATTACTTCTTTCACCTTTTTTCCAGTTTATTCAGTCATATAGACTAATTTATCTGAACTGATTTAAACGTACATATAGAATACAACTTATATTAATGGATGTAAATTTGTAATAACTACAATTTCAAATTCAAACATATATAGTAATTTTTCAACTTTTATCATATGACATGATTCTGAAAGAATAATGATAATTTGGTTCGAATCCAGGTGTCACCTGACTTTCCTGTCATAAATTAAACCCAATTTCAAAGTCAATACTAATTTAATTTTAATACCACTTTATAATTCGTATATTTTCACACCCGCTCTAATGAGTTTCTTATCATAAATCAACGGAAGTATTATTATTTAATCTAATGATTTAGCGAACACTGTGATAGTATTTCTCTGGGGCGTCGCTAGAGCAGCTCCGGGTTCGACCGACTGACCCAGTAACCCGGTTCCGCGTCGCGACGCCTGCGTCGCCGTCGCTATGTGCAGGTGCACCAAAACAAACATGACAAACACCCTATAAAGATGTTGTTAACACACACTTTAGTACTGTACTAAGGATAGTGGAGGTTAAACAACCCTGTAGAATCACAGTAAACATTGTAATTGTTGCAATAATATAAAATAAATTATTATATAATCACGCATTTTGCCTATTACTGGGCGTGGCACTTTACCGTAACAGATCTTAGGAAGTATGTATTTATGAAGGTGAAATGCAGTAACCAGCTGTCAAATCGCGGCTCCCAAAGATATTAGTAGAGAGGAAAACCATAGGGGTAATTGATTGTCGACTGTGGAAATAGAACTCAGGTTCTAAAATTCACAATCCGACTTAATACCACTGAGTCATCTACCCATAAATAAATGAATAAAACTATAACATAATTTAAATAAATATAAAAATACTATATTTCCTACTAGTTTTATTATAATTTTTCTAGTCTGCACAACAGTAACTAAAGTCTAATTACAGAAGCTTATAGTAGAATCTGAACCACACACACACAATCGTATTTGTTGGATTTAACAGTCAGCGTTTTAGCAAAAACATAAAATGTTATTGTCAAATTTTTCTGAATATTATATAAATATTTTTTAAAAGAAACTATATTTTTTTATCCCGTTGTTGAAATAATAATAAAAAATAAATATATCATTTACCCATTACTAGGTATCGCACTCTGTCGTAGCAGATGTAGATAAGTGATATATTTATGCGCGTGAAGTGCGGTTGTGGCCCCAAAAATAATCATGGAGGAGTAATTTTTAATGTAGTGAAACACTATATTTATCAAATGTACATTTATTTAAGTATTCGGGGCCCGTTGTAAAATATATTTAATTTTTATTTGGGCCAAATAGTTCCAGTCCAAGTCTGTACGTTATTGAATAAATTTATGAAATAATGAGTAAGAAACCTGGACTTTTATTAGAATAATAAAATGGGAATAAATATAGCATGTAATACTTAATTGTTCGTATCGAATCTATTCTGAATTCGAATATAACTATATAAACAAAAACAAATGTATAATATTATTTACATTTCCAAAACAGCAAAACAAGTAAAAAAAATAAACAACATAATAATAAACACGGTTCGACTTGGTGATATCTACAAACAAAACAAAATGAAGTGTAGTGTAGTGTAAGCCATACAAGTTATACACGCACATAATTTTATAATACAAGCTTTAGATAAGAACAAAATTAGCTGAAAGTGAGTACATGATAAAGTAATATTTAGGTCATGTGCTGGGGACTAAACATACAGAGGCTCTGATATGGTACATATATGAAGTCATTATAAAAATAAATACTTTTGTTTATTTCCTTACAGGAAAAGTGATTTTTATGCAACTTTCAATATTTACGTACGTGATTCTGTCCATAAGTTTATCTTAATTGTAAAATATTACTTTATCGGACGTTGCTAATAAATTATTACTCATGTTTGTCGCTACGGTGTCATAGCAACATGTGATTGGTCCTACCCGTAAGTAGTAAACTGCATTATCTATTAAGAAATTCACATTCTTAATACACAAATATCAATTTTGTATTCTGTGCGTGAAATGAGTGTTTTTTGTTGCGCGTGAAAATGTAACTTTTAGTTGAAACAAAAAAGTCATTTGGACGCGCCAAAAAACAAGTATTTCGCCCACAGAAACTTGTCATATTGACAGTTGGCAGAACGATTTTTTTTTCGTAGAAAAAATTATGTGTGTATCACGAGTGTAAAGTGTCTTTGTTCCTCTTACACTTACTAATTACCGTATTCGAGTAACAAAAAAATTCATTTTACGCTCTTTATAAACAAATAACTATTCTCGATTGCATCTTAAATTATTAAAAAAACTTATATGTACAAAAAATAAATTCATTCAATCAACTGTCAATATGACAAGTTTCTGTTTTGTTTGTATCCTTGGTAACTATTGAAATAAGTGCGAATTTAAAATCTTTTTCGCGCGTTGCCATTGAAAACGCGCGCATTTAACATTTTTTTCGCGCGTTGCCATTGGAGACGCGCGAAAAAGATGTTTTTCGATTGTTCCACAGAAAACGTCAACTTCACGATGACAAATGAGAGCGAAATTGTCAACTTTTCATAGCAATTGTAAAAAAAGTACGCTTATGTCCAAAATTGTTCGAATTCCACTATAAGCTACTGTAATTAGGATTAAGTTTCTGTCATGCAAAGTAACAAATAAATAAAATTATACCTTTTATAACCTGTAATTAAGATTAATTTCTTATTGTCATCTATGTCTTTAAATCTGCAATTGCAGAGTTTTAATTGCATCTTTATAATTGTTTTCAAGTCGTTGAGATTCCACTTATAAGCTATTAGCAACTAAGATATTTTTTTATTAGAATATTTCATATTATTAATTCACGGCCTTAATTAACTATTACACGGTTATAATATATTAATATTTTAGTGTAAAAACAAAAGTATCTAATGTGTGTATAAAAGTAAATAAATACTAATTATGTCGAATTAATAAGAAAGCGTAATTTCTGACATTCCTGTGCGTACCCAAACGTCCTTGTTCTAATTTCAGCGTTATTATGAATCAAACGTTACAATGATGAATTATTAATAAAATGATAAGTGCCTACTTCACCTATATACATTCCCCGTATACTCCCTGCCAAAAATATAATACAAAATCAAATTATTGTGTAGTTTTTGGATTTGGATAAATAAATTTCAATTATTTATTTTCTGAAACACTGTTAGATGGTATAGGTATATTGAATAGAGTGATAAGTTTGTTAAAAAACGTATTTAGATTTATGACTTTTATCGGTGAGTAGTTGAGAATGTATTGCTTTATGATTGTGAAGTATGCAGTGTTTAAGCAAATAATGCGAAACTATTTTATGTGTGTTTTTAATTCTGATAACGACATGTTGTTTTTATGTTTATGTACGAAAACTTTAAATTGAATGACTGAACTTAGTTCCCCTCTCATTACTTTTATTAACTACGCATAATTGGGTTTGAACACACCTAAACATTGATCATTTGATATAAGACAATTATTTGTTTGTTGTTCAGCACAACAGGAATTTAATTCTAATTACAGTAGATTATAGTGGAATTCGAACACTAAGACACAATCGTATTTTTTGGATTACTGAGATTTGAACACACGACTTTTTGCTTTAGACACATGTTTTATCAATTACGATTACCTATAATTATTTTTATTATAAATATTGTATATATTTTTGTATTATAATAAATTTGAAAATAATGATGGAAAATTATTTTAAGAAAAAATTATTTAAATAAATAAATATATCATCACGCCTTTTACCCATTACTGCCTAAGCAGATCTCGGTAAGTGATATATTTAATATCGCAAAAATGGTTGGGAAGAAGGTAATAAAAAAAACTAGGAATATTTATAAATCTAGTAATTTATAGTTCAGTAAGTTTATATTTCGTTTGAGCTCCACAATTTTGAGAAGAAAATAAAATCTAAATTTTTGCAGGTTTTTCCATATTTATTTTATTTTGCGTTTTATTTACGCAATGAAAGAATGGGCTTATAAGAAACAATAATTAACTTTGAACATCATTTGTATTCACAATTTAATTCAATAATTAATAGTCCAGGCAATATTGTCATAAATAAATTTTAGCATTGTACTTCTTACGTAACACAAAAAATTACAGACTCAGTATTAATAAATTATTCAACCTGTTTAATTTATGGAAATTCAATATTTCTTATATTGTTAAAATACACAAACAATTTAATTAACTAATTGTACCTCGTATATCTTTTGCAATTATAATTATAAAAAGTTTCTCATATCTATCTCAAATTCAATATTATATTCATTAAATATTTAGCAAATTAAATTGCTTGAAACTGCAATTAAATTAAACAATACATATTATTGTTTCAAATTATCGTAAATTTTGTCCATTGTTAAACATTTCTAATAGCTATTAATGCATAGAGGGTGATGTATCCAGTCCGAGGGACTTTGGTGCATACAAGATTTATTTTATACTAGAATATGTAGAATTATTTTACTCTATCGTAGCAGATCTCGATAAGGGATATATTTCTTCGCGTGAAGTGCGGTTATTGCCGTCAAATTACGGCCATCAAAGATGTTAGTGGAGAGGGAGTCACAGGGGTAGATTTAATTTGGTAACAATTGTTTGTCGGCTATGAGGATCGAACCCGAGTTCTCAAATCCACAGGCCAACTTGATACCACTGAGTCACCTACCCCATTAATTATGATTTTAGTAATGCGTGTAAGAATATTAGTGAAATATGGCATTGTATAAACGGACCGGGCGTTATGAATTATAATGTTCCAGTCATTATGGAATTGTTTATTGGTATGATACGATTGTCATTTGCATTAATACATTTTATTAAATTAATTTATTGTTTATAAGAAATAAATAAATAGATGCTCCAGTTGACCGATATAATTATTTATATCACTTAAGGTTAATATACTTTCGTTTATACATTACAGATAAGATAAAATCAAGGAAATTAAAATCAACGTATACTATGCTATATTTATGCACATACAAACGCAACGATTCGCTTTTGTCAGCGAATTTCAAACTCAAACAACAGACAGTCGGACAGTAAACAAAACAAGGAAGCCAAACAAACGCTCATCGTAAAACAAAAGTCATTTCCTGAACGGAATCGAAGATTGCGCGGTAAAAAGTTGAATTACGAATTGCGCGCAAATAACTATCAGCCAACTAGATTGTTGGCTACTCGTTGCGTAATTTTAAAATGATAATAAAATAAAGACAAGCAAAAAAGTAGGTCAAATTACAATGGCATTGACACAGTTTTCCTCGCGATAGAACGTGAAGGATCTTACAAGATAATGACTGTTCACACTTAGAATATTACTGCAATCCTAAGTAATACCACCGATATTTAATAAGAAACGGAGAATTCCTTTTCTGATTTTTACTAGGATTCAACTTTTAGAAAACTCTAAGAAATTCATTTTTACTTGCTAATGTTTATGTTACGTTGTGAGATAATATTTTTTCTGATTAATATAATTAGAGTTCTATTAAATCAATCAAGTGTGAAACTAACTTTTAAAATATCTTGATATTTAATTATTTTTTTAAATTGTGGCCTTATTTATTTATGCATAATGCACCACCTACTACGCATATTTAAGTAATTAAATAATTATGTTTTTCTAAAAATTTACATTAAATGACTAAGGCATTTTGAAAAGCTCTTGACACACTATATACTATTAAAAAAAATGCCACTACTTTACCCGAATGTAGGCAGTGGAAGAAAATAGAAATTCCCTTTCCAGAAAAGAAAATAATTATTTTTCTTCCCTGTGGCTCCCCCTCCACTAATATCTTTGGGGGCCGTGATATCACTTACCGAGATCTGCTTAGGCAGAGTGCCACACCCTGTAATGGGTAAAAGGCATGATGATATATTTATATTTATTTATTTATATTTATAGTTGCTTTCTCAACAATTGTCGGCACATTCTTAGATATTTAATATTTATTTATTCATCATATGTTTTTCCTCTTATTTCATACAAATAGCTATTTCTACCCCCAGCACAGTAAGTATATCATTACATGTTTAGTAACGGGGATGTAATATGTCATTTACCGGCCACGGATAGTAAAGAAAAAATTGACCTTATTATTATGACAACAATACATTTATCAACGCAAAAAATAAAAATTCGATATTACTGTTATGATATCAAAACATTAATAATCTCACTTGACATATATTTAAATATATATTTATAATTTTAGAATTTATTTTTCACTGCTGATAGAAAAAATTTGTAAAGCATTAAATGAATTTAAAGATTTTAATTTGATATGCAATCATTATTAAATCTTATTTAGTTAAACGTTCTTACATTGTTTTTTATTTGTGGAATGAAAGACGTTACTGCCAAAAATTAAATTTTAAACTTAATTTAAATTTACTACACTACAATTTTAATTATTTTATAAGAATAAGTAACTTTGTTGTGCTTTTATTTATTTAATTTATTTTTTGGCGGTGAAACTGGCCATAAATGGAACGTTTGATATCCGAACTGAAACTAATAAAATATTTTGAAAATTCAACAGAACTCAAAAAATGATCACCATGTGATAATATAACAACCCCTGCCTTTCAAATTACATTACACAAACATTATTTTATCTTATATTGACAGATATTTTATTATCCAAATTTTCCGAAATGTTATCTGCAACTGAGAACTACAGAAGTGACTATATTTAGGTAATATTTTATGTTACGACATAAGTATCTAAATAATCTTATTTATCGACGGATTTTTAAATTATCTTCAGTACGTAAATACAGTGTTTCATAAATGCAGAAATTCAGTAATTTATTTAAATGATTTCTAAGAAATTTAAAATAGATATAAACATTTTTCTACGAAGTACAAAACTAATTATCCATTTCATTATGGAATTATTTTTTATAAATTGCTGACTTCATCCTGAATTTTACGATTAATTCGCATTATTTCACTGTCATTCAAAAAATTAACTAACTTAAAAATGATAAAAATTCGAGCATTCAAACTAACTTGTTTGTTTCAATTCAGAAAAAAGGTAGTCAATTTTGGAGTACTAAATGTAATGTAATGAGCAATCAATGTGGATATCATCCCCTAACAAAACGTTTTTTTTTGTTGGTTCTGGTGAGTGGGTGTCTGACTGCACTTGGCTCGTTGTTTAACGTACGTAATATAATAACGATAATTAAAGTGTAAAAAGGTTTTGACGGGAAAACGAGAACAATGGTTCGTTAAAATGTAAATAAGTATAAATAGCACACGTTATTTAGGTTGAGTCGAGAGTGTCGGCTCTCGTTCGCTTATAGTTAGGTTATGTTGGCGCATGCGCAGTGGTTCGCGCCCCGTTCGATACGCCGGGGTCGGGCTGCACTTGAACTTGGCCTGGAACACCCCGAGCACGCACGCACAACCCCGCGCGACTTGACCCACCATCATGACACACTAACACCGATCTGACAAACTCTGACTCTACAACTTTCACACAGCACACATACACTCTGTTCTGTATGATGATGGCATAACGAAAGTGAATCTCCATCACAACGAGCTGTCAACAGCTACAACAGCACTTGTCAAACAAAACAGTGTGACACCTGTAAAAGGGGGTTGGTTGGTTGGTTAAAACATATGTCTGTACCTGCAGAGTTGGACGAGTACGAGACTTGCAACTCGACGTTGTCGGACACAGAGTTGTCCGCGGTGATCGGGTCCAGATCGACATCCGCGGCTGCAACGGTGGCCGTCCCGTTCTGGCCGTGGCTCGTAGAAGCGGCAACAGAGCTAGGAACGCTCATACTCGTCGCCTCCTCATGCATTGTTTATGTGATTACACACCAATCTTGTTATGTTCACACGATTTACAACGTTACAGAGCTTACAGAAGCTCCGTCTTTTACTTTACACCCAAGGTTCCACTAATATCTATTTCTTTACGCGGTATAAAAATCGAACGCTATATAAATGTAGGTCTGTAGGCCACTTCACTTACACTTTGCATTCAGACATGACCATGAAGTCAAACGACCAACTGCTATCATAAATTAATAAAACAAATCAAATCGCATACTAACGTTTCTCTAATTATACTACGTGTATTCCGTGTTTAAAATTATTTTAACGTTTGTTTCGCATTTTATCACCGAAAACAACGTTACTTCTTGTCGTCTGTGAGAAATGTCATATTCACTTTCACGAACACAATGTAGGTCAGCCGCGAACAGCGTGCATAACGTCTACAAACAGAGAATCACTGATAAAAATTCACAAAAACCAATCCAATATAATTATTATTAACAATTTCTTCATGTCAAATCAAATATAACAAATTATATTACGTATAAATGCAAACTAAACTTGACTAGCAAATTACTTTACTCGCGTCGGCGCACTAACGCGTTCGTATAAATCCTACGGCGCCAAAATTCCAAAAACCATAAAGACCTGTTGATATCTTCCCACCAAATCTGAACCGATTTTCACTTGTTCAAATTTCCCCATAATAAGTGAAAATCGTATTGAAAACAAAAGTTTCATTCTAAAAGTAAGAGCGAGCGAAATGGAAATCTAACCTACATTTACAACTAATGTTTAACCTCGTATTTTCTAGACAATTTTACTATCGTTAAAAAGTAAAAGCAGACACATTAAATAATATTATAACATATCTTTTCCCGCAACTTCAATATTATAATTACTATTTAAAATAATACTGTTCTATGATTTAATACTTCATCACAAGGTCTATAAAGTTTGGAATTAAAGTTTAATTTTAATAAAACATTACTTACTGCATTTACTTCTCCCGATTTCGACACAGAAGAAAACCTGTAAAAATAATATAACAATCAAATAATATGAAATCATTGGAAAAATAAACAATTTGAAATAGAATTATAAAATGGATAGAGATTAGGATTAAGTTATGGGGTTCAAATGTAAATTATCATAGTTTTTAAATGGTTTTTCGTATTTATCATAAAATTTTAAACATCTTCAAATTAAATTTACTTTTTATTATGTTAACAGGTATATATTTCTTCAGTTTATAATAAAATCATGTAAAAACACCATGAAAATTTAAGTATCTAGTTTTGTCTTAAATGTATCTACTTAATTGGGCATTGATGTATTTTCTCAAAAACCATAAATATATAAAATTTATAACATATATCTTACAATCAGATAAAATTTCATAAAAATATTAACCTATCTCCAACTTAATTACGCCTGTCCCTTCGCCTTGTTCAACATCTCCCTGCTGATGATCATCCTCTGGATCTGCGAGGTTCCTTCATACAACTGATAGATCTTCGCATCTCTCATCAGTTTCTCCACTGGATATTCACTATTAAAACCATTTCCTCCAAAGATTTGCACCGCGTCAGTGGCACACTTGTTGGCGATGTCTGCCGCGTGACATTTAGCGATGGAAGCATTGTAGGTGTTGCGTTTGCCTTGGTCCACCTCCCAGGCGGATTTCATCCAGGCTAAGCGAGCAGTTTCGACGTTGATAGCCATGTCGGCGAGCATGAAGGCAACGGCTTGGTGGTAGGCGATGGGGACACCGAAGGTTTTGCGTTCGAGGGAGTAGCGGGTAGCTTCGTCGAGGCAGCGTTGGGCAAGACCCGTCGCCCCGGATGCTACCTAGAAATTGATGATATATTAATAGTGTGAAATAATTTTATAACACCTAACATGTTGCTTGGTAACAGCAGGAGCCACATGCTTGAGGAAGTTGTGATAAAATTATATGTTGCTCAACAAATATTCGGATAAAAATGTTTGTAGAAAATTCTGGAAAGTGACTTAAAAACCGTTATAATTAAAGATCAAACTGTTTGTTACCTAGCAAATCTCATGGCGTAAGTGATAATTTATCAGTGTAATTTTGTTTTGATTGGTTATTTTCACACACGTGATTAGAAATGGATGCAATTAATTGGATAATTATTTTATTCATTTGATAGTAATACTAAGGGTGAGAAATTGCATGGAGGACCTAGGAATAAATGGATGATTGAAGATTTGTTGTGTCAACGAGGGATTTAAAGTGAAAGGAATAAATGAGCAGATATGAAACGAATTATGAATGTGTATGAAGCTTAATGTAACGGGATAGAAATGTTAAATACCTAATGTTTCGAAGAAAAAAATATTTTTCAAGAGTTCGTGCTAACAATATTTTAAGATTTAAGTGGATCGAATTTTGTACTCGTCCAATTTAATTTCACAATGTCTGATAAATGAAGACTACAATAAATGAGGTCTGCAACATCACATAAAATAAAAATTTCTCCTTTTTTAAGTTTAACAGGTTAGAAATGAATAATATGTTATAATCTGAGATCCGCAATAGCAAAACTATAAAACTGTAGAAAAATTAAGTAAAATATTAATAAAAAATTTAAAGTGATAGTCTTACTGGAGGACGAGTCCGGTCAAAGGCCCCCATGGCAATTTTGAATCCAGCACCTTCTCCAATAAGTACATTTTCTTTAGACACTCTCACATCTTCGAAGGTGATTCCTCGGGTGTCGGACGCCCTTTGGCCCATGTTGATTTCCTATACACATCACAAAATATAAATAACAATTAATTATTATTACTCAGCAAGAATTTTAAACACATATTATTTATAATAAGTTTTTGATTTCTATTTCATATTTTCTTCGTTATTTAAAAAATGTTGAAGAATTATTTTTATTATAAATGAATCATGATCGTATGTATCTGATTCTTATTCGAATCTTAGAAGTTTTGGGCTCTAATTTAAATTTGAAGTTTGAAAGTCACCTTTCTGCCAGGAGTGATCCCGGGCGTCTCTCGCTCCACGATGAAGCCGGTGAAGGCTTTGGAAGCGGGTGCCTTGGGGTCAGGATTGGTCCTAGCTAACAAGAAGTACCAGTTGGCGACGCCACCGTTGGTGATCCACATCTTTTGTCCGTTGATGATCCATTCATCGCCCTTTTTCTCAGCTTTAGTCTTTACGCCGTTTACGTCGGATCCTGCACCAGGTTCGGTTACACAGTAGGCCTAAAGAAAGAAGTAAATAATTTTAAAATTTGTTGGACATCAAGTGATCTGTTCAGTAAGTGTAAGATGGAATACTTACGGCCACCATCGGTTCTTCAATAAGACGACCCAAGTATTTTTTCTGTTGCGCTTCATTTCCAGCAAGGATGATAGGAGTTTGCTAAACAAAAAATAACAATAATTACCAATTTAATTTATAAATATTATACATTAAATCACAATTTTATTTAACAAATGGGGTAGCATGAACCCTTGAATCATGCACTAAAAAATTATTCGTTAGATTCATCTAGCGATAAGTCGCCCGCATACACATTTTTTTCATACAATCTTCAATAACATTCATCTATTAATTTCTATAACTCTCATCCTCAATTTAACCCACTTGCAGTAAATAAATAAAACGTATACTTACACCTAAGCCACTGCCTTCGATGGCAGTCATAATTCCAGAGCAACCATAAGCGAGTTCTTCGGCTACAAGACAGCCATCGAACACGCCCATTCCCAAGCCACCTACAATCAAAATTTTATTGGATTATGAAATAATTTTTGTCGACATACATACAAAAATTAATAAATATAATTTTGTATCAATTTTATTTGAAGTTTTCACTATTCATGTAAAAGTCTACATACACAAATAATAATGAGATATTTCAGTTGAGTTTAATTGAACAAAGACAAATATATTAAAATTAAAATCACGGTGTCTAAATGACTGTTTTGTAAATTTAATTAGGGATTTGATTACAATGTTTAATGAAGTAATTATTTGCAATCCGAAAGTACAATTCGCTCATTTATTATTATTTTGAATGTATTTCTTTGAATACATTTAATAAAATGATATAATTCAATTAGATTGCATATAAAAATTTATGGTGCGGCACAGTTTTAATACTTAATGTTTTTATTAAAATTAATTTAATGTATTTTCCTGTGTTCCAAAATTCTATGTAAAAATGCGATAAAAACTAAATTATCTTTTTGATAAATATGGTTTTATCAAAACAAGGTAACCAGAAGTTAAACCACAATGAAATAATGTCTTAATTTAACTTTAGAGGAAAAATTTATATATTATATTTGTTATTAAAGTTTCCTGCTTACCGCAAAACGCCGGAATATGTGTATTCATCAACCCCAAATTCCACGCCTTCTTGACAATATCCCAAGGATATTTTCCTGTTCTGTCGTGTTCTGCAGCCACAGGGATGATTTCTTCCCTTGCAAATTTCCTCGCCATTTCCTGGAATTCTCGTTGCGTGTCATTGAGTTCTAGAATTTTTAATAATTATGTTATAATAATGGCGAAGTAATTTGGGCATGTAGAACGAAATTGAGGGTGAAAGATTTCGTGGACGATCTAGGATCACTAGGATATGAGGCAGTTTTTTGATAATCTTTGATCTAATAAAAAAATGTTTCCAGGGTTTTAATGGAACATAGCATGATGTTACGTATATATAACTTTAAAAAAAGTTAAAATAATGTTATCTGATATTTATCATGTACTGAATAAGTACTTAACAATGATTTAATGTGAGTAGGTGTAATATATTGTTTACTGTATTCTAGCTATCTTTAGATAATGTTACAAATATTCTCAGTATTATAATACTTGATAATAGTTTGATTTAGATCATACAACAAAAAAGATTTTTGTATAAATATTATTAAGGATTATATCGAATTAAAGCTACTAAATATTTGTATAAGTAAAGAGAAAACTTATTTTGAGTTCGTCCAAAGGTCATAGAATTAAGTAACAATCAAAATAGGTTTAAAAATACCGGTAAACAATTAACTGAATAAAATTAATTTTACCCACAATTCTACTGCATAATTATGATAATTAGGTAAACAAATAAATAACATAAATAAAACAAAAAATAATTTACCAAAATTATATCCATTGGCAGGGATAGGGTGAGAGCTCAATTTGCTACCAGATGTAGAAATCGACCTGATACCACATTTCACCGAGGAAGAATAAAGCTATAAAAATAAAATAATTGTATAACAAATCGCAACATTTAACATTTTCACTAATAAAAACAAAATTCTTCACATACCTGATTGAGAAGAGCCATCGTGATGTTGTGACACTAACGAACAATATGTTATGATGATATAGCAAAACTTTCGAATTGATATTATTTAGAACTATGTACTTTGAACCGCACAGAAACAACTTTAAACTCGTACACACCTCCGCGGCTAAACAAGTATTAAAAATATGCGGCACGATAACAGTGCTTTTTTTTATAAGGAGCGCAAAGTACAACTTTTGTATTGTACCAATCTTCGGATGAAAGTGCAACGAACGAATAATAATTGTTTTTTTAATTTGCACAAATAATGATTTTTTTAAATAAATGTATTATAAAATATTATATGCAGTGTATAAATTAACGAAGTTTTGTATAATAAATCACGACTATAAATGGTTGGTAGTATTGTATTTGAAGGTCGTGGTTATCAAAAATTTCAGGGGAGACTTTTGAATCTGCTCAAATGAATTATAGAAACAAATAGTAGTATAAAATGTGACTATTTAACTTATTGCATTTTTTATTCTTAATTTTCCATGTATCTATTATTATATGTAATCTTTTCTATATATTTTATCGGTAATGTTAACATATTAGATTAACCTGCTTTTCGTGAACATACTGTAAATCTTTTTATATTGTATAATTTATATTATTAGAAATTATAATTGCGTAAAAAAATAATCAACTTTAGTTTAAATTTGAGTGGTTTTAACTAATTATTAGCCGATATTAGTTATTCACAATACTTTATTGTTGTTGAAATAACATTTATTTCAAATAATAAAATATTAAATATGGACAATATTTATAAAAATAACAAAATATGAATCACAATATACGTTTAACCCTCTTCCAATATCAATATTTTCCCTAAAATATTGAGTTTATCATCAATTCACCTTTGAACTTGAAACAAAATGGCTTATATTTTCCATGACTTCGGTAAATTCGATAACTTTATTAAAATAAAGTACAAAGTTAAAATAAACAAAAAATAATATAATTTTTCAAAAATTATCTACCAGAAAACAAGGACAGATGAAGAAAAGAAATAACGTTAACCACTTGAAAGTGCTGTAAAAGAAATGAATATTTCTCTTAACAATGGCTAAATACTTCATAAATATTCGCGCCTAACATTTTCAACTTATCATCAGCAACTAACTGCTGCGTGATCAACTCAGGGAAAGAATTTCTCGACAATAAACCGTTAAAGATCGGAATGAGTTTAGCTAGAGGAATTTGAACTTTAGATGGGTGCATAAAAGTATCTTTCGAGCCAGAAGGCGTGGCAACAGCCCCGTTAGATGTGTAGAACTCAGAGAGTTTGTCTATTAGGAACGAAAAGCAGCGGTTGGTGCTAGTTGTGGCGAGGGACCGGACTTCTTCGCTTTCGAGGAGGTCGGCCGTCTCGCAAACCTAAAGATTTTAGTAAATTTGTAATATATTTCAGTTGTGATGGTTTGGTAAATTGAGAAGTATTAAGAATGTGGAATGTTTGGCGAAGATTAATTGTAGGATAAATGTTTCTAGGGTTCGTGCTACATTATTTGATGGGATATAGCATGGTATTAACTTACCATGTTGTTATATAAATCAGGTGATTCAGGTATTTCTTCTGAAATTACATATTGTCTGATATGTCTTATTGGGTCTTCGTCTTCACAGAGTTTTACTTGAACTGACCAGAAAATCTGTTCGACATCGTATAAACTCATTTTCTTTTTTAAATCCACGTCACTCATTATTTCTGTAACCTATATAAATATTTACATGTTTTATTATAAAAATAATAAAGGTTGCATTGTATTCTTAATAACTTTGTCGAAATAAGATTTGATTGTTTATATTGAGCAAACCTAGTTCTAGCAGAATTGTAACATTTAAAATTAAATGTATGTTTTTAATAAACAATTTTTTTTTGTAGCATTTAACACTTTTAAAAATGTGTCAGAAAACATTGTTTAAAGTGTAAGCGAAGCGAATATTACCAGAAATTTTTCTGTATAGTATTTATAATTATTAAAAACGTATCATATGAAAAACTTATGTAAGCATTACTCAAGCGAATTTTACCAGAAATGTAGCGTTTATTACTATACTTTAATTAAATTTATATTTTTAATGATTTAATTATAATTTTTTGTAAAGTATTTAAAGTTATTTAAAGTATATTATACGAAAAACATATCAGATATTATTAAATAAAAAGAGCAAATTTCTATGGTTGTTTTATGAGTATGTAAATTATAAACAATACTTACTTTTTCGCTGATAACCGCCGAAATCTTTTGCAAGCCACTCTCAAGCAAAATATGGCATATCGACAAATAATTCTGTTGGATTGTACTTGTCACAGTCTTCGTGTCTTTAAACAGATATCCACCAATTAAATTCAACTGTATCCTCAGTACAATCACAAGCAAAACATTCACGTAAACTAAAGTACATATCCGTGTAAAAACTAAAATCTTCATCCGATCCCAAAGTTCATATTTATTCGTGGAGCTGTCTCGAAGTTGAGCAACAACTTCTTCGGTGTTAATTAGTCTGCCTAAAGCCTCATTTAAAGTTGTAGATAAGCTAATAATTGTTTGGTTGCAAGTTCTTTCGGTACTTTCGAAGTGTTGAGACTTCCTGGTTCGTTCGAGAAATTCTTTCGTTTCTTTTTCTTGCCATTCGCGAAGTTTATATTGAGCGTAGCGAGCTGCTAGATATGCACTACCTACAACTGCGCTTGTGATTATGAATTTGTTTTTATGTCGATGTAAAAAGTTCTTTATTTTAGAGAATATACTCATTTTTGTAGCTGTTACAATAAAAAAATTGTTAAATAACTGTACAATGTTTATCTCATTCCACTACACTTAGAATACTAACCTATAAAACGAAGAAAATGCCAAGTCACAGTTAACTCATTGATCTTTGTCACTTAAGTTTAAATAAAGTGCACATTAATAATGTCAGAAACTTGTTACTTACACAAAACAGATAAAAAGTATATATTTTTTTTAAGTACCTGACATTTCCGACTGATAACACGACCACCATATATTTTTTCATTGTTTGACGGCCAAATGGAAAACTAATTTGATATTGCATACAAAATTTTAATTCTTATATTAATTTCGTTGTGAAACTATTACATATGTACTGAATTGATTTGAATATTTCTAAACATTTTATTGATTGTGGTTTTATTATTTTGCAATAAAATTATAATAAAAAAAGCAGCGCACGCAGTTCAATAGATAGGATTTCTTGAGAAATAAAATAAAGAATTTGAAATATATATTCCATAAAAATATTAATAATACAAAAATATATTCAAATAACAATATAAGAAACATAAAAATTATTTGATTTCCGGAAATAAATCGGTATCAAGTCACACATTTCATATAAATGTTTCAACCCGTGAACCATCATCGGTTTTGAAATTTTCAGGTGGCTAACATTAGCATCATTTAACCATTCAGATATAGTGTTTGTTACCTGAGAGTCAAAATAAAACAGAACTTTTGCTACATTTATTATTTCCCCATTATACTTTTCACCCTTAATTGAAATCTGCAATTTTTTTTCAAGAATCCAAACACATAAATATTCAATGTTATTATTTTGATTGCGAGTTTCAAATAAAACTTTACACGCTCCTATCAATATTTCATGCATTTCACTTTTAGTTGATAAAATAAAATCATTTAAAGGATTTGAAACTAAATATTTCTCTTTGGTTTGAAAAATAACTGTATTAAACCAAAATTGCATTGTATCTGACTTTAATTCTAAACCGAGCCAGGACAAACAACGTTTACAAACCACAACTTGGTTTGAAGATAATTTGTAATTTATTAGAATGTTTTTATTTATATGAACGTAACAATTTGTATAAAAACAATCATTTAAATTTGGAGTTAATTTTAGCATTGTAACATCTTCAGCTTTATGGCAAAACCAATCAGAAGGCTGTACATTTTCAGATGGTAAAGGCAAAACTCTTTGAAAATTAATTTCGTCCGAAATATTTTGTTTACAATTATTACATTTAATTATATATGACGTATTAATATTAAGCGTAACTTTATTTATAATTAAATCTTCTTTATTATTACAATCCAATATTAAAACTTCGCTTTTAAATCGTCCAGCAATTTTGTCAACATTTTGCGTTTGAAATCGAAAACTAACAAAACTACCACTAACTTGTAAACAAGATAAACTATTAACTAAAATACTGAAATTAGAAACTTTTATTGTATCAGTAATATCTTTGGTCGATATTTGAATTTCATTTTCTTTTAATTTCACCCGAATTTTTTCACTTTTTTGTCTTAAAATTAAAAACACATTGCACGATTGTAAACGTGGTCTAATTTCCATTACGAACGTGAACATTATCACACATATTAATTAATTTAAGCAGGTTTAATAAGTTTTTTCTCAATAAAAGTTTTGTATAATTTGTCAGATTCGCGGACTACAAAAGGAATCGTTGCTTTTTGATAGTAATCAGACAATAATGATATGTTATCAATTACGCTGGTTAACATATGAGATTTTTCAGTGTAAATACCTGGAGCATCATATTTAAGATACGTAAAATGAATATGTAGATGATAAAATGTTGGTTGATAATGAAAATAAATTCGCAGTTGAGATGCAGGAATGCCGTATATTTCTTCAATCGCTTTCTGTAAATAATTGGTCTTAAAAATTGAACCATATTATATATATTATCATAACTTACACAGCCCTTTTCGTAAATGTTTTTCAATAGTGGAATATGTTCCTGCGTTAAGTCACGTAAAGATTTTATACCTTTTTGAAGAACTAAAGCTAATAAATATAAGTTTGCTACATTTTTACCGTTCCACTTTAAATCCGGTAGTAAAATAAAACCAACTTTTGGATCAGGATCTTCAAAAACAATTCGATCCTTCTCACTAGTATGATCGAGGATGTTATAAACCCACTTTAAGTAATCACAAGTTAATAAAATATGTTTCAGTAAAAAAAAAAACCTTAACTAACCTGTAAACAAAGTTGTTCTTTTTCTACATGAGGTAGAACAATATCTTTGTATAAATCGTATGTTTCATCAATTAAAAACACATTTTGAGTTAAATATTTGGAAATATGTTTTTCTGTAGCAGGGTGGATAATAGTCGTTTTAATTCCTACATAAACATAATCATATGTCACACTAAATTTTCAGGTTATATATCACTTACCATTTAATTCAACCTTGGGGAAAAATTTATAATTTCCGTATATATCATTCGAAAAGATTTTGTGAAGATTACATCCTTTCGCGAAAAAATTACAGTTGTTCATTACTTCATCGTCGGAAAATTCTGTTTTCTCCAGCACTACTATACCCACGCCATCTTTACCAGTAAAAGATCCTTTCAAACAAACCGTTTTTCTATTTGAATTGTTGCTCAGGATAGATTCAGCTTTAAAATCGGATAAATCTTTGATATTGTCATGGATATTATCAGTAACTGATACTAAACTATCATCTAATTTGATTCTTTTTGGGCAACTTGCCGACTGCTCTTCTGTATCCGCCATAATATTTACATTCAACGTCAATTATAACAAAAAAAAATTGAATTGAATTTAAAAAATGTAATTTGCAAATATAAATACCGTTTACGAAACTACAAATTAATTGTACTGATGTAAAATAGTTGTAATTATTAATATTTAAATATATATAGTCTAGCCCAAATTGTATTGATTATTGCTGTTGCATTGTTGAAAATTAAAGTAAACGGTTGTTGAATTATTCATATTATAATATGTATATTAAAAAAAATAACAGTGAGCCAAATTAATCGAGTATATTACCAAATAAATTATTGATACCAAATTTCATTGTAATCTGGGAATACTATACTTACGAAGTTTTTTGACAGCTGATAAGGCAAGTTGATTCCAATAAAGTTAAATAAATTGGGCTTAATTTTATGTTCAAAATGCTTCAATCAGTTTGGATATTTATTAAATACTGGTATTTCCGATATTTATTAGTAACTGAACTTTATATGGTAGAAAAATGGGAACGTGCAACAATTCGTATCCTTTAAAAAATATAAATAATTCTAATATTTCAGATAAGAAATGAATATTTCTACATTCCTTAACAAATTCACAGATATTGTATTTGCTGTCGTATTTACGTTATTGTCTTATTTCAACTCGGCAGTGGTCCTAACCTCAATTCAGTATCTAACTAAACCACTGTTTGAGTCACCCAATTTGGGGCATTTTACAGCAGGGCACCCATTTTTGGATAGTTCCTCACACCCTGATATTATGAGCTAAGGATTTTTAATTCATGGTTCTATAGACCATTCCAAAGATTTGTATGCCTTTTCCCACGTAAGAATGCAATAGAGACGAACTTATGAAAATGATTTTTCAGTAATGACTATGACATAAGTCCTATTTAAATTTACAAAATAGTCCAGTAAACTCTTTTCAACATTATAACGTTTAATAAGTAATTAAAATATATTACTTTTGCGTATAAATTCAATAATACATTTCAAATTACTGTATTCTTACGTTGGAGAAGGTATAGTTTTTTATTTATTTACTGTTTTCTTGTAATTTTATAAATATACATTATGTTACATCAGTCGCTTAAATTAAATAATTGAATCTACATTGAAAAATAAAGATTATTAATTTATTTTGTAAATTAATAGTAGATATCTTGGAACCTACAATAATATTTGGAACAATAATAGTGTTAACTTTAAGCCTCTTGTAGTTATATTTTTATCACTGTTATTACTTACTGTTAAAAATGGCACAATCATTATTTAATAGTGTTTTCTAAATCGTAAATTAAATATTATAAATAACAATGATTACGAAAGTTTAGCTGTGCAAAGAAAAATTATTTTTAATTTAGACTTACCATTATTTCTTTCTAAAACCCAATTCAAATATCATCACCTACCATCGTGCCTTCTACCGTCACCATCTTCTTCATATGCGTCTTCCTATGATTACTAAGTGCGCTGTAATGTGCAAAGGCCTTCTGACAGAGCTGGCAAGCGTAGGGCTTGGCCCCCGTGTGTGTGGTCATGTGACTTTTGAGCACCCTGGCGTCGGCGAAAGCTTTGCCGCACACTTCGCATACGTGATTCTTTTCTCCTACAAACAGGAAGAGTTAGATAGAGAAAAAAGTGTTATGTGATGTGCATGTACCAGTGTGTGACTTCATGTGTGCGGTTAGATGACATGACATTTTGTAGCGTTTGGGGCAAATGGAACAAGCGTAGGGCTTCTCTCCAGTATGGGTGCGCATGTGGATGGCGAGATCACCGGATCGAGCGACTTTTTTGCCGCACACGCTACAAATAAACCTAGATCAAAATTAAAGAGAATTATTGTAATTATAAATACAATAAAATTTGATTATTGTGAAAGTTTCAGTGAATAAACAAATTATATTTGAAATATTTTAACAAATAATGTTTTTTTACTATCTTTTTTTTTTCTTCAATTACAGGAAGAAAGTGATACTTTTCGACCCTAGAGAATAAGAGCAAAACTTATCTATGACTAGAAAACAACGATATGTATTGACATTAGTGATATTCAGATGACATCTGTCAAGGCACAGGTCAAGAGAATAATAAATCTTATCTCTATTTTTAATTTATTTCTAAAAATTTTACGTTCTAAAAAGGTAGTGAAAAAAAATGTATATCTCGTAATGAAAGTGCCAGGTATTGGTATATTTCGAGCTCGGGAAATGAAACGACATTTTCTGGAAGAAAAATTTCATTTTCTTCTCTTGATATACAAATAACTATTTAACTGTTTATTGTACAATTAATATGTGTTTCATAAAGTTAAATGCCAATTATTTAAATATTTTAAATCGTTCAAACAATCCCGTAAGATTTTGTGACAATAATATCTGTCGTGGGGTTGCTAGGTAACAAACGATGTTTGATATTTACTTATAATTTTTTTTAATTGTAACATAAGGATGATTATGCAAATAATGACGGAATGAACAAAATTTATTACAAATATTTTCTGCTCGGATAATTATAATTTTATCACAATTTCCTTAAGTTACCAAGCAACGTGGTTTCAAATTGTATGAACATTATTTCAAATTATCTTGGGATTTTTTTTAGCTGAAACCTTGTAATATATTTCAAATCATTTAAATAATCACGCAATGTTTTTGTGACAAATGGTAGTTACTGCACAAGACTTCTGTAATTTTCTTAAAGATCAGTTCTGAGCTTGATAACTGCTGCAACCTATCAAATTATGTGAAAAGTTTTGTACTATCTTTGCAAATAAATTTGAAAATATAGAATTGTTTATCAAATGTATTAATTTTTAGAATATGAAACATGTTATGTTAAAGAGAAAAAAATCCGGGAATTTACTTTCCAATAAATTTTAATTTTCAGGCATATTCTGCAAATATTTCATTTTGCCAATGATGAATATGAGAAGAATGTTATTATTAGAATGGATGTGTCATTGGGTAAGAGATTCCGTGGACGACCTAGGTATAAAAGGATGGAAATGAGTGAAGATGAGACAAGCATATATGAAGGAAATAATGAATGTATATGAAGACTAGAAATATAATTTTTACCTTTTTTCGCCAGTATGAGTCATCATATGCGCAGTAAGTGTACTACTAGAACTAAACGCTTTCTGGCAGACCTCGCAAGGATAGGGCCTCTCTCCAGTATGGCTCCTCGCATGAATCGCTAAATTGTGCGCGTAAACAAACGTCTTCCCGCACACAGCGCATACATAGGGCTTCTCCCCCGTGTGAGTGCGCATGTGTGTGGCGAGCACAAATGAATGCGCGAAGCGTTTGCTACACACAGAACAGGCATAGGGCCGCGCCCCCGTGTGCGTCTTCATATGGGAAGCGAGACCTCGAGGGTCAGAGAAAGCTTTAGAACACACTGAACAGAGAAGAGGCTTCTCCCCCGTGTGGACGCGAAGGTGGATGGTGAGGTCGGAGGACCCGTAGAAGGATTTGTTACATGTTGGGCAGATGTGCTTCTTTTCTAATCTAAAAATAAGAACAAAAATAACAGCCTGTTTATAGAATAAATAAAAAATAATGTGCTTACTTGTGAACCCGTAGATGTCGTTTCAACAGCTTCAATTCAACAAATTCCTTGTGACAAGATTTGCAAGTGTGGTGTCCTGGTTGATGGTACGAATCTTCATGAGATGCTTGGTCTAAATCACCGAGCGGTTGACCACAGAGACCACAATCTGTAGCAATTTCATTCGCGTCTACAAAATAAAATCTAATTCATTAATTGTTCAATTAATAAATAATTAATTAATCACCATTATCACTGTAAGATATTCGTTTTGATTTTCGATTTCGTAAACTTCGATTTCTTTTCTTATTTTCTGAACTGTCGAATTCATTTCTATCAGGATTAAAATGTTCTAAATCTAGTTTAATTTCAATTTGTTCGTCAGTTTCCATGACTTCAAGTCCTTCGTTGTCTATTCCGTCCTCATATTCGTATTTAATGTTTAAACTGTCTGATGATTTCTGAGAAATAAAATTTCGTAGTTGTAATTCTGCTTTTTCGCACTGTTGTTTAAATTTGTAAGCTTCGTTAACTTGGTGCATGCATTGCTGGCATATTGAGGCTGGTAATCCATCTCCAGGTATAATCTAAAGAAATTGAATTATTTTAACGAATAAATATTAAATATAAATAAAATTTTACCTGTACTGCTGCACAAGCCATAACCATTTCATTGACTGTATTTTCAAATAAAGAATGTAAATCTATGTTTGTAGATAAGCATGTTCTACAAATGTTATTAATTTCAGTTACTTCCATTTTTATTTATTGATAAATAAGTGGATTTGTATTTATATTTCCATAACCTTAAAGTATCAAACACACTCCGCACAGAAACGTCAAATACTGTGACGCTATTTGTGCGATTGTGCGCATCTGCGCATGTAGTGTAGTGTTGCCGCGAGTATTTTTCAAAGTACAAAAGACTAGAAATATATATTTCGGTCGGATGTCCCTCTGCCCCAATTCTTAAATCTCGTTATTTCTAGTTGCCATATGTTTATGAGGGGTATTTTTGACTCTCCAAATTTTTTTGTTAGTAGATGTGATGTATAAGTTCAATTCCAAACAGTTTTCAAAGATGAACAAATTTTACGACAGATCAATCAATCTTATTTTCCACTCTTTCTTGATGAGAAATTTAAATCTTCCGCAACTTTGTTAAAAATTATAATGATTTCTTCCAGTTGTTGTCTGTGCAGAACAAATACTCGAATTTCTATTGATGTGTTTGTCTAGTTTATTTTTATTATTTTCTGAAATTCTAAACTGTATTCCATAATTGGAAACGAAAACAGAAATATAAATATATTTCTGTTTTCGTTATAATTTTACAAAATAAATATATTTTTTTATTTTCGAAGATTATTTCGATTGTACGTCTTAAGAATTTCCTTAGATAATGTGTTCTTTCGTAGAAATTCTTCACCCCGATTTTTGTCTATGTTTATAAGGGTTAATTTTGTTTTTTGTTGATCGTAGTTTTAAATTATGAAGTAAAATTATTCCAGATTTTTATCGAATCATCTAGTTTCTTGTTTTCAATCAACACATCTTTATTTTATTTTTTACTTCGCAAAATCATTAAATTAAAACAAGAGAAAATTATTTTGTAAAAATTAATGTTCTTTTGGAAGTAATTTTTCATATTTTCAGAAAGATAATAGTAATATCGTTTTAAAAAATTGTTGTTCTTCTAACTTTTAGGTATATTGTTTTATTTTGTGTCTAATACAAAATCCAGGATTCACATACTTTTTCTGTATTTTGAAAATGATCGATTTTTAATTGGTTCAATAAAAAATTCAGTCCTGCATTTTCATATGACAATATGTTTTAAAGGAAGACTGTTCGAGCATACTTCTAAAGAAAGTTGTGTTGCTTTGAATTTCTAAATTTATATTTTACGTTCGGCAATTTAATTTGAGGAAACCTGTACCCGTATAAGTGTAATGTTAAATAGTATGAAATGAAATCTTTTAATTTTTAAGTTGAAAGTACAGAGGTCCGAAAAACAATACTGCTTTATGTCAAAATATGTAAAACTGGCACTGTAAATAAATCTGTAAATGGGTAGAAGAAATTCGTGTCTCGAACAAAACAAAATCAGTGTAAAATATTTATCTCCCGAAATGCGTTTATGTAAACAAAAATTCGAGAGTATTTCACATACGTTAAAATTAATCAGTTCAAATAAATACCAAAAATAATATTGCAATATTTAAATTCAACATGAGTATCCTGGATGCCGTTTCCTTAATGCCCCTCGCTGGTGTAGTGCCCTAGACCCGCAGGACGTTATGACAGAATAGTCCAGTGACCATCAAATGTTTCTGGAACCACGCTAGCTTAAAACGAATTAAATCAACGTAGTTAAACAGCGGACGGTTTCACGGCAGACTCCGGAGCCCACTTCTAACCCGGATCTCAACGGCAACGAACGGAAGCTCTTACGAAGAGCTGAAAGTGCGCGCGTGGGTCTGGAAGTTATAGCTTGACACGCGCCCCTTGTTTTCTTCTGAATCTACAAACATAAAGAAAGATTGTTCTGCTTTTGAAAATACTGAGTAAATTCAACTTTGCTGGCGTCTTAAAAACCAATCAAGATATGATATGAACGGTATTGAATTCCACGCGTCCAAATTGAGTAACAAACAAATTCTTACCGGGAAAATACAAAATATGATTAGATAAAAAATCAACTTTTCATTGATGATATTGCATACTTGTAATCAAAGTCATATAATAAATAAATTACTTAACTTAAATTTACGCAATTTAACAACAATCTATAAATAGTATTAAAATTAAATTACTTTTTATTCTTTCTCGTACATCACAGGTTTTAATTTTATTTTTTCTTTCTTTCGTCTTTCTTACATTAGTTCTATTTTTTTAATTAGTAGCGTGTGTTGGGTACATTTAGTATTAATTTAATTTTAATCAGGTGGCTATATACCGTTGCAGGTTATCAGAATTTAGATTAAGACCAGTTAAACCCAAATCCGGTTAGTTATCAATTTCCAAAACCATATACTGTTTCATGTTTCATTTTTTTTGTGCGGTTGTGAAATGAATTCATTATCGTGTTTAAATACAGTATTTACATGAATACAAGACAGTAAATTAAAAGTTAAGGAATAAATTAAACTGCGTAGTACGAAGCAAAGGATTAATATGACGTTGCTTATATGTAGGGTTTGCAGAACTGGCACCTAGCTTCAGGTTTATATGAATTTCAATGGCGGTCGTGTCTGTGTAAGTGTGACATTAAATCCGGTTCATACATATCAATTCCACCAGAGATTTAACACTGCATACACATTACGTAACGTAACATAAACGTGAAATTATACATATGTAATATGCATTCCGATTCGAATATTTCATACCGAATAAGCTTGTTGTTCTTCGCTAAAATAACTCAATTTATATTTATACTAAGAACAATAGAAAATTATTTTTCACTTCAATTTGTCAGGTTTGACATGTACAACAATGAATAAATAAAATTTGTGCAGGTTATATATAATAAAAAAATCATTTCTGCTGAAATTTTTGTTTACCCATAATATAATAAAAGTAAAAACCTTATTTAAAGTCTGTTTAAAACATATAATTTGATATAATTTAGTTGTTTTTACAAAATAAAAATGAGTAAAACATTTTGAGGCACACGGCCGTAAAGTTAATTTAAAAATATTGCTTAATATTTTTGATTATAAATAACTCGGCAACTATTAAAGATATTGCAATGTAGTTTTTTGTATTGTATTTAGCACTATTAACTTTATATTTTAGTATATAATATAGATTCTATTACAACAATATTTTTTAATGCAATTATAAAAAAATAATATTTATGTACGCAATTCTGTCCACGGATTTTACTATTTACGAACTAATTTTTTATAGTTATTTCCAACAGGCGCTACTATAAGCAAGAGGTCGCGTGTTTAAATCTCGCTGACTTCAACTTACATATTAATATCACTATATTTGAATGCTTCAGATTTCACTACTATACTATATCTTTAAAATATGCATTATGGTTGTACAACAAAAAAATATAGAGAATTATAATAATAACTATTTTAATCAAGTTTAATTACATGAATATAGGAAATTATATAGTAAACAATTATTACACTTACTTTTTATAATAATAATCTCTTTTCCGTTCGATCATATAAAATATATAATGAAATTTCTTGATATATTCATACAGCATATCGGCAAAAAAACTAAACACAAATGTGGCTACTTATTCAATTATCATACTGTTTGTATCTATGGCAACCAAATCAAATATTGTTGTTTGTTTAAGATCGTTATTTAAAAAAATAGTTATAGTTAACATACTAAATAACAATTAAATAATTTTGCTACTGTAATTGGGATTATGAGTAAGTTGCACAACTTAGCAAATAAATAAATAAAAATCTCAATAACATTTATTAAAATCTGTAGCGCTTCTATTAAACATTACCATGTTTGTTGCCATAACTACATAATAACAATTCAGATTCAGTTGCAGTTGAACCGTTGAACGCAGATATCCTGAGTTTAATGCATACGAGATTATATGGCAACTTGTAGCTATAATACGAGGTGGAACAGTTTGGAAGGATTACACCACCGCGATCCTAACGCGTGGATTGAGAACTAGTAGAAGTGGTTGGGTCTCATGAACTATTGCTGTTAGGGGTAGAAATAATAATTAATACAAGAAAATGCAGCAAATTCTGATAGAGTATTTATTATGCGGGTATTATTTCTGAGGTTATGTGTCAGTTGAGAGATAGCATTCTGTTATGTATGTAGGAAAATTTATTTTCGTAACACATGCACAAGAAACACGTTCTTATTCCCTAATTTTAGAGAGAGAAACACTGCTTATCTCCCCTAAGAAGAAAGAAAAGTATAATATGCTTCATGGGAGGACGCGATTATCCCTTGATGCATAACATACTATTTTTCTACAACTGTCAAAAAATGTTCGTTTTTTCACTAATATCAATACGCGAAGTATGTGATTTTTTCATCATTTACATTACCATGACAACGCGTATTTTGCGCATTATTTCGAACTCTGTTTCGTATTCTAGTGCGCAAAATGAGTATCTCGCGCACGCTCCCAAATCATTTGTTGTCAGGTTTCATTAGTTACAACACATCAATAGTATCAAATTAATATTATTGTTGATTGTTTTTCTTCAATTTACTTAAATAAATCAATAATTATTGTATTATTCTGTATTTACAGTTGTAGAAAAAATGTTGTTTGTATTTCGTGGGCAAAATTCTTGTTTTTTGGCGCGTTCGAATGACTTTTATTGTCTCGACCTGCGGTCTCGACTAAAAGTAACATTCTCACGTGCAACAAAAAAACACTCATTTTGCGCACTTAATACAAAAATAACTATTTTTACAATATTAATTTGATTAACTATCATACAATTTGAGACACAATGGGTACATACAAATCTAATTGCCTGCATTTTATGTAACATCTTGTATATTATTGTAACGGATAATTATAATTAAATTGCTCATAGGTAGGTAGAATACACGCGCCGACATATTTCTTTATAAAAATTTCCATAAAACTCACTCCTGCAATAGTTCGCAAGTATTTCGTGCTATATATGGCAATCTCAGCCTGAACTCTGGAACTCCGGGTGCATATTTGCACATTCCGAAGTCCACGCTCAGTGCAGGTGAGAGATTCCGGCCTCGTGCCTCCGGGACGCGGCGCGGCGGGATGAAGCAATGGAAAGAAAGGAACAAGTCCGTATTGGAATCTGAGATGAATTTTTCACCGACCGTGAAGGAACTCCATTTATCCGGCGAAGAACGTGGCTGTGCAAATTCGGTTCTGGGTCCGGGAATTGTGTTGCTATTCCAGTGCTATTTTTGCTATTTATTTCATTAAGGAATTCTATTGAACCGTTGCTTTATTTTATCTAGAATATAGAGAGGATAGCTTCAGCTAGATAGCAAGAATTGTTTTGCAATTGAAGTCGAATTGAATGTGTGACAGTTTTCATGAAAATTGTTTTTGTACGTGTTTAGAACATTTCTTGAAATTACATAATTTGAAGCACAATGACGTCAAAATAAATTATTTTAGAATAAATATTAAACAAAATAGTTTTTCGCTCAATTTTTTCTCAATTTTATTTGAACGCAGGGTAAAATTGTAAAATAAATATATCATAACGCCTTTTACCCATTACTGAGTGTGGCACTCTGCTTTAGCAGATCTCGGTAAGTGATGTTAGTGGAAGGGGAGCCACAAAGGTAGATTTAATTTGGTAAAATTGTAGTAAATATGTTTTAGAATTTACGACACAAGTTGTTGTTACACAGCTGCAAAAATTTAGTAGCCAATAGTAGAATTCGAGGACAGAATCGCGAATGTGTTTGCTAATAATCTGCAATTATAAATTAGACACATATAGAAATGCACACTGAACAATTAAAAATTTGTTTCATTCATTTACAACAATTATTAATGTCGTAATTTTGTTTTTTTAATAAATAAATAAATAAATAAATATATCATCACGCCTTTTACCCATTACTGGGTGTGGCACTCTGCCTAAACAGATCTCGGTAAGTGATATATTTTTTCACGTGAAGTGCGCTTACCAGCCGTCAAATAAATAGTAGAGGGGAAGCCACAGGGGTAGATTTAAATTGGTGAAAATTGTTTGTCGGCTGTGGGGATCGAACCAGGGTTCTCAAGATCCACAGGCCGACTCGTTACCACTGAGCCACCTACACCATATTTTTTTTAATTACAGGTAATATTTTATACAGGAGAAGTAAAATAATATTTATTTCAAGTCTAGTCACTACACGAATCCTATTTAATGACAATAGATAATCACGAAACGCGAGATTCTAAGTAACAACCTGGGCCGGCGCTGTGACGTCAGTCGGAATCTCTGTTCGTATGCCATCTAAATGCGGACCTATATACTTCCCTACCCATTGTAGAATCAGTTACCTGTGCTTGCAGATCTCTCAAAGCATTAATTTAATCCATATTGATAATTAATTCCCTTCTTTTCTTATCTTTTTAAGTTCGGTGTTAGAGGAGTGGATGTAAGTGAATTTAGATGATTTGAATATGTGGAGCGAATGTTGAATGAAAGATTAATGTTACAGGTATATAAGGAGCGAATTGATATATGTGATTTGTGCGTGATGAAAGATTCCAAGAGTGAGGAATAAATAAGCGTATTTGGAGGGACGCTGTATGTGGTTAAAGAGAGGCTGGTATACTATTTTCATTTTAAACTGGAGGGATCGGCATAAAACGATTAAATGCACTGCAATTACGTTTACAAAGGAACTCAAAATATGACCCGTTATAACTGGTTTCACAAGGTTCGCACAGGGTTGTACAGCCCCATTCGCCGGTATTTTTAAATAGTCAATCATAGGAAAAAACAAGAATAATTTTAGGCTGAATACGACCCTTAAAATATTACCTGTTGTGACCATCGTTAAGCGATTTGTGGTAGCCGCACTAATAGATTTGATTGTAGATATATGGGACAGGGACGTTTAATCGTTTTATGCCGATCCCTCAGGTTTAAAATGAAAATAGTGTTATGATGGGAATGTTTGACGAAGACTAATTCGTTGATGAATCTAATGCACTATGAATTTGATGGGACAACAACGAGACAAACATCTAACTTCGTTTACAAGTAAAACTTTTCGTATATATTTCTTGACTGAATAATATTACACTTATAAGTTATCCGTTTGAAGTATTTGTAAGAATTATATATCCTTCTAAGAATTTATATGATCCTAATAAAAAAACTTAAATCCTAAAAAATATTCCTACTTTCTCAATCTATCTTCTTGCATGAGAGCTATAGCTGAAAAACTGCTAACCGGTATATATTTTCCTTTTCCGTGGATCACGGATCGCAGACAGCGGCGTCCGCGGCTATTATTTTCGTTAGCGGAATTATTCGACAAAACGCAAACATTATGTAAATGACAAGTGAATAACGCCGTGGTTTGGCGGCCATGTTGGACGCGAGGAGCGCAGGTATTTGTATTCCAAATCAGAAAAAAATAACAAGTTTTTGCGGCGTCGTAACTCATTCTTATGCTGCTGGCACCGAAGGTTCCGATGCACGGTTATACGGAAGCTATCGTGGATTGTCTGCGTGCCATAGTTCAGAAATTCCAGAAGACATACATACATAACAGCACACTGGGTTCTATCAAATAGCACGAACCAGGAGAACGATTATTAGATTCCTCCTGCAATTAATTTTCATTTAATAGTCTACATTTATAATTCCTTTCATACTAGCAGTGTCTGTTTCGATATTTTAAAACCTGAAGCGATAATGTTTTTTTCTACGATTGCTATGAAAAGTTGACAATTACGCTCTCATTTGTCATCGTAAAGTTGATGTTTTCTGTGGAACAATCGAAAAATATCTTTTTTGCGCGTCTCCAATGACAACACGCGAAAAGACGTTAAATGCGCGCGTTTCCAATGGCAACGCGCGAAAAAGATATTAAATGCGCGCTTATTTCAATAGTTACTAGGGATACAAACAAAACAGAAACTTGTCATATTGACAGTTGACAGAACGAATTTTTTTTCAGTACGCATACGTTTTTTAATAATTTTAGGGTGCAATCGTAGAAAAAATTATGTCTGTATCACGAGCGTAAAATGTCTTACACTATTGCAGCTCTCGCCTTCGGCTCGTGTTGCAATTACCGTGTTCGAGTAACAAAAAATCACTTCACGCTCTTAATATACAAATAACTATTTTCTACAACTGTAAAAAAATGTTAATTTTTTCACTAATATCAATACACGAAGTACGTGATTTTTTATCATTTACATTACCATGACAACGCGTATTTTGCGCATTATTTTGCACCCTGTTTCGTATCTCGCGCACGCTTCCAAATTATTTGTTATCAGGTTTCATTAGTTACAACACATCAATAGTATCAAATTAATATTATTGTTGATTGTTTACCGTGTTCGAGTAACAAAGACTCACTTTACGCTCTTAATACACAAATAACTATTGGATTCAATTTAATGCTTTTAGACAAAAAACTAATACACAAAATTTTACTAACGAAAATTTAAATACCTTTTAAGATTTCACTTATACAGGTACAGAATATTCTCATATAAATTCAGAACCTTAAAACAATACAAAAGTTCCTAGGTTAAAGATATATTCAAAAATGCTTTGTTATTTTAGATATAGATATTGACATTGAATATGTGTGCAGACTTAATGGGTAAACAAGTTAAAAAATTTAAAATATTCAGTATATATTACAATGTCTTTGAGCACATATTCATATCTATTTTTGTTTTTAAACTAGCCCGAAATGCCTTAAAAAATCTTCAACAAATGGAATACTCGTATTTTAAAACTTATAAATTTAGTTGTTTTTAGAATACATATTTTTTTCTAAAAAGGGATATTAATTTTTTATTTTACATAACATGGAATTCATAAATTAAATGATGTTTAACAGCTTTTACATTTTTCAAATATCTTTATTTTATAGGAAATTAAAAAGTTTGTTTCAGATTCTAATATAGCGAAAATGCAAGAAACAAAGTTAAAAGTAAAATAAAACATAAATTTAGTCGTTTTTAGAATATTTTTTTGTTTAATATGTAATAGAAAAATTATTTGCGTGAAATTTTAACTGAAAATTTGAATATCTACGAATATGTATATTTTACGCAAAGAATTCACTTGTGCTCACAGATTTTCATTATCTCTTCAACTTTTTGAAAAATATTTTTAAATTTTTTTCATAACTTAGATGTACCAAGTTAATTGCGATAATTTTATTGGTTTAAATCGTGTTTTAATATCTCTTAGTTTTCGTGATATGGATTCTTAAATTTGAGATATTAAAAAGTTAATAATCGCTATAACTTGAAAACTAAAAGAGATATGAAAATGAACTGAACTGCATTCAATTTTCTGTGGTTTTTAAAACCCCTCTACAAAATATATTTCTCTTGAACATTCTACTTGTTGTGACGGTCCAGTCGTCTCGCTGTAGCTTTCACGTCGTTGAGAATCGAACCCGGAGTTGGCCGGCGCTTGTTCCGGAGCCCTGGAGGCCAGGTTATAAAACAGTCGCGAGTCGTGCATATCTATACGCAAACACCATTTTTGTGTCTTAATAGCTTAGTGCATCCCTGTCTCCCTCGCCGTTCAGACTGTGCCGTAGAAGGGTATCAACCTCTTAGGTAGGGTTACAGTCTACTGTGTCGTATTAAATTGAAATTTGTAACTGATATACCTAGTTTATATGATAGCAAGAGCGCGGAATATAACGATGACGTTAAAAATAACATATTTCAGTTTTATTTTAATTTGCTACTTGTTTACAATTTTAAAAAGTAATTTATATAAATAATTGATGTAATTGATATAAAATTAAAATAAATTGAACTACCTGCAACAGAAATAAAATCATTATTATTTATTACATTTGATATAAAACATATATTGTATATTTATTTAATTATACAGAGTAATTCACAAGTTTAGGAGAAAAGTTAAATGACAGATAATAACATAATGTATTAATCACGAATCAAAAAGAATTTTTTTAAAAATTCGCAAAATTAATTCTATTTTATATAAAGTAAAAATATTTAGTGCCACTGGTTTGAGAGTTATTTCTAATAAATTAATAATGAAATTATAATAATAAATGCTACAATAGTCAATTTGTTCATTATATACACTCTAAAAAATGTAGTGTTAAAAATAACACTAAACTAACCAAAATCAGTGTACCCTCGAGGACAAAATATTTAGTGTTAGCACTTACACTTTCACGAATGGTTAATTTTAGTGAACTTTAACTAAACATTGCTGGTGAAAAGAACACGTAAATAGTGTGAGCAGTAGTGTTATTATAGTGTGAACATATAGTGTCATTATAGTGTGAACACATAGTGTTATTATAGTGTCAATATTTAGTGTTATTGTAGTGTTAGTAAATATAATTTAATTTTTAATAAATAAATAAATAAATGTATCAACACGCCTTTTACCCATTACTGAGTGTGGCACTCTGCCTAAGCAGATCTCGGTAAGTGATATATTTTTTCGCGTGAAGTGCGGTTACCAGCCGTCAAATCACGGCCCCCAAAGATATTAGTGGAGGGGGAGCCACAGGGGTAGAAAATTGTTTGTCGACTGTGGGGATTGAACCAGGGTTCTCAAGATCCACAGGCCGACTTGATAACACTGAGCCACCTACCCCATAAACTCAAACCAGCATTATAAATATGAGTTTCATGTGAAGTGCAAATAATTTTGCGATTTTTTTTGATACTCAAGTTCAAATAAATTCAATTTCAAATTTACTGTCAAAAATACGACTACCAGGCATTACATTCCTACATTACAATGGTGTTTTAGCGCTACGGTATTCGAATTCGGAGATCCAGACTCCCAAGTGAGTCTGGATCCTGTGCTGTAATTGGAATTAAGTTCCTGCTGTACAGAGTAGCACAAATAAAATAAACTTACCAACCCGGAACCAGTAGCGCTTGAAGCCATCAGCTTACCACGCCCAAATTTACTAATTCATTTGTTGAATTTCAAACTGCAAATAAATTAATAAAGAAACCGCTTTAAAAATTTAAAGAGCCCCGGATAAAAAAAATCCCTCTTTAATTAGATTTCGATTAAAGAGCGTTTATACGAAGCTTTATTGACAAAAATTCATTAATACCTGAGATCGCGAAAATCTTAATTAAAACTAAGCATATTCCGCGGTCGGCGACCGTGGTTTAAAACCCGGGGAGCGTATATTTCACTGGCCAGCTCGGCAGACTTGAAGAAAGTGCGGATTTAAATAATGAATAACTTTAAAGCTCTTAAATTAATCCTGTACATATTTCACTGACTAGGCTTGGGGGAATTTTTCCCCTAGATGCTCTGGTTGGCGGGACTGGCATTGGCGTCTAACCGCATTTATGATGCAACTGGGGATATTCAGGTTAAAACTAATTATAGGAATTTGCTGTGAAATTCTTATTTATTACTATATGTTTTTCGATATTTAAGTTGCGCTATATAACAGCCATTATTTGGACATTTATTCACTTACTTATAACAAATATTTTCATAATTTTAACACAAGCAGGAAAAATGAACCGAGAATTCCATTCATAGATCTAAATAATGTAAGCAAAATATCACTGAACGCATTTAAAGTCCAGATCTACAGTAATTTGAATTCTGATTTAAATGAATGACAATTTATAGAAAAAAATAGAACACTAGATTATAGAAAATTTCACTGTTGATAATATTTACACCTTAAATATCTTACTTGTTTACTATAGTTTTGAACACTCCATTTTTAAATATATGTAATATTTTACAATTACAGTAGAGGGGACCTATGATTTTTAGTGGAATTCGAACTACTTGGGGTAGTTACTCACTGAACCACAACTATTCTAATGAAAAGTATAAAATAAACACTTGGCTCAGTTTCATAAAATTTAGCCTCCAAGTCACCTTATGAGGGCATCGTCAGAGGCTGGCCAGCACAGTTAGTAACCATAGACGCGTTACTAACTGTGCTGGCCAGCCTCTGACGATGCCCTCATAAGATGACTTGGAGGCTGAATTTTGTGAAACTGAGCCAAGTGTTTATTTTATACTTTTTATTAAACCTAGTTTCACCAAGTGTTGGATGACAATTAATTTTGTCTTTGCAAGTTGAGAGTAGCTATAAGTCAGATTTAGGAAAGATAAAACAAAATCTGCAATAGTAGCTCTCGCTCCTGAGAAGAATGTTCTAACCAATAAGTCACAAACCCGTGCAATTAAGAGACAATAGCTTAACATACTTAAATAAAATTTAAATTAAATTATTTAATTTTGAAATGACGTAAATATGGCAGAATTCTTGCGCTTGTGCTCTCTCAATGTCTCCTCTCTTCTCTCCTCTTTAGCAGTGGCGGGTGGGGGTACGATCCTAACGTCACCACCTCTCCACCGCCAGCCCGTGTGAACCACCGTGGCCGGGCTTCGAACTCGGGCCAAGTGAAGTGGAAACCCTTGTCTTGGCGCTAATAGCTGGCACTTCCGATACATGTCTCGCCCGCTTGCTTCGCTACACCACCGATACACCACCCCTATTCCCCGCACCCTCGAACACAAGGGTTGAGGACCATTATCGCACTTTGTTCTGACACTGCCGTATTGGGAATTTTTGCGGGTTTCTCGGTTTTTATATTGGCGATTTTTAATTATTCTTTCATGTTTATTTTTTATGGAGTTGGTGGTCTAGTGGGTATGCAGTCGGCTTGCGGTTCTTGAGAACCCGAGTTCGATTCCCGCAACCGACAAACTGACTTTCACCAATTTAATATCAACTCCTGTGTCTCCTCCTCCACCAACAGCTTTGGGAGCCGAGATTTGACGACTGGTAACCGCACTTCACGCGTAAAAATATATCACTTACCAAGATCTGTTACATCAGAGTGCCACACCCAGTAATGGGTAAAAGGCGTGATGATATATTTATTTTATTTATTTATTTACGTTCTTCAGTACAATGGAAATCTAATCCCAATTACGGTACAAGGTCCGGACACACCGAGCTGTTTTGTGATACTTCATATTTTTTTAGCTTGAGTGGGAATCGAATGATGTATCTCTGACCATTTCACCGTACTGTATGAGTTGTTAAGTTTTACTTATTTATCGCGTATTACTATCGGCAATGGACCATAAATAACAGCTGTGCGATATAATATGCCAGTGGTTTTCAATATTTCGGAGCCAGATCTCCTTAAAGACAAAAATTAATAATATTTTTTTAGCAATCCTTTTATTTTGTGTGATCATAATTGAATTTTATAAGAAGCTGAACTAATAATGTGCATTACAAAAATACAATCACGATTTTAGAAATTAGTAAATGATAAACTTAAACCTTAAAATATTCGTATAATAGTTTTTAAAATTATATTATATTTATATTATGCTAGAATACATGCTTTTTATTTCTAAGTAGCATCAGGTGACTTCCCTTCAATGTCATCGCTACACCTTGCAGGGTGACGACCCAAACTTTGAAAATCATTCTAATTATGTTATTTAACGTATTGATTTTAGCGCGTAAAAGTCTACTTTTCTAATTGGTTAAGCATGCTATGATAGCAATTATAATTGCCAAAACACGCGAGTTGGATACTTTATATTTTCCATGACCATTCAACTGAAACTTGAACTTAGGAATTGGTTGTAGTTTGAGGAATATAATAAATTTTAGAGGTTACATGATACACGTCAAACTTGGCTCATTATTCTGTACTTTTAAATAATGAATCATCTTATCAAATAGATAAGCGTACATATAATGAATGTATTACTTAATGGTCGTGGCAAAATATTGTAATATCTTGCAATATTTCCCTGCTACAGTATAACCAATATACAAATACCAAAAGAACTAAGATCGGCACTTGTGTTTATCGAGCAACACAACATTTATACGTTCAGCCAAGTGAGCTAACTGTTACGTTACGTTGTGTCGCTATGTCGTCGTGTCGTGTTGTTACTTCGCATTATGCTATGTATGCATGCACGTGAAAGAGATAAATATTGCATCGTTTCGGTTCTTTGCCGGCTGGAAAAGACGTAGTGGTGTCCGTATTGGGGACAACGTAAAATTCAGTGGCGCGAGAATAACTACACACACACTACAAACTTTGGTTGTAAATGTTTATGCATATAGATGCAGTATTTATTATTTGTTAGAAAAAAATACGTAAAAATGGATGAAGTTCATTTATTTGTTTGTTACTCTGCTCTCTACAGGAACTTAAGCTGCGTTCATAGCTATGCATTTAACAATTGTAATTAATTGTCATGTGTCAAATCATTATTATTACAAAAGAAAGAACTGTTCCAAAACTTCAATTAAATAAAATATATTTTTAATGTTTACTAATTTTTATTCATTATTGTAACCGTGTAACTTATCAGTCCAGTTGAACAAAAAATGTTTACTTTAAGTAATATGCAATTATTTTTGCAAATTTCGTAAAAAATATTTTTGCGTTACAATCAGTACATCAAATCATATAAGTATACTTTTGTTTTTTTGCAATAATTTAAAAGTAGCCTACATATTATTTTCTAGGATCCTGTCAGAGAGTTTTCTAACATCTGAAAAAAGAAAGTGATACTTTTTAACCCTAGGTTAGAAACTTTTCTTCCTTAAGGTACAACGATATCATTTGATATTAATGACATTCTTTTAAGAGAATAATAAAATATTTATTTATTTACGAATGGTTATGCTACTCTGAACAACAGAAAGCTAACACTAATTACAGTACAGGATTCGGAATCATCTAATTTAAATCTGGAAATTTTATTTTTTGATAAAGCAGTAAAAAAATTATATGTATACCTAGTGAAGAAATTGTCATTCTTCCCTCAGATGCTTTATATCCTTAGCTTTCGACTCGAGAAATATAACTGTACCTTCGAGAAGAAATGTTTCAATTTCTTCTCTTGGTATATAAATAACGATTGTCTCTATCTTTTCATTACCTTGAATTTTAAATTTGATTGACGGTGACAATTTAAATGTCAACTATAATTTTATAAAACTATTAAAATAGTGTAAAGAAAACGACGAAGACCTGCACCATTATTTTTAGATGATTTTCTTTTTTCTGTTCATTTTCTAAGTTTTCTACAAATGTCAATTCACACTAATTCACTGATTAAGCTATTAAATGTAATTTCAATCGCAAGTTTTGAGACGGTTTCACTAATTGATAATTATAATTATTAATTGTTATTACTAATTCTTACTTGGTAGACGCAAATTACATCCACTAATTCTTTGTGCATATAATAATTATTTAGAATTTATATAAAATAAGATTGGGGTAAATGGCTCAGTGGTATCGAGTTGGACTGTTGATTTAAAAACCTGAGTTCGATGTCCACACCTGTGAATTCATTTTTAGCACATTAAAATTACCCCTGTCGCTTCCCTATCACTAACATCTTTGAAAGGCCGTGATTTGATGGTTGAAAACCGCACTTCACGTGAATAAATATATTTCCTACCGAGATCTGCTATGACTAATTTCCAAACCCTATAGGGTAAATCTATTTATAAAATAAATATAAATAAAATATATTTATAATCTATTTATGTTTATAAAATAAGATGGAACAGGATTCTTTGTAGAATCGACGACCTGAATCCATGAGAAACTCTCACTTGTAAAGCGATAACTCTAACTAGTCGGTCACAACTCTCGTAATATTTCCTTTGTATAAATGTCATAAATCATTTCATAATAAACAGTAATTATCTTTTTCACTTAAGAGTTAAGAGAGGCTTCTTAAGAAGGTAAATTTGAAGTAGGCCCCTTTTCATTTAGAGAGGCGTTTCAGGTTTCAGTGTTTCAGGTAGAGATATAGTAGACAACAGGTGATATTTACAACAGCCCCACACTTTACTTAGATACCGGAGGTTAATTTATATGTAGGCGGGACGTTTTGTTCTTATTTCTGCGCTTAAAACCGACTAAGTACATAATATTTCAATTCAGTGATAATTTCCATTATGACGTAATGACTCGCCTAAGTACTCGCCGTTATAAACTTTCCAAGAGCTTTTAAAAAATTAATAAACTTTCTCATCAAAGTATAAAAATACTATAATCATATAAAACTCTCATGCTTGAGACTGACTTTTTCATATAACCACTAAAACACTTATTAGATGCAGTTTCAGATTGTTCTTGTTTTTAGTTATACTTTTATAGACGTTGTAGAATTACTTATTTATTTACTGAGCTGCACAACATAAACTTAATCCCAGTTACAGCAGCTTATAGTGCACGCTGAACCACTCACACACAGCTCGTATTTTTCAGATATAGTTCAAAATCAGCGAGATACAAAATGCGTGTCCCAAATAACATTACGTTCTTGAATATCTCGAAAAGAATGCATCGTAACAACAAATCTTAAATGGGAACCCCTATTTGTTATTGCAGATTCGGAAAGAGCTTCGGAAACGTTTGTACTGTAATCGTAAAAATATGACTTTGCTAGAAAAATTAACTAATTAATATTGTGTCATTAACTTGATAAAAAATGACGTCTGTTGTTTCAATAAATGAGGAGTAACATTTCTACAGTTTTATGTATTTCCGAATCTGCAATAACAAATAAGGGTTCCCATTTAAGATTTTTTAAGTCGATCTCCTTTCCACCCTCTCCTAGGAGTGTGTGGGGGCCATCTTGTCAGAATCCGATGTCCCCCAAAAACTATGAAGGTTTTGATTCAGCACACTTGTTGTTAAGATGCATTCTTTTCGAGATATTCAAGGTGATGTTATTTGGGACAGCCTGTATGTATATATATATATATATATAATATTCGTATATCTGTTGCATTACTTGCATTTAATTGAAAAGTCTGAAGTTTGTAAACATCTCACTTACAATTAATATCTTAATTTTGTCGGTGTGAACACTAGTTACTAACAGTAACTATTAATTTGTGGACACAGCATAAGTTTCCATAAAATGCAAACAAATTTATTATGTCAAATTGATACTTAATATTTTATAATTCGGTTGCAGTGAATATAATTTTTTCACGCAACTATCGAACAGAGTTGACATTTACATGCACAATTCAGCCCGCGGAAGGACATTTTTTTGTAAATAGACCGACAAAAATTTATAATTGAGCTGTCAGCTACTTTGGTAGGTTGTTCTTATCTAATCAAAAATATGATTACAAAATACCGCCGATAAATAATCAACTTGCTATTTTTTCTAGGCGCCTCGGTTACACATTCATATTTATAATAACCATCATTTCTAAGTTAAATTTGTAATAAATTTTCAAGTTTCTTAGTGAATATTATGCAGTTTAGTGAAAAATTTTGTGTGCACCTCGGTCGCGAAATAGTCTGCTTTGGTTTTCAGCCTCGGCTGCCTAATTTTTTCTGCGAAGCACATAAACGATCATTTCGCGGCCTGGATACACAAATAACTATCGTAACCCTATACGTAACCGTATACGTTCAAACCTTGCTGACTTCAACTACTATATAAAAAAAATATACGATTGTGTCTGAATGGTTCTCAGTATAAGCTACTGTAATTGGAATTAAGTTTCTGTTGTATGGATTAGCAAATAGTATATTGTAATATATATATATATACATATAAAAAGGATTCAATTATACGATATATTAAATAAATTAAAGGCTTCAGAATCCAATATAAAATAAAAATCATAGACTTATTTTAGAAACGTTACATATAAATTTACACCATGATACCTCGATTAATTATCAAACTGATGCGTATAATAATTTAAAATATGCTCAAATTTTTTTAGGGAATTTAACAATTTAATTTTTCATATATCTTATTTTAATTATTTATTATATTTACTTTTTTCCATTTTTATTTTACATATGTATCTTTTTTCTTTTTTGTTATTATTGACATTTTACAAATATTGTTTTATATTTTTTAAAGGTTTGACATTTTGATTAATTTGTTGGTTTTATATTATAATTATTGTATTTATATTTTAAGGAGCTGATGATGAGCTAATAATTTTGCTCGAAACGTCCGAAAAATAAATATTAAAAAAAACATTGGATTCTGAAGGCTTTAATTTATTTAATATAACAAATAATATAGTTACTTGTATAGCAAGAGTTGAAAGAAGCTGATTACAGACCTGGCCTCGATACTTTCATTCATAGGTGTACACAATAGTTTTTCTACGATCGGAAATTCATAATAATCGATTTTTAATTTGTAATTAATACAAATTTTGAATGTAGGTAATTAAATAAACAATATAAACAAAATAAAAATTTGCAAAGAAGTGCGTTACTAAAAGCAACAGTCTGCAAAGAGTCTTGATCAGCAATTGTTCATGTTCTGTCACCAAATGACGTTCGAAAAATCTTTACTTATTATCGATCGTACGAAAAATATTTAAAAAAGATCTTTTATGTTGTGGTTTAAAGAGTGAATATTAAAATCTGTAGAAAAATTGAACCGCTGGTATATCCTGACACAAGCAATTTCACGGCATATTTGCAGTGCGTCTCGTGAGTATTTCTATGCATATGAGGGGAGTGTGTGTGTTCACTGCACAATATAACCAAACCATCGTACCGCACGCTCTGTGTGTTTGTAAAGAACGCCGCCGGTGCCCGGGTTCGAATGCGGTGATATTACGCACTCTGTATGCAGGCGACGCGCATACATTTCAATATTTTCATGCGCTATTACTCATGAGAAAGGATTTATCAAGATTCAAGATGAAGAAGAATCAGACAATAATAAATTTAAAGTTTATAGACAGAAAAATATATTATATATTCCATAAAATAAGGTAGCAGGAACAACTGAAACATACACTGAGTATTGTCAGTACGGTGGTGTGGATAGCGATACGGAATTCGAATCCGGAGATCCCTAGTTCGAATCGCACTCAAGTTAAATATTATATGAACTACTACACTGCGGCTCGGTGAGTGCGGACCCTGTACTGTTATTGGGATTAAGTTCCTGTTGTACAGTACAACATAAATAAATAAATAAATAAATATTTATTCATTAGTTTCATCCTGCAATTAATAGTCTTCTATTCTATCATATCACGCTGTACTTCATTCATATTCATATTTTTCCTTTCATACAAGAAACGCTATTTACGTAGTTCGGCTTCCATTATAAACGTTATGAAAAAATAAAACTTTTTGTCAGTCAAATTTGTTTCAAAATGTTCCGTTCTACAGAAAATATATTACTTACTGAGATCTACAACGATAGAGTGCCACTGCCAGAATGGGTGAAGGCATGTTTATTTTTTTAATGGGGTAGGTGGCTCAGTGGTATCGAGTCGGCCTGTGGATCTTGAGAACCCTGGTTCGATCCCCAGACCGACAAACAATTTTCACCAATTTAAAAATCTACCCCTGTGGCTCCTCCTTCACTAATATCTTTGGAGGCCGTGATTTGACGGCTGGTAACCGCACTTCACGCGAAAAAATATATCACTTACCGAGATCTGCTTAGGCAGAGTGCCACACCCAGTGATGGGTAAAAGGCGTGATGGTATATTTATTTTTATTTGTTTATTTTTTGTGAATTTTTGGTTGAACCGGTTCAAAAATCGAAATTTTTAAAATTATGTTTCTATATAATTCAGAGGACGAGAAATACACTCGTTCAAACCGCATTTCAATATCTCTTTTAGTTTTTGAGTTATATCGATTTTTGACTTTTTTTAAAACTCAACTTTGAGAGCCCATATCTCGGAAACTAAAAAAGATATTGAAATGCGGTTTGAATGAGTGTATTTCTCTTGCGCTACTTAACTTATACCGATATTTTACCATTTTTGAATTTTTTTCCACTTTTTTCAAAATTTTGTTTTCGCAATATATCCAAACGTTGAAGAGATAATGAAAATCTGAGAACACCAGTGAATTCCTCGCGTGAAAATACATAGGTATGCAAATTTGTACAGCAAAATTCGCACGGATACATTTTTTATTACAAAAAATCGAAAATAGCCATTTTTTAGAAATTTCTTAAGGGGTAGCCTTAAGATTTTTACGCATTTTGGACATTTTTTGATTTTTTTAATAAAAAATTTATCCGTGCGTATTTTGTTGTAAAAATTTGCATACCTATGTATTTTTACGAGAGAAATTCACTGGTGTTTTCAGAATTTCATTATCTTTTCAAGTTTTTGAAATATTGAGAAAGAAAAATTTTGAAAAAAATTTAAAAATTTTCAATATTTTCAAAATACCTGTACAAGTTAAGTAGCGCACGAGAAATACACTTGTTCAAACCGCATTTCAATATCTCTTTTTGAGATATGAGCTCTCAAAGTTGAGTTTAAAAAATAATCAAAAATCGATATAACTCAAAAACTTAAAGAGATATTGAAATGCGGTTTGAACGAGTGTATTTCTCGTGCTCTGAATTATATAGAAACATAATTTTAAAAAATTCGAATTTTGAACCGGTTCCACCAAAAATTCACAAAAAATAAACATGCCTTCAGCCATTCTGGCAGTGGCACTCTATCGTTGTAGATCTCAGTAAGTAATATATTTATGCTTGTGAACTGCAGTTACTAGCCGAAAATTGTATTCACTCCGGAGCGGCCTTAAGGATTTCATTTTGTCGGGAAGTCTATGACAAAATAAGTTTATGCATATTAATAGTTGAAATAACTGTTATATAACTTGAATTAAATAAAATATAATTTTAATGTTTACTAATTTTTATTTATTACTATAAGACTGTAACCTATCAGTTCAGTTGTAAGAAAAATGTTTGCTGTAAGTAATGTGGAATTATTTCGGAAAATTCTTTTTGAATCAAATAATATACACTTTAAATATTTCATAAAAAAATCAGAACACCTCATTCGGATTACGTTCCTGTTGCAAAGAGTAGCAAATAAATAAATTTAAAATAACATCAAGTAGATAAAGTCAAGTATATTAAGCAACCACCTCATAACCACAACCACCTTGGTCGGCGTGTAGTTTAGCTATAAATTTATAATTTGCCGCGGCTGGCGTTGCTTTGTGTTGCGTTACGCTACGCCACGCTACGCCATGCCACGCCAGACGTAACGTAACCGTAGCGCTGCCAGCGCCTTGCGCCAAATTTAATTAGCTACGGCGAATATCAGTCAAAAGTTGATTAAATTTTCACAGATATATTTGTGCATCGGCTGTTTTAATTGCTGTAATGAGTTTAGAAATTGTTGCCAGATTAATTACGTTACACTGCGTCTTGCATCTCTTTCCCCAACAAAGAGCGGGGAAGTTATGCGCGGTGGGCGGTGCCACTCAATTTGGATACAATGCAGCACACTCAATAAAACATTAATATTGCTTTCGATAATTATTGTACACGGTGTTTTTATAAAATATAAAAGGGTATATATATACCTATATATATTATTTGACGAACTTTTTAAAATGAAAATTAAGAATGGTTTCTCTTAAATATTTTAATACCACTAAATTGATATTTATTTATAATATATGAATAATTAAATTATAAAAAATAAAATAAATATATCATTACGCCATTTACCCATCACTGAGTGTGGCACTCTGCCTAAGCAGATCTCGGTAAGTGATATATTTTTTTTCGCGTGAAGTGCGGTTACCAGCTGTCAAATCACGGGTTCTAAATATATTAGTGGAGGAGGAGCCACAGGGGTAGATTTTAAATTGGTGAAAATTGTTTGTCGGCTGTAGGGATCGAACCAGGATTCTCAAGATCCACAGGCCGACTTGATACCACTGAATCACCTACCCCATAAATTATAATTATAAACACTATAATAGTCAATTTATGCATTATACAACATCAGATAATAATTAGTTTTACTAAAAATTATTAATTTTATGACGTTAAAAACAATCTTTTATTACTTGATTAGTACGTTATATAATATACAACCTTTTTTTCCCTGAAGTACATAAATTTCCTGTATACACTACATTACATCCGATGTCTATTTTTTTTTTGCTTGTTTCAAAGAAATACAAATTTACAATGAATTTAGATTATTATTTTTTCTTTGATTTATAATGAAAAATGCACTTATTATGACGAATACATGGTTGAAGTCAGAATGTCATGTAGACCCTAAATTTTGAAAAATATGTAGAGTATTCCATTTAAAACAAGAAAGTTAGAGTCACTTACTGTTTCACTGGAAATTAGAATATTTTCAATTTGTAATATGAGTGTAATTGCTTGAAAAATATTTTCTTTTGTAGGGATAAGGGTGAGGCTGTTTTTGGGACGTCCGATATGTAGAATGAAACGTTGGTAAAATTGAGGGCGCGAGACATTTTATAAAAATAAAATGTATTATTACTTTATTAAAAAGTCAAAAATACAATCTTTAAAAGTTTACATTCATCTCCAAGATTGCATCTTTACAGTTCCTTCTTTTCATCGCCGTTGATCCCATGAATTATTCACCGTAAAATAGATACGTTCACTTCACTAGCAATTCACAAGCGCTCGTATCCATCTCACAGTGTTGATGAAGCGGCTGAATTTATTTGAATGCACGTATGATTGGCGTCGGGTCTGATGCCTGCCTGGCGCCGATAACAACACGGCGTCGCCGTCGCCTTCACCTGCGTCGTGGAGCGGCATCTTCACTTCTGTGATTACTCAGTGCCCGGATCGCTTTCACAGCGATGAGCGCATTCAAACCCGGGATTAGAGCCAGGCGATCAGCAGCCGAGGGTGAAATTGTGCATTGAGGATGTATTGTGTAATTAAACGATTTTTGATTTGATTAGAAGAGGTTATTCAAGGGTAATCAATCAGATTAAGAACACTGTCTTTTATGTTGATGGAATAATTGATTCATTTAGTGTGACTTGATATTTGTATACACATTTGGGAATTCGTGAAATTGAAATTAACGTAAATTATTTCACAGAATAATTATTTGTGTACCTAAGCCATAACATTATTTTCTGGGGTATCGAAAAATAATCAGACGATATATTGAGAACGTTACGACATTCGAATCCCACTTAAGCTAAAAATACCATATGAACTATTACACTGCGACTCGATGAGTACGGACCCTATATTGTATTTGGAATTAAGTTCCTGTTGTACAGAGTAGTACAAATAAAAAAATAAATATTTCATGCATGAGATATAAATAATATGTTGTTTCAGAAAGTAAAGTTTTCAGCCCTCAACTGAGAGAAGAAAGTTTTACTTTACATCTTTAGGCAAGAAAGTACATTTTTAAATGGCCAGACTTTTCTGTAATTTATTTCATGTAAGGGAAGAAGACATTTGCTATCTATTTGTGTACAAAATATTACTTTCCGCACACGTGTAGTCATGTTTTTAAACGAATTTTAAAATAGATAAACTGTCAAAAATTATATTAAAATTCTGTTTCAAGTATTTCTAAATAATCGGATAAAAATGATGTGTTCACCATGAGTAGAAAGTGTATTTTTTGTTAATTAGGTACACAATAGTATATTATAGCAGGCGCGGTGGCCGAGCGTGTTAATGCACATCTCTTAACATATTGTGACGTCACCCGAACCAAGGTTCGTCAGTTCAAATCCACCTGCCGGCAATGTGTGATTTGTCGTTAAATATAAAAAAATACAGTTACAGGTATTTATCACACTCGGGAGTTATAAGTAAAATAATTTGACTAAAGAAACCGGCAGTACGGCAGTGTAAAAACTGCGGCTCGGTGTGCCTGGCCCCTATGTTCCGAAACGGAATGATGGGACATCATTATTTAGTATATTATAATACAAGTGATGAAAGGATATCATTAAGAGCGATTGTTCTATTCACACAAGTTGTCCAATGGCCTTCCAATACATGCATTACTTTTTTTTTCCAATTTAGTATATGACACGAAAATAAACTAGAACATAGATTCAGATAATTTTAATTTTCTCAAATAATATCAAAGATTGTTCCGGATTTATTATTGCAAAATAATTTATGTGTTAATAGTAATTAAAAGTAATACTGCCATTATCTTAACACTTGAGTGCAAAAAATAATCAATTTCCGCACTACCGTATGAAAACAACTATTTTCATCCCTAGAAAAGAATTTCAAAATTATTTCTGATAAGAGTATTGAAAAAATTATATGAAGTGAGTATCATTTTTCCCTCAGATGGTTTACATCCTTAACTTTCGGCTCGGGAAACGAAATAGCCCCTTCAGGATATACAAATAACTATTGTGAACTACGTTTAAATATGTTAAAAAATTGAAAAATATTTTAACATTAATTTAAATATTGTTTTATATCGGAAAAGAAAACCTTGTTTGAAATTTATTTCCAACAAATATTTTAGTTGTTTTAGCGGATGTTACCAATAGCTCGTAGCGTCCGCTAAAACTATTTTAACGTCTCTTGTTAGTAGCAACATAAAACTGAACTTCGTGGACAGAATCGATTAAATAAATATTAACAGCAGAATACATAAATGTAAATTTTTTTTCATAGATATTTCTTTTCTTTTGCGTGAAGGATATTATCTTCTTAATAATGTCTTTCACTTCTAGTAAATTGGTCCATCTCTATTCTTGATTATAACTAATGACACTTCAGTTTCCCCGTCGTTTCCTCCTTCATTAAGCATCGATTTGTACTCGGAGAATCAATTTCAATTCGGTGAATGTTCTCCTAGCCCTGTGTCAAACCGCCCCTGAGGCGAGAGGGTGAGAGGATGGCAGGGTGGTTCCGTTCAGTTCCGATCAGGTGTCTGTTCTCGCCAATTAGACTCAATCAGTTAATTAGGGGAATTGGCGGCTTTTATGTTACCACCACTGAGTTGAATTGTGTGATGGCTATGGCAATAGGTAGCGACTGTGGTAATATTGTAATGGGGAAAATGGTAATGGGAATGGTAATGGTAGGGTGTGCAGACATGAGATGTTTTAGGTAATGTGATTAAAAAATAGAAGGGTCCAAGGTGAGACTAGCACGAAATTTCAAACGAGAATTATTTTTCAATTTTAATTTGTCTGCTTAATTGCAAAAAATATGCCATTATACAAGGTATTTCAAAATGATAGAACTAGTAGTAATAACATAATTGATTCATGTTTATGAAGCCAGAGTATATGAATCAAATGAGTGATTATGCGCTGTACATATACTTTTTGCTTAAAAATGAAAATTTTTTTTGTCCATATTTCTTAGATTGTGTTAAATTTTAAATGATCTCCAAGGAGATAAATAAATAAAAATACGGAAAAAAGTAAAATGTAGTTTTAAATTATATTCTCTATATTTACTTTTTCCACGATTTTTAAAATAATAGAAAAATGTATTACTTTTCATACGATTTTTCATTAAAGAAATACAATTTTCCTGATCAATATGCAAAAAAATATTTTTTCTACTTTTAGTAAATGAAATAGGATTTTTGAACGAGACAAAAATTTAACAATTGCTGAACAAGGTTATTTGCAGACCACAAATGTCAGAATTTATTCTCTAGTTACCTAAATATTTTTTTAATTAAAATAGATAAATACTTAATTTCCGATCGTCGAAAAAAACCGATTCAAATTATGTTTGCTGACTTCGACTAGCTGCAGGCCTCGCTATGCCCATGAAACAATCTCTTACCTCGGGCCGCAAACAGCTACTTTAAATCCTTTATATACAAATAACTATTTTCCAAAAATTCACACGTATAATTGCACATTTCTTAAAGCTACCATTTTTGTGTCTTTGGACTGGTACATTACAATAAGCCATGATTTTTGAAGTGTACATTTTTAGTGCCACTGGCCGATAAAAAATTTATAATAAAAATAATAATCACGTAAGTGATGTAATAATACCTCATTATTACCTTTATCAAAAAATGTACACTTTAAAAATCATGCCCTATTTCGCGAATAATAATAAAAAAACTTTTAGATTGAGAATCAGTACATCAAAATATATTTACCCTTTTTAATACCCTGTATGAATTAACAATAAAATATAGATTCTAATAATAATAGGCCATCTCTCATTCAAACCAGTATTCACCTCGCGCTGGGCGAGCTTTCATAACCACTACTTTTCAGTAATTACAATCCAGACCACGTGCAACCTCCTCCACTAAAACTACCCTCCACCAGGGAGTAAAATATGATCACCTCTATAAGAGTGCAACACTTGAGGGGTCGGTACCAGTGTTATTACCGCGAATAAGACATAAATTCATCTCGATATTTCTTGAAAGCGTTCGTCGCAACGACAGAGCCATCTGTCGACGGTGGAGAACATCTGCAGACCAAGACCAGCTGCGTCACCTCTTATCGAATTGTAAGGGGTTGGGTGAGGATGGTATTCATTCCGTTATGAAGTTATAAATGTGTAATCGGGGATTTTTCGTTGCATCTTTTAAAAGGTTTCAAATTAGCTGATGGAAGCTGAATTGCATTTTTGGATAATTTTAGAATGGAGGAATGTTTAGGGGTTGTAATTATTAATCAGAGCTCGAAATAGAAAATTTAACGAACAGGATTAACATGACAAAAATTGTTAGTATTGTACGGCTAAAAATAAACCAACATGTTTGTTTTTTAAAAATAAATAAATATATCATCACGCCTTTTACCCATTATTTGGTATGGTCGTAGCAGATCCCGGTAAGTGATATAAATATGTGCGTGAAGTGCGGTTACCAGCCGTTGAAGCACGACCCTCAAAGTTGTTAGTGAAATATTTGTAAATAATAAATCTGTCAAGAAAACAATAACATCTTTTGTTTTTCAAATGTTAGGCTATCCGGTAAAGTTGTTTAAATAACTAAATTTTTCTTCCAATAAGGCGTTACAATTTTTATCTATTAAAAACAAATTAGAAATCGTGAATGTTATTTTAATGTAAAAAATACGGTAACACAACGGCGTATGTTGCACAGTCCTCCAACCTTTAATGAAGCAATGTATAATTGATGAACGTAGCAAGAAACGGCGTCCCGCATTGAGACTGTGACCGACCGGGTGCAGAACGCTGTAGCAGGAACGAGCGGACGTCTCTCTATATTCAGATTCACACTGAATTTGCAATTCTGAATAAATTAACGGATTATGTGCCTAGGTATATTTGAATAGAATTTATATGCTTATTTGCTAAACGCAATATTAGTGTAATACTGTTACTGCTAATACTTTTCAAGTGTAGGGGAGTTTCACGAGATTACGAAAATTAAGAATTGAATTAGAAGGTTGTTACAATATTTCTGGAAAACAATAATAAATGGCAAATATTACATGATGCATAATTATTTGCATTTCACACGAAGTACATATTTTTAGTGCCACTGGTTTCAGTCTAACAATAATAATATGATTATAATCTATTAAAAATATATTATTTAATGTTTCAATAATGAATAAATATTATTTAATTATTAAAGACAGAAACTTAATAGTAATAATAATAATAATATTTAGAAATCAGTAGCACTAAAAATGTAGTATCTGCCATTTTTCAAATATATTGAAATAAATAAATAAATTTTGAAAATTAGGTTTCACCCAAGTGTCAAGATCTTAAGGACAATTATGTCATGAAGTCTTACTCACACTGTTCTATGAATTTGTTTATATAAATCATGCTACTTGTTTCGATCAATATAAATACGATTGAATTTGAATGGTTCGGATGCCGCTATAAGCTATCGTAATTGGGATTAATTTTCTGTTGTGGAGATTAACAAATAAATAAATAATTGTTCCTGTGAAATTATCGTATTTTTAAGAATATGAAAGTATGAATATTTTTACCTAAAACTGACAGGAAAATAAACATTTGCCTGACCTTTAAGAATCAGGAAAGCTTTGCTTTGCATGCCTAGTCAGGAAAATAACATATTGCCTGCCTAGGCAGGTAATGAAACAAACATGAGTGTCTAGTTACTTAGCAACATAAAATACTGACTGAATATGTAAGTCAAATATTTCTTCTAATCTAAATGAATTTAAAATATGTATTATTTGTTTATAAGTTTCAGGTAAAATTTTATACGTAACACGTCAGTAAAGTGTCGTACAGGAAGCAGTTTCAAATTATCTACTCATCCTGTAATTGAACACTTTCCTGACTTTTAACATAAATAACTATTGCCCGATTTTTACCAAATAGTATAATTAAGACTTTATAATAAATGATACCGATAAGAGTATAATTATCGCCATCATTCAAAGTTAGTAGAAACTCTTCGCCAATGACAAACTTGTGTCCATAACCACAAGTTATAATACGCTTGTACAATGCACGCTGATAATGGAATTCACGACGGGTCCATCGAATGAATTATCCGACGCTTGTCGTCGCGACGCCAATGTCGGGTATAGATTCCACTACCGCTCACGTGCCGAATAGAGAAGTTTCATTCACGCGCGATGATGAATGCAGCGTGATCGAGAACGTGCGGAGCAGGATGGCGTGGCCAGCAGGAACGGAAATGGGGCACTATGGAGATATATGCAATTAACATATAAAAGGTGAATACTGTGCCATAGGGGAACAACATGAGAATTAAGTTTTTTATACGATCATGGTGGAAAGTAGTTATTGTTAAAATCAAATTTAAAATATGTATATTGCAGTTAAACTTTATACATTTATTTGTATAAAAAACAACAAAGACAAAATTAATTTTCCGTTCCTTGGTGAAACTAGGTTTAATAAAATATAAAAATATTAATATAAAAATATTAAAATAACACTTGTCTAAGTCTCACAAAATTTCAGCCTCAAAGTCGACTTATCAGGTCATCGTCTGATGATGAAGTGTTATTTTAATATTAATATTTTTATATTTATATTTATTTGTATTTGTTCCGGTTTCATGACTAACTATGAATATAGATAATTTCAATTTTTGACGACTACTAGTCGTCCTAATACCGAAAAACAAATATATTGTTCATTAGTTTAAGCTTACCTATAACTTTCTCCAATGCCACTTTTTTAAACTGTTGTTCTCAATTTTTCAATTTATTTTTCGATTAAGTTATTAAGAAAATTGGCATTATACAAAAGAATAGAGATCAATGTTGCTCTAGGAAATTATACACTGTAAAGAAGAATTATAATTATTTTACCACACTTCACGCGAAAAAATATATCACTTACCGAGATCTGCTTAGGCAGAGTGCCACACCCAGTAATGGGTAAAAGGCGTGATAATATATTTATTACTTTATTTATAATTATTTTAGCAGTAATGTAGTAAATGTTAGATACAGAATTTAATTTTAGAAAATTGTAGACAAGTCTTATTTGAATAAAGTAATCAGAAAAACAATGAACTTATTTAGTTCCTTTTTTAATCGCCTATGGCAGTTTTCATAACAACAATAAGAAAAATACTTGATTCTATTTACAACGATGCATCATCCGAAATTATCACATTTCTACATCATTTAAACATTTTACACCATCATTATCTTTGCAATATCTCCAAGACAAAAATCGTCATACAAGAAAGAATAAAAAAAACCTAAATAGTGCAAGAGTTTTCTTCTATCATCTTTTTCTGTCTTTATTCATCTCGTCCTCATTGTCCATCTTCATCTTCTTTCCCTTCGCGTCTTACCGGGCGACCACGACTTTCATTAGTCGCGCGTGGAGAATTATGACGGGGTAGTTCTACCCCCGTTAACGAGCAAACAGATTTTTTAATAAGACGCCCAAGGGACGAGAAGTAAGATTGTGACTTGAGGCATTTACATAAAATATCGCGAGGCGTAGAGATGGCACCACCGCTGTGGTTTGGGTATTTGATTTGGAAGATGGCGGTTAATTTCAGGTTAGGAATAGCTAACTGCTCTGGGATTTGTTAAAAGTATTTAATGATGTCTTTTTGGAAGAAAGAAGTTTGCAAATGATTTCATATTTTTGTTAACGTTTCCTTTATTGCTATCCAAATACAAATTATTATTAGCAGTTACAATTATCTTAAACCTTGCGATCTAAATTTCAATTAACGACACCATAGGTGAATTAGTGAGTAATTATATTTGCAGAGAACATTGAAACGACTATAAATAATTATTTTTAAATCATCTAAAAGTAGTGTAATGCGCCGTTTTCTTTGCATTATTTTAATTATTATTACCTTCCTATCTGGCAGTACAGTCGTTACTGTATTCGAATCCGAAGATCTCGAGTTCGAATTCCACTTAAGCTAAAAATATATGTTGTTGCGGTGAATACGGATCTTGTACTGTAATTGGGTTTAAATTGTTGTACAGAGTAGCATAAATAAAAATAAAATATTTCCTAAATACTGTAATTATACAGGGTGTTTCTATACCTGTTCACGAAACTTTAATGACACATATAATATACTGATTACAGAATAAAAATATATATTTTTTAAATTCGCAAAAATTAGGGTATTTCATTCCTAGCGAATATTTTTAGTATCACTGATTTAATAGTACATTAAATTATTTGTAATAATGTTAATAATGAAATGAAAGTATAAACACAAATAATCATTTATTAATTAGTTATTATGTAGGTACCTGGTGTAATGCCATATATTGATTTTTAAAAATTAAATGTACTATTAAACCAGTGACACTAGGAATGAAATACCCTAATTTTTGCGAATTTCAAAACAATTGTTTTTGTTCTATATCAGTATATCAAATTATATATGTCAATAAATTTCGTGCAGAGTTATAGAAACACTCTGTAGAATTTTATACAGGTTGCTGGTATTGTTATTGTAAAAAAAACAACAAAAATTCTGGGCCACGATAGAAGAAAATGACATACAGTTAATTGTATATAAAAGGAACAAAGTCAGATATTGAGACCAATTTTGTAACAAGTTGTTAAATATAACAATTACTTAGTCCTCCGAACAATAATGGTTGCTAGGAAGATTGCTATAAAAGATAATGTTATCAATTGCTATATTTGGCAATTTTTGTTACAGCAAAGACCTGATCTCTTTTCGAAGATGCTGTATTTACTTGACAAATGTCATCTTATAGTTATCAATATCAAGTCTCACAGTTACCATGGATACAGCTTTATTTTCCCCAGGGAAAAAGTTACTTTCTTCCCTAGAGATCAAAAGTATCACTTTCTTTTCTGAATTGAGGGTAGAAATTTTACTTTCAGACACGAGGCGTGAAAAAATAACATATCTATCGCATTAATTGAAATTAAAAAGTTTGAGGTTTGTTAGTATTGTTTGACCTATAACAGTGACTATTAATTGTAATTGCTAATTGAATAGTTGTGAACGCAGTTTAACTGACTTTAATACAAATTTAGAAACTTTTAACAAACTTTTACGATATTGTTTGAATAAAAGCTTTGTACTTATTACTTAATAGATCAGAATACAACGTCCATCATCTTAACATACGATATATGATCACGTGCATGCTACATCAATGTTGGAAAAGCAGGGTACGACAACTTTGAAGACCCTACTAGATGAGCACAAGTAGCGCGTTAGACGACTCACTCTGACACTTACTAACAGTTGGGTTAATTGTACGACAAACGCTGTGTTTATAGTGGCGACACTGCAACAGCCAAGTTAATGGAAATTAGATCAAGTAACGCAGAGCGACGAAGAAGTTATTTATTGATGACTCTGCAGAACTAGCTGCTATCTTAGAGAACAAGTAGTTGTACTGCAATCTATATTCAACAAGAATTGTAATTTCGAATAACATACTTCATACTTTTATTTATTTATGGGGTCGAGAGAGTAGAATTTGATTCCTATAGCCGACAAAAATTTACCAATACGGCTCTCTCGCAACTAACAATACAATCCTATATTGTGTAGTTTCTTACATAAATATCTATTATTTTATTACTATGCACAACAGGAACTTAATCCCACTGAAAACATAACTTATAATGGAATTCAGTATGGTGGTGTGGATAGCGATACGAAATTCGAATCCGGAGATCCCGAGTTCGAATCGCACTCAAGCTAAAACTATCACTATCACACTGCGGTTCGGTGAGTGCGGACCCTGTACTGTAATTGGGATTAAATTCCTGTTGTACAGCGTAACATAAATAAATAAATAAATTCGAACCACTCAGTTACAATAGCTTTTTTTAAATATAAGTTGAAGTTAACACGACTTCTTATTTGAAAATTAAAAATGTAAATGTTACTTTGGTGTTACCCACTGGGCTACGAATAATTATTAATAGGTAAGGCACAAATGAACTATTAAAGTATTTTATAACTAGTTAGTTTTTATTACCTATCTGGTATCCTATTCAACATACTATTTAAAAACAAACATCAGTGGTCAATGAGATCCCTGATGTACGAGGGTCGGTACCATGTCGGCATGTCGGGATAGAATTATTCACTGCTACACGGCTACGATTGCCAGTCCTTGCACTCATCATTCATTCATCTAATTGGGTTAAGTAACATGGAACATCGACTGGGTGAGAGTGACGACAGGACCGTACCAACTCTTTTACCCTCCTAAAATTCGATCGCCACGCAAAATTAAATACGTAGTAAGAGTAGATCAATTGAGATGGTTTGGGCATGTGGAACTACGTCGAATGAAATTGCGTCAACGATCTAGGATGGATATTATTGAAGCTTTGTTACGGAATGAAAGATGAGACGAGCTTGTATGAAAGAATTATCAATGTGGGCGTCATCTAACTTATACTGCGTTTATAGTTTATTATATATATATATTAAAAAAAAGCAACACTTTGCAAACCCCCAAAAAAACGTGATTTTAAAGTTCATGTAACTTGGTTGAAAATAAGTTGTTTTCAACGGTTTTGGACTCAAAAGAAAGGTTGAAGTCTCTACTTTACAATGATGTATTTACTAATTCAATATAACCGGAAGTGTTTTAGCCGCATGTTTAGCACCAACAAAAAAAAACGACAAAAGTATCAACTTTACAAACGTGCACATAACGCAATTGTGGTCGCAGGTTAATGTTTGCAACAAATTAAAAAAGTTCACCTTTTTTGCATTAAAGTTGCTACATTATACGTCCCAATTAGATAAAATGGAAGGTTTTGGCGCCCTTTAAAAAAATTTTTTTTTCCTAGTTTTTAGCTTAAATACCTACATAACAAAAATGGAAGCTATGATCTAGACTACTACAAAATTGCCCCAAATACAAACCCCTCCTACTTATATAAGGCCAGGAATGTAATTTATATAATAATTTTAATTGTTGCAGTCAATTTTTAATAATGCCAGTAAAAGGCGATAAATACTTCTGAATATCACAATTCGAATTTTACTCATAATATTTATATAATATGTGGTAGGTGGCTGAGTGGTATCGACACTCTGTGGATTTTTACAGACGACAAACAATTTTCACCACATTAAAATGACCTTTGTGGCTCCCCATCCACTAAAATCTTTGAGGTGCCGTATTTTGAGGGTTGGTAACCGCACTTTACGCATATAAATATATCACTTATCGAGATCTGGACGGCAGAGAGCCGCATCTAGTAATGGATAAATGGTGTGATAATACATTTATTTATGTAAATACAGTTTGTGTTTGTATATAAATGAACCTACACAATTCCTGCAAAATAAATATTTCTTAAATTATTGTCGGAAAAGACGCTTCTTGCGGCCAAATTTAACACTTAGTGATTCTCTGTTCTTTTTCTTGTGACATTCCAGGTCATGTATAAGAACGTAGACGACAATGTGGGTGAAGGGTAGGGTGACACAATAGAAATATTTGACGAAGATTAATTGCAGGAATTTTAATAATGCTCAGTGAATGTTTGAAGGGTTCGTGCTACTGAATTTTACGGGACTTGCGTGATGTATTGTATGAAAGTAGAATGATTTTGTTCTTTTCTTAAAATTTGATCCAGTTTCTATATTAATTTATATTGAGTGAGCTGATGAATCTCTGACGCTGGTAAATATCTTAAATATATTAGAGGCAAGATCATAACAGTATAGCGTGTAATTTGTATCGGAGGAAAATTAAATTGAGCTCGTATTTTTCGTCAAAAATTAATTTTGTTATCGTTTGTATGAAGAAGTAATGAAACACGTCTTCTATACAAACACGCTTGTAATTAAATTTTGTTGATTAATTATGAACTTTAAATAGGAATTTTTCAGAAAGAATCAATGATTAAATAAAAATTTAATTTTTTAAGCCTCAAAAAATTTAATTATTATTTAAAACACAAGCTTCATAAATTAAAAAGCTTTCGTTATAACTAATTTATAGTTCATTTCTAATTGCAAAAAAACATTCATTACGAAATTTATATCCGCTGTTAAGGTCTATAATTACTGATTTCTGAAATAACTTTACCAACATTCGATAAAAAATAAAATTGCTGAATTAATCATTAAAAAATTTACGCTAACGACATATTTTAGAAATTGAGCATTAAGTTTCGACAGTTTTCACAACATTAAAATGACCCCTGCGGCTCCTCCACCACTAACATCTTTGGGGGTCGTGATTTGACGGATAATAACAGCACTTCATGTATATAAATATATCACCTATCGAGATCTACTACGGTCGAATGCCGCACTCAGTAATGGGTAAAAGGCATGTTGATATGTTTATTTGTTTATTTTACCATTGAATTCGGAATAGTTTTCAACACAGGTATAAATATTGATATTGATTACTTTGATGGATAAATGTAAATTTGGGAAAAAATATAAAAAATTCAACTTTTCCTAAGCTATATTTTAAAAACTGTATGTATACATAGATGTACTAGGTACACAGATGTAATAACGGCATTAAATGCTTTAAAGTTTTCTGTATATACATATTTTTTCTATGGAAGGTAAATAAATATGTTTTTCGAACGTCATTTGGTGACAGAAAGTATACAATTGTAGACCAAGGCCCTTTGCTAATCGCTGATATTGACAATAGTATGCAAAGTATTTTTTGTACGAAAATAGATATTTTCAACTGTCAGTTGAGAGCAGAAAGTTGACTTTGGTATTCGCCAAGAGGTAAAGTAATAGTACATATAGGTATATAAAACCTGTCAACATTTTCAAATATGTCCCAAATTATTTTAGAATCTTTTTCAAGCGTTTCAAAATGGTTATTGCAAAACACAAAAGTCTTCCCTCTGGCTCCAAATTTCACTTCGTAGATAGTAATATAAAACATTGATGTTCGGAAGTTATTTGAAATAATTCATACACCTACTGTCCACATGCATATTACATACATAGTTCTGGACGGACTTTTCGTATGCATAATGGCATGTCCATCACTATATCCATCCTTTCTTAGAATAAAGAAGTTAAATAAGTTTCCTCTTGCCAACATCATTTGTATTGACCGGTGCGGACAACAGAACACAACACAGCGGCGACTTTTGATTATTGTCAGATGATGTCAAACGGAAAATTGAAAATTGAACTTGCAGTGAAACTTTTCCAATGGGAAAGTATCTTTGGCGACGGGGAAGTTTGCCAATGTTTTCTCTATCGAGTTTTCACGTTTTCATGTCATAACTGTAAGAGACGCGATGGCTGTTTTACATTCGTGCCGAGCTGGGACCTGACTTCCTGTGTTTGACTTGCTTTTCACTTTTTCAGCGATGTTTTATTAGTTCGGAAAGAGGTTCAAATAAATTATAGGCAGGAGATTTTTATGGTTGCTAAATAACAATCAACTTTCTGTGAGGTTCAGGCTAGTAAAAAACTTGGCTAGGTAATAATATAAAAATGAATCACTATCGATTCATTTTTATTTTTCGTTCGTAAACTAATATATATATATATAATATACGATTAGTATTTGGTGACAAAAAGTGAACAATTAATAACGGGGCTCTTTGCAAATCATTTCTATTTGGCAATGACCTAAAAAGTATTTTTTTGCATACTGATTATAACCTGTCTTTTTTAACAAAAAATCGTACAGAAAGTTATATTGTTTCATATATTTAAAAAACTACAGTCTCATTGGTTCAATTTAATTTTTTCACTATATTTGTTTCTTTATATTCTTGGAGATTATTAAAAATTCAACGAAATGGTATCAAAATATTAACATATGTAAAAATAATATTTAATTTTTATCTTCGCAAGATTAGTTTAAAATCAGTATGCAAAAAATATATGTGTATAACACGTAATAAAAGCATTGTTTTGCTTTTATGACTAGTATAAATAACTGTAAATTTCATTATTTTTATATTTATGTTTGGTTGTACGCATTTCTAAGTTTCCACAATTTAAAATATTTGGTAATTACAATAAAAAATTTGATTCCGATCGTACAAAAATGTTGCGTACATCTCTGGTTGAAAGTAACTTTGCAGATCTCTCTAGCCTCGGTCCATAAACAGCTACTTTCAACTTTTTGGTATACAAATAATTATTGTATTTTAGCTAAAAACTCAATATTTTTACTGTTCAATTCTGCAAAACATGAAGTACTGTTCTATGCTTGTTACACAATATACTATTGAAGTATACTGTAATAGTAGGTCCCTGTTATAGACAGGCTAATTCGAGATTTTAATGTTGAACACAAAATAAAAAATATACATCACATCTATAAAAACTGTTTGTTATATCCAGGCACAAACAACATTGGTGTTTTTCACTAAACACCGATAATGAAATGGCGAATTTTAATTAATAAACACTAGGCATGCGTTTTTAATTACGCTGTTTAATTATACAGTGCGGAAACCTGGGATGCCGATATGGCGACACGGCGACATGAGGTACACACACACGCACACACATTCAAACTGCGAGCGCTAACGAAGTTTTTAATGGATCATTTACACGGTCAAAGCTGAAGGGTTGTGGTTAGGGACGAAGGGTTGAAGGGTGAGCGGAAATGATAGAGTCGTGTTCTACCTAAACATTACATAAGAACATTCTTAAGTAATTTATGTTCACTTCCATCACAGTTCCTTAATAACGAAATACTTAACATTAGAAACATTTTTCAGTAGGTACTCATACTTTAAATTAAATACACTTTTGGTTTAAATTCTAAAATAAAATCAACGTTTCAGTGTATTGCATGTACATATTCATCAGGATTACAAACTTAAATAAACTAGTAACTAAGAAACACGTAACAAAGATATTACAATTTTTCTATGAATACTTAAACCAAAAATACATTTATATTAAAGAAATACATATTTTTAAGTTACCATAGATTTCAATTTATTGGACCCTATACGAGTACATTTCTTGCATGATAGGGCTTTTTTAAATGTTTAGCGATAGGGTTTCCAAGGCAGTAGGTTATGGTTACTAATTGGTAAGTAATTACTTATCGATCTGGAAGGTGGTAAGTAATTAAAAATTAAACTTTTTTGCTTTGTAACATATTAACTATTAAAAAATACTTTAAAAATGACAACTCTGACAACTACAAATTTTTACCACTCTCTCAGAAAGTTTTGTTGTTGCTTAATTTGAGAGAAGTAAGTAATACTTTTCATCCCTAGGGACAAATATATATATTTTTTCTAGGGAATGAAAGTAAAACTATTGTTATTGAAAAACAACGATATAATTTGGTATTCGTGATATTCAGGTTACATCTGTCATCTTATCTAAGTTTCTAATTTATTTTTGTAAATTTAGGATATTTCACAAAATGATATTTACTTTGTGAAGAAAGTGTTATTCGTCTTTCAAGTGGTTTTAATTATGCATATAGATAATGTACCGAGATAAGAATGAAATGAAACAATTAAACGGCATCTTCGGATCTCAATTTCTATTTTTGATATGTAAATAACTATTATAATAACAAAATAATTTTCATATGTTAACCGGTAAGAAGCACTTTCTGTTTGTAAAGTAGTGCCATACAGATACGTGAGCCATGTTAATACCAATTTGTATCCAAGCAACGCCCGATATCTAGTTACTTTATTTAGTAACTTGATCAGTTTTATATTTAAAAATTCTTTTTTTATATGAATTTTGAAACCTTTAGAGTCTATAGATAGCTATCTAAAAATAATCAGAAATTTTCGTCAATGATAATATGTATGAAACAGTTGAAACAAATATGACGGAGCAATAGAAATTTTGACCATTATTGTTCACACTCTATTAATACTTAAATAACTATATAGAATACTTTGTAAATATTGTTAAATCAATGTCAAATTTTTATGAAAAATTTAGCGCAAACATTTCAACATAAACTAATTATAAATTTTTTCTAAAATAATTTTCACTTTAGCAGTACAACACATAAAAATCTCAAAACTCTATACATTTTAGTGTAGCAATCTCATCCATTTACACACACACACACATGTGCACGCACCACTATCAACATTTGCATAAGTAACGAGGCCGGAATGGAGTCCTGAATCCGGAGCCTGGACCCGACTCCGGCACGGGGCCAAATGAAACCCACGGGAACACTTAGCCAGGCTCGGGCTGGCCTGCTTGCCCACTGTGTTAAGAGTACTCAACGAGCCCGATGATTTTTAGAAGATTTATACGGGACCAGGGGGTGTTAATATTTTATGATTTAAATTTTGAGTTATTGTTTAATGCAGGGTGCGTAAGTGCGGTTGATGTGGAAGGAGTAATGAACGGCTGAAAAAATGTTAAAAATACTTTTTTTTAGAGTTAGAAGCAAGCTACAGGTATTTATTTAAAGTTGTTTTTGTAGCAAGGAAAGAAAGTGACACATTTCTTTCCAAAGGTATACATGTAATTGTTTTCACTACCCCTATAAGAAAGTAACATTTTTGAAAATAAATACAAAAATTAGATTAGATTTATTATTCTTTTGATAGATGTCAAATCATGCCGTTGTTTTCTAGTTCCAAGGATATGGCTTCATTTTCGTTTTTCTAGGGCAGAAAATAGCTATTTGTGTACCTTGAGCAGAAAGTAGTCTATTGCTAAGGTACTTTCTCATACAGGCGCACACATTATTTTTTATACAACTATTTTTAAAAGCTTGAAAAAGAATTTAAGGTCATTTTTAAACAAGGGGTTTCCTTTGTTGCTCTTGGAGACAATCGGGAAAGTAAAATAAACTTTTGTTGATCGTAAAATGATAATTTTCCGTTGTCAAATGACTGCTAAAAAGCATTCTTTATGTCATGATCATTTAAAAATACTATCTTTTCTAGGGATGAAGAATATTACTTTGGTTTTTGAACTGAAGAAAGAAAATTTAAGTTTCTGACAGGACCGTTAAAATATTTGTGATTGTAAAATTAACTTTTTGCTGGGGATCATTTCTGTTCAGTTTAGTTGAATAGTAATGAATAGATAAAGCGGAACAATAAAAACAATAAAAAAAATTCAAACTACAATAACGTTTTAATTGTGACAATAAATTATATGAAAAATGAAACATGTTAACATAACTTTGCTATTAAATTTATCTCAGGTTTATGAATTTAATTGCTATCTAAAAATAAAACTAATCAATCAGCAGTTGTAGAGTTAGCGTTTACCAAGGAAGAGTTTGCGCATTCAAATCTCGCTGACTTCAACTTATATATCTGTTACCGGCAAGGTATAAAATTCGGGCAATGTGTACAAAAACTGTATTAATTATCTGTTATTTTTCTATTAGAATGCGTCGCTCACATTTTTTCCAAACAAATCCTAAGTCTGTATATGCAACACTTCTGTTGTATCAAATTATGCATTATAGCCATAACTCAAAAATATAATATTTCACCCTTGTGGCACTATTAAACTAGGGGTGCAATATAACAGCTAATAGAACACAAAATGTTTATAACAAGGCAGCCATATTGGAATGGGTAAATTGCTTCACTGATTGTAACATAAAATGTGAAGATAATTATCACACGTTTTATTTTCTCGGGTGCAAGCTGAAATATTACCTTCCTATTTTTCTAGCAAACTCAGCAAACGATAGAATAACTTTTTACCGCAATAAAAGAAAATAAATCGATGATTATCAGTTCGGAACTATTTCCTCTAACGATGTAATAAGTATTCAGTATTAAATTACAATGAATATTCTCAAAGCTTGCATTCATTAAATTTGTTAAATCAATTAATTTTTCGATATAAAAATCGGAGCAAAAAGGAAAATATTTTATCCCTAAGAAAATAATGTGCACATTATTCCTCTAGCGACTTCCTATTATTTTGACAGTTCAGATGCCAAATAATGTAAAATATAATAGAATACAATGAAACAAATAAAAACCAAAGAACAACTACAGAAATTGCATCAACCATTTTTTGGGATTCTTCCGAGGGTTCTTCGCTGTATTCTTATTATACAAATTTAGAAATAATGTAATTTAACATAAACAAACTTGTTTACATAAATTTTTGTTGTTGTCACGGAATTTTAATTTTTCTCAAAGACTACTAATAATTTTAAAATTAAATAAATCTAAACTTGCATTTTTATCATAAAAATTGTTATCTAAAGATATACAAATGTTATATCACTGAATTCAGAATAAAATTCTCTATCAAACAAGCAAATAAAAAATATAGTTCCATTCAAAATAACAAACTTGGTATCCACAGTTTGTGAACCACTGGTTGAAGAAAAAAATAAAATGAATACCCTATATAATGGGTATGATAAAAGTGTGCTATAAAGTGTTTAAATGATTTTGCAATTTAAAGTTCCAGAAAATGACGGGCCTACAAATTCTAGTGGAATCTGAACCATACAAATAAAGCCGTATTAAAAAAATATAAGTTTAAGTTAGTGTAATTTGAAAGCGCAAATATTTGCTATGTAAAAAAGAAAGTTTTTTCCAGTAGGCTGGGATTACTCGGAATAATTTAAATGATGATAAATTAATTTAATTAAACATAATTTGCTAACAAAATCCTTAAATGTACAAAAATGAAAAACATATTCAACTGAATTTTCAGCAGTTAGTCATAATTATATAAATTACCAAAAAATGTGAAAGTTAGTAAAATTTGCGTAATTATGAAGTAATTGAATTATCTAGTTGTAAAAAATACGTCCAACAAAGTGAAATGTAATTATTAAAGTTGATTACAATAATTAGACCAGAAATAGAATTTTGCAATTATTATCATTAAAGTTACATACAATTAAAATCATTAAAAATTATATTCGTCATAACAGATATCATTTCAAAAAATATATATGAAATATGTATTTATTTATTTATGCTACACAAAACAACAAGAACTTAATTCCAATTACAGTGCTGGGTCCGGATTCACTGAGCGGCACTCGGGATTTCCGGATTCAAACGCCGTAACACTAACCACATCATCGTACTGCCAGATTTTTGTACAATAACTTTAATACTCGTAATATAAGATGAACTGCAGAAGTAAAATAATTTTGAGATACAGTCAGACTTACTATAATGAAAACTGTTAATAAGTATTAAGCAAGATATAATTGAATTGAGAGACTAGTTTATTTTAAAAACCGTTCGCTGTACACTATATTGCACTTAACTAAATAATTTAATTAGCGAATCAATTAATTGTAATTCCATCCTTAATATCTTGTGACGTTGTGCATTTAACAAAAACAATGAACAAAAAACAGCAGTCAAACAAAATGTATAATTATATATTTTATTTATTTTTAACATTACGTTATGTTCTATCAAATGAGGTAGCAACAACCACTGAAATATTTAATATATTCATCCCGGAATTAACTTAAAACAAATATTTCTATCCTGACACACTATGCTTCATCCACATTCATAATTTCTTCCGTACAAGTTTGTCTCAACTCTCGTTAACGTAACAAACCTTTAATCATATACACCCATACCTCGCTTTACGGCCTAGATACGTTCCACGAAACTTGACCGCAAAGCGAAAATTCGTATAAGGAATCAATACAAATTCATACAAATTCAATGGGAAAAAAAGTTTTTTTTGCCGTTATAGCGAAACATTTTAGGCCGTAAATCGAAAACGTGCCTTAATTGAAAAGGGCCGTTATATCGAAATCCCGTATAAAGAGCGGCCGTATAGCGAGGTATGGGTGTACATCTATTTATTCACAGTGATCCTAGGTCGTCCACGCTTAATTTCATCAATATTTCATTCGACATACGTTCCTCATAACTAAACGATCTCAGCTAACATACACGTACTTTTTTAACAACATTCTTCTCTATTTCACACTGATCATCCACAAGCATATACCAGTAATTTGAAGAAAGAACTCGTACATATTTGTTTAATTTAGAAAAAAATCTAATATATTATATAACGTACTGAACATAGAATTAACTTATTTTTTCAAAATTCGTAAAATTAAGTTAACATTTTTAATATCACTAGTTTGATAGTTATATCTAACATTTTAACAATTTAATTATAATTATAAACACTAGAATAATCAATTTATTAATTATAAAACATTATATTAATGACTAGTTGTAGTGGCACTAAAAATGTACCCTTCAAGAACTATGTTCTTAGTTTTGCGATTTTTTTGTTTTATGATCTGGATGTCATATAAAATATAGCATTATTTTTTTTTCCTGAAGTATAAAAACATCCTGAACATAAAAATACGATTGTGTCTGAGTTGTTCAGATTTTGCTATAAGCTACTGCAATTGGAATTAAATTCCTGTTATGCAAATAAATAAATAAATAAATTTGAGTATCCACGATAATATTTCGTTCTGTTTAAGTCTAATAAAATCCATGTTTACGTCACAAATTAATGACAGATTCGCGAATTAAACGCTTGCTAAAACAATTCAAGTTTCAAATAACACTGAGTGTAATTTAATTGCTTCGAATTTAAATTGTTTTCGATATCAGGAGGTATTAATGAGCGCAGTTAAACGGCTATTCAGGTACGCGGATCACGAATGTGTCGCACGATAGTTAAACGAGTGAAACAGGCCAGCGCAGCATCGCCCAGCGCGCGTAAAATGCGTTTTATTTTATGAAGCGAGCTACACGAAGATTTAGAAGTTGTAGAAAAAGGGTCATTAGTTTTATGTCTTCACTATTCGAGCACGGATTTATAGAGCTGCCGGAATAAATCGTCTGACTGTGAAGATGTTTGAAATTCAGAGTAGATTCCAGATCTTCATCAACAATTTAAATCAGTCTGTTACTAACTTTATTACATGCTGTGATTTCACTCTTGGCAGAATATGTCTGCTTTTAGAAATAAGTAAATAATTAGGTTTTTATTTATTTATTTGTTAATCTGCACAATATTAATTTAGTTCCAATTGAAATATCTTATAGTAGAATTTGAATAACACAGTAGTATTTTTTTGGATACAATCTGAAGTCAGCAAGATTACATAATATAGATAAAATAAAATAAATAAATATATCATCACGCCTTTTACCCATTACGGGGTGTGGCACTCTGCCTAATGGTAGTAGAAAATAGTTATGAACAATAAAAGTACGTAAAGTTAGTTTTTAGTCACAAGCGGGTTAGAGCTAAATCGCGAACGAGATGCTTTACATGTGTGTATCTTGCAATATTTTATCTACGACCAAAACATCAGTAAAAGTATTCAAATTATTGAAATGAATGTCAACTTTTAATATTGAAAACTCCCTTATTTTATTGAACTAATTATGGCAACCCGGATAAATAGTGCGTAAAGTAATTTTAACCATTTTATGAATTGTAAACAGCCAAATGGGCCAATTTTACATACGGTCGCATATACCTTTTACACAAATTTCAATAAAAGATATATTTATATGTTTGAAGTACAGCAACCAGCCGTTAAATTATAACCCCGAAAGATGTTAGTGGAGGGAGAGCCACAAGGGCAATTTTAATGTAGTGAAAACAAAAATCCTTTATAATAATAATCTGAATATCATACTAATTTAGTAACGCATCCACAATTCCCCATCAAAACATAACTCCCTAAACAATGCTCATCCGCACCCTTATATTAATTTCATTAAAATGAAACCTCTCTTATCAATCAACCCCTAATTTTACCCTTGAAAACAACTCATTCAAAAATATCTTCAGCTGTCAGGTTTGCCACTGCACCCCTAACAGAATATAGAAACACACGGCTCGTAATTTCGCACCACTTGACACCCCTGCCGGCAACAATCTCATCCTGTTGCTGTTGCTGTCTCTTTCTCGAGTCTTATCTGTCACAGCCAGACGATTAGACATAAGAAAACAATGTGCAAATTAATAGGATCGCAGTACACTGTGCCACTCTACAAATACTGGGTAGATATGTATAGTGTAGCAGAGTGGTGTCTGTATATCTGCAACTTCCGTTTCCGTTCTTGGTTCTTGCACTTGAGATGAGTGTATGAGAGAGGATAATAGATACTTGTAAATAAATTTAACTAATATGTCATCAGTATTTTGACAAATACTAAAAATAATAATAATAATAAAATAATAAAAACGTATTTTGCGTTTCTTAGATTTTGAAAGATTAAATATAAATAAGACCAACTTATTAAAAAAAACGGTTGCATCTAAGTGGATCCGATTTCACTAAAGGCTACTATAATTATTGAGATTAGGTTGATATTGTGTACAGTAGCAAATATATAAATAAAAAATAATGTTCACTGAATGTTTCAAGCATTTGTACTACCCCATTTGATTGGATATTCAAGTGGTGATGTTATTAAATGTACTCGACCATTGTTTCCTTGAATATTTTACAGGAAAATGTTTCAAATAAAAGTTGTAGAGAATTAAATTGTGTATATAAATCAATTAACATAATTCATTTTACTTGGTCATTACTGTTAAAATAATTTGGAAAATTGTTAAAACTGATATTATATAAATAGTAAGTCAAGGAATTGGAACAAATGCAAAAAAGAATATTTATAACATACATATTTAAAACTTAATTTTAATAATAACTAAATCAGTAAAATGTAATATAAAGACTGATTTAGAAGCCAAATTTAATATTTTAAATATTCAGTTGACTACTTTATTTTAATATCTAACGGAAAACTTATTTCCCATTAAATTCACATATTGGTACAATGTTCTTGAGACACTTGTGTTTAATTCTGTTCTAAGATTAAGTAATGAAAGTTTTTAAATTATTCCTCTCTCGTAATGATAATTACCGTGCAATTTTAAAATTCCAGTCATTCATAAAAATAAGTCTATAAAATCAGATACTTGGAAAAGACTTAAGTTTGTTAATAAACCCTTGCCTTGCCTTGGCTTGGCCGCGTCTTGGCTGTGCTATGTTGGGTTGTTGGAGTCCTGCTCGTAACTCGAAGGGCGTAGGGTCGTGGATCTCATTATGTAGCAGGAACGCAGTAGTAGGAATTAGACGCTACAGATGTTACCGGCGACACGGCCCAAAAATCTTATTAGTAATGACGGAATTTGACACAGACATGAGTTGCGGCCCCCGAGAGACGAAACGAGACGGAGATGAAAATGTACTCTCACTTTTGCCATTCCTATTTCACCCACAAATTTAATCGCTTTGCAACCACTAAGATGAATAAACGAGATCATATGAAAGTAATGCAGAATGTGGATGCTGCGAAATCTGTATGCTACGATGGGAATGTGAATACTATAACATTTTTAATAAACCTATATAAATATGTTTCTAATATATAGTTCAAATTTTAAACCAATGAACAAATATATTTGTCTTGGAATGGCGTCCAATGAAAGGACATTTTTTATCAGTTTAATGTAAACTGTTTATTTATTTACAATAGAAATTTAATTAAAATTACAGCATAGGGTCTGGAATCAACAAGCCGCAATATATGATAGTTCATACTTTCAACTAAACACAACACCGTATAATAAAAATATTTACCTAATTCCGTTATGAAAAGTCTTGTTTTACATCAATTTTTGAAATTATGAAATGTATTTTTTTTTATAACTGTCATTCATAACTAATGAATGTTGACAGTTAGAACTTTCTCAAAAATGTTTGCAAATAACGGAAAAAACTATTTGGTAAAACTTGACTTGAGGGCCAAACCTGAAGTTGGCTGCAGAACAAGCTGCTTCTGGCTTGAATTCAGGAGTACCAACTTAAAAAAAAATCACCCCTAACCATGCCAAACCTAGTACAGAACGCATTTTTATGATAAATATATTTTTAAATAGATGTACTCGAATTTTATTACAAACAAAATTTTGTTTCGTTAGTAAAAAAAATCTGATGTGGACACCACATGGCTTCCTTGTACGCGTATTAAACTATAGATATTTTTTTAATTGCACATATTTGACATAAAACCTTTTATTTTTTGTTCTAATCCATAGCAAACTTAATTTTTTTTTTAAATAAAAAAATATATACTATTTAAATTTAGATATCTCGTTTATGCAAAAAGCTAATTTAAAAATTCTTAATGTGCTAGACGCAGAATTTAATTCTCTAAATCTTTTATTTGCAACATTAATTTCTAAAATTAAAATAATACCATTTTTTTCAAGGAAAACTGTTAGCAGCTTCATGTAATGTGCCACTTCCGGTTAGTCTATTTTAACCAAAATCTATTATGTTATTTCCATTGATATAGTAGTCTTATATACCAAATTTGGAAAGTTTTAAATTATATTTGAATATAGTTTTTCATGAAAATCTATTATAGGCTTCAAGTAAAGTACCACTTCCGGTAGTTGTATAATGACCAAAAAGGGAGGTGCACAACTAGATGTTATAACAGTCCTAAATATAAAGTTTCAATTTTCTACGGTTTACCGTTTTTGAGTTATGCGAGATACGTACGTACGTACAGACGGCATGACGAAATTAGTCAAAATGGATTCAGGGAGGGCCAAAACACCTATTTCCGTTGAAATCTGAGAACCGAAAATTTTCGCGATTACAATACTTCCTTTACTTCGTACAAGGAAGTAAAAAACACCCCTAACCATGCCAAACCTAGTACAGAACGCATTTTTATGATAAATATACTTCGCATTTCAAATTGCTCGGCTTTTGACGTTAAGTTGGTACTCCTGAATTCAAGCCAGAAGCGGCTTGTTCCGCAGCCAACTTCAGGTTTGGCCCCCAAGTCAAGTTTAGCCAACTATTTATTAAAACTTTTAGGTAATAAATTTTCTGGTTTTGTTCACGGCCAAATTAACAGATTCTTCGATTCTCATTTTCAATTATGACATAAGCTTTAAATTTAAAAATTTTATTCATTTCTTTTCACGGCAACGCTTTGGTAAATTGGTTTATTAATTTTGAAATATACTGAGCTGTCATAAACCTAGAATTTTATGTATTTTAAAAATTATTTTAGCGGAATTAGATAAACAATATTAACCGTTTCATAACTGGTTACGTAAATAATTGGGCATGTGGAACATATGTCGAATGAAAGATTGGTAAAATTAAGGATGAAGGATAATTCGGACCATCTATGATGCCTAGGAATAAATGGATGCATATGATTGATGATTTGTTATGAGAACGAAAGGTTACACTTGTATGCCATGTATTATCAATGTAGGTGGTTGAGATGGGAAAGGTTGAAAGGAAAATTCACGTCTTGAAACTAAGTGATGCTCAGATGTTCGTTTTCGTTCTCCATGGCTGTTCGAATGTATTTAGCGCGAAATTTGTCTTTAGTTTGTCACATTACAGTTCCCCTGACTTTTCACTTCGCTTCTGTTTCTGTTTTAATATGATATATTCTGTCAGTTGAGGAAAATATTTATGAAAGCTTTCGCTTTTCCAACTGCGAAAATAAACCATCTAAATATTTCTAACAATTTCAACATGGATACTCAATATTTAATATCTAAAAATTAAATAACGCACATGGATGTGAGGCATCAACTTACAATGACAATTTCATATACAGGATGTTTCACAACTTATGGCACTTATTTTAACCCCATATAGAACTTAACATACTGATTATGAAACAGAAAGAATTTTTTAAAAGTTGGCAAAAATTAATTGCACCTTACATGATGTATTCACTTTTAGTGCCACTTGTTTAAGAGTTATTTGTAATATATTAATAATTGAATTATAATTACAAACACTTCAATAGTCAATTTATTTACTGTACAAAATCAGATAAATGTATATTAGTACTGTTATAATTGTAATTTAATTAATAATAGAAATAACTTTCGAACTAAAAATATTGCATTTAAAATGCTTTTCACATGACCAACCTATCTCAACTGACATATACCTATTCTTTCATCACACTCTCTTATTTATAAAGAACCATGGTGAAGTTTGCTTGAGTAGAAAACATCCCCCGACAGTTTCAGCGACATCTAACTCTATCTTTGTCTGTTGGGGTGGTGTGCGGTAGGGTATGCGTCTGTGCAGCAGATAAGACCTCGGGACAAGTATAATGGAAGACGGTTTAATTCGACAGCGGCCACATCTCAAGGATTTGAATAAACAGTGCTGAGATTTACATTTTCAGAAACGAATCGCTACAAAGTGGTTTCAAATCTCATATATTCTTAGCCGTCGTTACTAGAACCCCCGTTCACAATGTGCAAATCTCAACTTGGGTGTTTCTCTTTGTGGTCGCAAGTTCATCGCGAAATATACTAAACTTATTATTATTGTATGGTTTACTGCTTGGAAGAGTTTCTCTTATTTATAGTCAGATAATCGTAAAAAGAAGAATTCAATCACTCTACTGCATAAAATGAAAAAGACAATTCAGATGAAGAAACACATACGTATATAGACTCATTATAAAAGATATTTGCATTAAGAAAATGTCTTTACTTAGTTTATGCAACATAATGGTTTTAATCTTTTCTTACGGAAATTTAACTGCACTTGAGAGCTTCTTCGATGCACAATAGGAACTTACAGTACACAGGAGCTACAGTTAATAGTATAATACGAACCACTCGGATGCATTTTTAATTACAAGTTGAAGTCAATGAGGTTTGAACTCATGAAATTAGGTTCATGAACCTTGGTCCTATTACTTGTAGTATACCAAAAAGGAATTATATTTAACAATGTATTTTTTTATAACTATGTCAGATAATATTTTTTTTCCTTATTTTTGAGAAAAAAGTGATATTTTTGATCCCTAGGAAAGAGAGTAAATTTTTCTTCTCTAGACAAGCCATATCCATGGTAGTTGGAAATCTATTTAACATCTGTTAAAATAATAATATATCTAGATTTCTAATTTATTTTTGAAAATTTATGGTTCTGATCTATCTTGATTTGACTAGCAAAATTAAATATTTTTTCTACTACCGTAATTAAATTTCATTTAACGTAATGGTTTCCATGGAGGTAAATAAAATCTTATTCACATGTTAACAAGCCGCGGTTTTGAACGTTTTAGTCAATGTTTGAGATATTAAGCACATGGTGAAGTTAGCTTGAGACATCAGTAATTTTAATTTAACCTTACTTTATAAATCATTCATAAAACTTTTTTAAAAAGTTGTCTTCATTTGCGATCATAAAAAAAGGTTTATAAAATTTGTTACATAATCATGAAAATTATCCTACAGCATTTATGGCGTTTTAGAACCTATTAAAATTTATTCAATTCACTCTTAAAATGAATTTTTTATAAAACTGTTAAACAAAATTGATATTTATGCGTACAATTCATCCTGCGAAATTCAACCTTTTTGTTACAGCCCAATAAAAATTCATTACTGGGCTGTCAGCTAAAAGATATTTGCATTAAGAAAATGTCTTTACTTAGTTTATGCAACATAATGGTTTTAATCTTTTCTTACGGAAATTTAACTGCACTTGAGAGCTTCTTCGATGCACAATAGGAACTTACAGTACACAGGAGCTACAGTTAATAGTATAATACGAACCACTCGGATGCATTTTTAATTACAAGTTGAAGTCAATGAGGTTTGAACTCATGAAATTAGGTTCATGAACCTTGGTCCTATTACTTGTAGTATACCAAAAAGGAATTATATTTAACAATGTATTTTTTTATAACTATGTCAGATAATATTTTTTTTCCTTATTTTTGAGAAAAAAGTGATATTTTTGATCCCTAGGAAAGAGAGTAAATTTTTCTTCTCTAGACAAGCCATATCCATGGTAGTTGGAAATCTATTTAACATCTGTTAAAATAATAATATATCTAGATTTCTAATTTATTTTTGAAAATTTATGGTTCTGATCTATCTTGATTTGACTAGCAAAATTAAATATTTTTTCTACTACCGTAATTAAATTTCATTTAACGTAATGGTTTCCATGGAGGTAAATAAAATCTTATTCACATGTTAACAAGCCGCGGTTTTGAACGTTTTAGTCAATGTTTGAGATATTAAGCACATGGTGAAGTTAGCTTGAGACATCAGTAATTTTAATTTAACCTTACTTTATAAATCATTCATAAAACTTTTTTAAAAAGTTGTCTTCATTTGCGATCATAAAAAAAGGTTTATAAAATTTGTTACATAATCATGAAAATTATCCTACAGCATTTATGGCGTTTTAGAACCTATTAAAATTTATTCAATTCACTCTTAAAATGAATTTTTTATAAAACTGTTAAACAAAATTGATATTTATGCGTACAATTCATCCTGCGAAATTCAACCTTTTTGTTACAGCCCAATAAAAATTCATTACTGGGCTGTCAGCTACTTTGGCGAGCAATCAGAAACACGATTACAAAGTGCCATCGATAAATAAACAAATTGTTATTTTTTTATAACAGCTTCTTGGTTACGCATTCATATTTATAATAACAATCATTTCAAAATTAAATGTTTAATAAATAACATAATATAGTTGCGCGAAAAATTTTGTATACATTTCAACCGCGAAATGATTTGGTACGCTTAGATAATAGCTGAACTTTTTCTTCGACGCACAAAATCATTTCGCAGCCTAGATATACCATTATATTTTGTAATAATCTTTGTTAATTTTGATTAATTAGTTTGTTGTTATAACTTTATAATTTTACTTTGTAATTTTTTCCTAGTTACCTAATTTTTTTGTACTTACTATATTTACTTTGTATTATATTTTTATCCTGTAATTGGGCATTTTGCCTGTTGGGTTCAATATAATAATAATTAACTATTCTATAACTGAGCCCCGAAAGATTTTACACTAAGTTAACAATAATATTGTTACTTACTTTGAGTATGAATCAGCTATAGGCCACGACCCACGTTGAATACTATTCAGCACACCTTGAGGTTCTATTCCACACCACTAACACGTTTCTTTTATACAACAGACACTAATACGCACAACAACACACAATTTAAGTCAATTTTCATATTAAAATATTACTAAATATTCACTAAAATACTGACAAAACAACGAAAACAATTTGACTACATCAGGTCAGCAGCTCGCAGTCAACTAACTGGAATAAACTTACAACGTTCTAAACTAATGATTAAGCAAGTTATAACTTGTTTGGTAAGATATTATTGTACGAGTATATCATTAAACAATTATTAATATAAATAAAATAAATATATCATGACGCCTTTAACCCATTACTGGATGTGGCACTCTGCCGAAGCAGATTTCGGTAAGTGATATATTTCTTTCCGTGAAGTGCGGTTACCAGCCGTAAAAAATCACGGTCCCCAAAGACGTTAGTGGAGGGGGAGCCACAGGGGTAGATTTAAATTGGTGAAAATTGTTTGTCGGCTGTGGGGATCGAACCGGGGTTCTCAAGATTCACAGGCCGACTCGATACCACTGAGCCACCTACCCCATAATTAATATTACTTACTTAATAAAATGTGCAGATCAGATTTTGCCGTCAATAAATGGACAAATTCTATTACCAATTTAAAAAAAATTGATATGGCAATATATATTATTCAGTCAATTGGATGTATGCAGAAACAAATTTGACCCTTTTTGAAGCTATTGGCTTAGCAAGTAACTTTCTAGTAATTTTCTAAACTTATTCAATTTTGCCAACTTGAAAATATCTTCGTGGAATATACTGCAATTTGCCTCAAGGAGTTGCTTATTTATTTCAAGCGAAGAAATATATCACCTACCGACATCTGCTACGGCAGAGTGCTACACCCATTAATGGGTAAAACGAGTAATGATATATTTATTTATTTCTTATTAGGTGGCTAGAGGTATCGAGTGAGCCTATGGATTTGAAAACCCGGGTTTGAATCCCACAGCCAACAAACAATTTTCACAAATCAAAATTACTTTTAAAATGCGTAGTGATGTACTTTTTATGATAGTGTGAATCTGTCTTAGTAGCAGTGGAATATTTTAATGTTATATTTTAATTTTCAGCTACTCGTATTTAATACTTCTCATTTCTCTCCTTACGTCTTCTGTACGAAAACTTCGTAAAGCGACTCCACTACTTTACGCTAGCGCGAATACATAAATTTTTTTGACGCAATTTAAGATTTTTTCTCCAACTCTGTACTGTATTTAGAGATAGTTTCCTGTTGCAAAGATTAACTAAATGAAGGTCTCTTTGTTGAAGAGAAATTTCATTTATCAGTTTCGTTATTTTCAATGTACATTTTTTTGAATAATCCGGACAGTGACTTATATGAAATATATTGAAAAATAGAAAAACAAACAGTCGTACTAAATGTCAAACAAACGAAATCGATATGAACTGTCGACTGTTCAGTGTTCTGCTCTGAAACTGAAATGAACTCAATCTGCGATTGTCAATTGAAATAGTTTTCTCTGTGAAATAACGCGAAAAATGTCACATGCAACTGAAATTTTAAAATTTATAAATTTTATTCCAATAAATGCTTTTCATATTTACTTTGTGGTATTTGCAATTGCTTTGTTGAATTTCATTATAGAGAGAAAAATTGGGAGAGCGTCAGGATTTGAATCTGCGAGTTTTCAACTCTTACCAACTGAGCTATGGTCACATTAGACGTATTACTTTCGCCATTTGAATCAGATCTAACATACACTTACTGAACCAGATCACTTATTTATTTGACTAACTTATTTCGCTCACTTTATTTCCGGTACTAGAATTACTGATTCGGATTCATCTTACTGTAATTTACTGCAATAAGTGCATTCAGTGCCGTTCAGTTTATTTGCTCACGTTATCTATTTTTTTCATGTGATTTAACATCCAAAATTATGGTGAATTATGGTAGGAGTAGCAAACCAACTTACTGTTCGTAAAGGATCATTTTGTGATTTCACAGATACAATTGTTATTTGTTTCACTGCGCCACAAACCGTACTTTTGCGAATGCGAGCATATTTTGACAGTCCAAGCTGAAGCGAGGCTTGCAAATTGTGAGTACTGGCAAAACAGTTGCTGGACGTGTGATACACAAGAATTTTCGAGGCGATTTAAATGAAATTATTTATTTATTTGTCAAATATTAAATACTAAAGATTTTTTATGTTGACAACATCAGGACATTCGTAAACCAGGATATAAGAGTTAAATAAATATAAACAATTCATTTGTTTACTTACAAAAAAAATATGACATTTTATATTGACTACTCCAGCACATATTAAAAAAGTTGCCTCGACTATTATTAATAATTTATAGCTAGAAAAATCTGTTACTCGGATACATATTTATTATTGGTTGTATACAGCAATTGCAAATTCAGTTATAATTGAATTTTATTTTACAATTTAGCTCTAAAATTGGCAAAACACATAAAATTGACACTGACAACCAGATGATAATTTTACCAAAGTCCCTAGATTTTGCCAATCTAGGACGGAAACTTGTTATTTCTAGACGATTCTGAGTTATGCAAAACTAGTGTTTTTAGATGGAGGCACGAAAAATATTTACAAGAACAGAGACGTTTATCCTTAATAAGATGCGGTCAATGCTGATTACATATGTAGTAAAGATTCTTATTTAGTTATTTATTTACTGTAGTGCTAATATTATAACCGTGGTATAAAGTTAGTGATTTGTTTAAACGTTTATGAGTTTGGCTTATCAGGGAAAACAGCGCTTAGCAGAATGATATAGCGGCCAGTTAAGCGGGGAACTACTCTATTATACGGTAAAAATTACTTCGTTTGCATAAAACTCTTTCTTAATCTCGCGGAGCTCATTCTTAAATTTCTAATTGCTTCACTAAAACTAACCTAGGTATATTTAAAATAAAATTTAATTTGGTTTTCTTATACGAACGCAAGCATGGAGCTGCAAGCTCAAAGGCACATTATTTAAAAATTAACTTGCTTTGCATTTTACATTCAAATTTCTGAGTAGATAAAATATAACCTCATACTTTTCATTTTTCATACTTGCAATCGTCCAACCAGTGTTTCCCAATATTTTCTCGTCATTTAGCGAAATTATTGACATTAAAATAGTATGTTATGCATCAAGGGAGGGAAACAAGCGATTATTCCCGCGTGTGAAGTTGGCAAACCGATACGTAAGCAAGGACCGAAGGCTCGAGCTGAAGCCGAGGTTTGCCAACTTCACACAAGGGATAATCGCGCCTTTCCGTGAAGCATATTATACTTTTCGTAACAAGTGCACAAAAATTACCGTCTTATCGGGACAAATGTCAAATATGGGTTACGTAACTAGTTACCTAGGAAACGCCGCAAACAGCTAATAATCGTAGTCTCTAGGGAGAGAAACATCCTACCTAGGGAGAAAAATATAATGTTTCTCTCCCTAGTGGAGAAACGCAGTGTTTCTCTCTCTAAAATTAGAGAATAAGAACGTGTTTCTTGTGCATGTGTTACGAAAATAAATAAAGATATCATTACGTCATTTACATATTACTAGGTATGGTATTCGTCCACCAAAGATGTTAGGAGGCAGGGGAAGCCACAAGAGTAATTTTAATATCGTGAAAATTGTTTGTCGGCTTTGAGAGTCAAACCCTACTATCTCATGAGACAGCAAGCACCCTTGAAATGTTCATCAGATTCATTCTGTAGTTAATATCGTAGCACACTATCCACATTCATAATTCCTTTCATTTAAACTCGGTTCATATTTCGTTCACCATATTTATCCATTTATTCCTAGGTTGCCCACACACAGTGCCGGATTAACACTAGGCACATGTTTCACTTTATGTCCTTAACATACAAATAATTATTGTTCTGTAGGCATCCAGTTAAAAAATTGGCCTTAATGTCTTCTTGTACGGAATACCAAATAAATAAATTCTTAGTAAAGAAGCTATAAATTCAATTTCTAAATTTGTTTACGAAACTCGAGTGTAACAAACCCGCCATTCTCTTAAAAATGAACCTATTTCATGATAGCAGGCTTAGTTCTGGCATTATTACTTCATCCCCAGTTTTGTAATACACCACACAACATTAAATTCAATATAATAACAAGACTCAGGATGGAATAACACGCGCGCGACGTTGCCAGACCTGCGTTCCCTGCCGCCGCAGGCGCCACAACGGTGTTGTCAGATTGAACGCGGCCGCAGGCGTAAGAGGGAAAAGCAGAGGTATGCTAAGTAGGATCCCGGAGGAATATGAACACGTCATTTCTTGGTTATCCACAGAGGCCGGGCCCGGGACGATATCTTGCAACGTTGTCCGATGTTACCAAACTTGGTGATGGATAAGGTGAGCGTGTAACATTTGCTCGCCGGTCAAGGGTAGTACACAAAGGGAAACTCATGGAGGGATGAATATGAAAAACGAATAGATTTGTTATACTATTTTCATTTTAAACTGGAGGGATCGGCATAAAACGAGTAAACGTCCCTATCCCATATAACTACAATGAAATCTATTACTACGGCTACCACAAATCGCTTAACGATGGCCACAACAGGTAATTTTTTAAGAGTCGTATTCAGCCTAAAATTATTATTTTTTTCCTATGATTGACCATTTAAAAATACCGGCGAATGGGGCTGTACAACCCTGTGCGAACCTTGTGAAACAAGTTATAACGGGTCATATTTTGAGTTCCTTTGTAAACGTAATTGCGGTGCATTTAATCGTTTTATGTCGATCCCTCCAGTTTAAAATGAAAATAGTATACTGTCCAATGTTTTTAAATTATATTACAGAAAAAAGCTTCTAAATAAAAGTGAAATACTATTTTATTTAATTAGTAGAAAGTTCTATTATTCTAATGTTCGCGCAAACGTACTCAGCCTAGTACTTTCGAGGACTATAAGAGCTACATCGTCCGTCAAATTGCGGTACTAATAGACCAACTCATTTTTAAAATAAATTTTTACTAAATTTCCTATTTTGGCACAATACGTTTCATTCTTATTGATAATTCCTTCTATATAAATTCGTTTCACAATTATTCCACGCAACAAACCTTCATCATATACATTTATTGATTTGTAGGTCTTGCACGCAATATCTCACCTTTAATTTCATCAACATTATCAACCTTTCATTCGCCATATGTTCCACATGCTCAAATTATTTCAACTGATTTACACTTTACACTTATTCCTCTATTTACATTCTTCGCAATCGTAAAGTCATTCGTACATAAATAATAAACAAAATAAAATTGAATTTGAAAATAGAGTTTATTCAGATTTAAGTACATAGATCAAATTTCAAGAAGAAATATCAGTGATCACCACTTGCCGTGACCTCCAAACCCTCCAGAGAGTCCAGAATCGTGTCCTCCAAAGCCTCCAGAGAGTCCAGAATCGTGTCCTCCAAAGCCTCCAGAGAGACCAGAATCGTGTCCTCCAAAGCCTCCTCCAAATACGCCATTATGTCCGCCAAAACCAGCGCCTCCAAAATCACCACCATCATGTCCCTTGATGAAGACAGGTACGGGTTTCTTCACAATAACCGTTTCAGGGATATGCACCGCGACCTTCTTGATAACAGGCACGGGGTATGGTTTCGGAACATGGACTGGGACCTTCACGGTGTACGGTACCTTCACAGGGACCTTCACTGGGTAGGGTACATGCTTCTCAACGGTGTAGGGAACATGTTTCTCTACAGGCACAGGGTAGGGCTTGGGTACTGCGACAGGGTATGGTTTGTCTACTGGTACTTTGACTTCCACGGGGTATGGGACCGGGACTTTCTTCTCCACGTGCACTGGGTAGGGCTTGGGGATTGGGATGCCAACTTTCTTAGTGATGGTAATGTGCTTGTGGTAAGAGGAGCCCAGGTCGATGGGACCGTGGTGAGAAGAGAAGTCAGCGCCAGATGAACCGAAGTCGGAGTGACCACCCAGAGATGAGCTGGAGTCATGGCCGCTGAACGATAAACCAGAGTCGTGGCCGCCAAAGCTGCCGGACGAGAAGCTACCGTGGAAGCCTTCGTCGAAGATTCCACGTTTTTGACCTTTCTTGGCCTCCTCAGTTGCTTGGGTAGCAGACAGAGCTAGCAGAACGACAAAAAGCTGAAAGAAAATACATTATATTTATTTATTTCCAACATCTGATAGATATCGAATTTGGAGAAAGATCCAATACAAAACAAAATAATCTTCTCAGATCTACAATAATATTTTTTAAATTATTACAAGTCACAATATTATTTAAAAATTTACTATCGTGCATGACAAAATCTTATAATATCTGCAATTGCAGAGCTGTAACATAGCTTTAAATAAAAGGTAGGTATATTAAGATCAAATTACCCGTAGTCTATAAAGTCATGAATATAATTTTGATGTAATTATTTTGATTATTATTTATTAAGATCTGCAATTGTAGAGCTGTAATGAAGTCTTGAATGAAAAAGTTTAGAATGAATAAATCTGTGAAAGTATGAATATTATTTTGATCTAATTATTGATTAATGTTTAATTATATTTGTTTTATACTGTTCTTACAAATTTTGAATTGATAAATATTAGATTTACTCTAGTTTCTCTTACCGTGGTAGTCTTCATGGTGGAGCGAATGGAGCTGGTGATCACTGAAGACTGATGCTCAAACCATATTCTTTTACACTATTTATACTTCACAGCGCTCTATACGGTTAATTACCGAATTTTTGAACGTTCAGCTACATGCATCATTATTAATTAATAACTATAAATTCATTAAATTCTTCACATACATATTTCATTTTTTCTTACATTATTCCTCGCATTATGCACAAAATTACTCAAGCATTCTTTATGAAAAACCACTAAGAAATAAAAGTGTATTGAAGAAGAATAATTTAGTAACTAAAATGTTCGTATCTTAAATTATTTTACTGGCCAAAAAATTAAACCATCGTATGTTTTATTTAGAGAATTGTCCACTTGAAAATAATTTGGAAATGTTTGACAGTCGAACGTGTCCAACAATAATAAATAAAAACGTTATTGGTACGGATCAATTCTCTTGCACATGCGAATTAATTTATGACAAATATTCCTACCCCAGTACATCCTTATTCACAATTTCTTTTGTATAATTGTTCTATCGACGCAATTATTAATATCAACTTATAATTAAAATTACATTAAATTATTGTAAAAGTGATTAAAATCCTGTTGTGCAGTTTAGTAAATAAATAAATAATTTAAATAAATAAATATATCATCTCGCCTTTTACCCATTACTGGGTGTGGCACTCTGCCGTAAGCAGATCTCGGTAAGTGATATATTTCTTCGCGTGAAGTGCGGTTACCAGCCGTCAAATCACGGCCCCCAAATATGTTAGTGGAGGGGGAGCCACAGGAGTAGATTTTAATTTGTTGAAAATTGTTTGTAAATAATAAATAATATTACATAAATAATTTATGTAATATTATTTAAACGTAATTTAAAGCAATTAATTATCTATCTATACTAAATACGGAACATGTACGACCATATGGTTAGATTCTAATTGTAATTGTTCTGTTTTAATTGTTCCGTCAAATTATGGTTTAATTACAAGTACAGTAAAAATATTTTAGCTATTCTTATTAGCATGGGCATTAACCCATATATAATTAAATTGTGCTAGTGGCTGACCAAGCATAAGCGTTGCTTGCTAATAAGAAAAAAAGTAAAAGTTTTCACCGTCTACATATCTACAGTATGGTTGGTATAAATACGCCAAGTTTGAAGCAAGAAGGCATCATTCGATCATCACCGCTTGTTCTACAATTTCAACATGAGGGCTTTTGTGGTAAATAATATCAAAATATTTTATAGTTTAAGTTTAGTATTTAGTACTTTAAAACATTAGCGTAGGAGTTTGTAGTAGTTAAATTCGTGTGATCAAATTTCAAATCAATATATAAATATGAATATGAATTTAAGCTGTAACTGAAATAATTTATTTTTGTTCAGCGTAGTAAATAACTAAATTGGACTTAGTTGTCTATAATAGTGAACTAAATAAAATGTTTAATAAGTTTCTTATAATTTAATATTGTATGAAATCTGTAATTGCCGAGCTGTAAATTATTTTTTTGTTAAACATTTGTGCGGATCAGTTGGTTGAAATGCCACAATTTTTGGTATCGTTCACATTTTTCTCTAAAATTAGTAATTTATTTGATTAGTATGTATCGTGTGAAGTCTGTATGCCACGATCAATGTTTTTGTCAATTTTTCATATACGTTTTCTAGAGTAGGAAACTGAACGTATCATACAGACAGAGACGTCAATTTTCTCATCAATTTTAACAAAATGGACATACAATGTAATGTGTTCTGAAATAGAACATGTTTTATTCTCATAAATTTTTTTACCAATTTTATTTTATGAAAAAAACCCTGGTGACACATAATAAGAACATATTTTCATGTTTAATCAGCTGTCTGCGCATGAGCATGAACATAAAAATTGATGGAAAAAATTATCGTGTCATTCAACTAATTTCTTTTAACAATTATTTTTTAAATTTTTTGTACGTAACAAAAATGGATATAAAAATATATTGTATCATACGGGTTTAATTAGTAGCAAAATTAATATATTTTGAACTACATAAGTCTCGGATTGTTTTTCAAACATCATCTAAATTTTACAATTTGATGTATTACTAGAATTAGAGGCAATCGTCGCTAAATGGATAAAACGTACATCTTAAACTTGCATTTTAAACTCGCTGACTTTAACAACAAAAAATATTATTGTGTCCGAGTGTTTCGGATTCTATTATAAGTTGTAGACCACCTAGGATTGTGTTCAAATTCTGATATAAATCGAGTTTTATTTATTAATAAATAATTTGTTTCCAGATTGCAGCTTTGTTGTGCGCCGTCTTAACCGTGGGTCGTTGCGGAGTAATCAGCAGCGATGATCATGGACTAAGCGGTGGATACGGAGGCGGAAGCTACGGTGGCGGTTATAGCGGCGGACACGATGGTCTAGGCGGTGGATTCGGAGGTGGATTCGGCGGTGGATTCGGCGGAGGTCTTGGTGGAGCAGGCGGTGGAGCTGGTGGAGCTGGTGGAGCCTCCGGAGGCACCACCTCCTTCAACACCATCACCCAAACCATCCCAATCTCTGTCCCCGCCCCTTACACCGTCACAATCACTCGTCCAGTCCCTGTCCCTGTGCCTCAAGCCGTTCCCGTGGCTGTCCCACGTCCAGTAGCTGTCCCAGGGCCAGTACCTCAACCCTACACCGTCACTAGGCCCTACCCGGTATACGTGAACCGCCCGGTGCCCGTGCCCCAGGCTGTTGCCGTCCCCGTACGTCAGACTGTCGCTGTGCCAGTGTCCGTACCGCAACCCTACCCTGTTACCATCACTCAAGCGGTGCCGGTGAGAGTGCCCCAGACTGTCGTGGTCCCTGTGGCGCAGCCGGTGTTCGTTGGAGGTGGTGGTGATGCTGGTGGATTTGGAGGCGGACTTGGAGGAGCTGGAGGCGGACTTGGAGGTGCTGGAGGTGGATTTGGAGGTGGCTATGGAGGAGGATATGGAGGAGGGTATGGTGGACATGATTCAGGATCATATGGAAGCATCAGCAGCTACAAGCACTAAGTTTTCTTGGTATGCACCAAATATCGTTTTGTGATCGAATGATGTATTCTTCATTCTCATTTTTTCATCAATAAACCTTTTGTTAATTAATTTGTGATTTACTATTTAACCCATTTTATTTATTCCCTAAAATTATCCTTTTGCGGAATATATATTTTACCTTTATGTATTTCTAATTGTTTAACTATAAAAGTGTATAAAAATAACATTAGGAATATTCTGTTGTTATTATTTGACAGCAATATTAATTATTTCAGATGGCATGTAACTTCGTTTTGTTTTTATTTTTAAACAAAGTTTAAAATTTAAGTTGCCTTTGTATTAAAATTTTTCAATTTAATTGAAGTTGTGTAACAGTATTTTCAATGTTTAATATTTACAATTTTTTTTTCATTATTGTGATCTATTCATCCAGTACGAAAAATGTTTGTTTTAAGTAGTGTGCAATAATTTTTTTAAATTTCGGAAATAGTTATTTACGTATCAAGTGCAGAAAGATGGGTTTTTTTGAATGAGCGAAGTGAATGCTGCAAGACCGTGAGTTTAAAAAAAACCCCTTTCTGCACGAGTTGCGTACACTATTTTTTCTACAACCATATTTTGATAAAAATAATAAATCTCTGAAATGTTGTATTAATTTAGAAACTTTAGAAAGATACCTGGTTTAAAGTATCCATGACAACTGACAATGACAAACTCAATTATTTTGTTGATAATGAGGAAAAATTTCTCCGTGCTTTCAATTTAAAAAATGTTTGAATCGAGTGGCGAACACGTATTAGATTCTAGAGACATTATAGAAGAAGCAAATGCTTGCAACATTAAATTTGCTTCCATAAATATGAATAGAAAGTATACTGTATAGAGTATATTTATATTAAATTACTTTTCTGCACTAGTGCAGAAATCATTCACATTTTTTGCACTAGTGCAAAAATCTGCTACTTTCATAATAAAAATAAGTTCAAAAACGCCTACTTTTTTTAATGGTTGTAGAAAAAGATTTTTTTGTGTTGTAAGTACATCAAATACTCTATATAATTATTTTTTTGCAATAATTTTGACACACCGCTTGTGTAATTTAGATGAAGTTCCTGTTGTGCAGAGTAACAAATAAATGAATTAATCTTGTCCAAGTAGCGCAGGAACGCAGTATAGCAGCACCCTCGCAAAGGACCGCTTAACACAGACACAAACATTTATCCGTTGAACGGGTTGAAAACAAAGCGACACGTGACATCATTTCCTGCTCCCTCTACCTCCTACAACATGTCCGTCTCAAGCCCTCAGCACTCCTCTCACTCTTGTTTCATCCCTCTGGCGACGACGACGCTAACTAATCAAGTTTAAGCCGACGGACGTCACGCGGTTTCAATGAATATTAATCGATGTTTACCAAATCCAATTAAAATTATATTGAATTGCCGGATTACCATAGAAAAATCATTAGAGGTACTCATTGTGCCCATTGGCGCTCATTTGCAAGGCTGTAAGGAATTTTTTTATTTAATTGGTGGGCAAGTACTGCCCATTATTTTTTCAATTTTTCATCTGCGCTCTCGACAAGCGACAGTCACTAGCGATGTCCCATTAATGCGGGGTTAATTCACGCGTTGACAGACAGAGTTGTCGACATACTACAATTATTATTTAATTTTTAACTTTATCAAGCATCGTTATTATCATCACATCGATTTTATAGTTATTGTTATTTTAATTATTACACGATTGAAATTGTTTTTAATGTTTATCGATAGGGTTTCAAAGGCAGGAAGTAATGTTTTTAATTTACTGAGTGTAAATAATTACATACATATTCCCATCGATAAAGATATTTTAAACAAAGAACAAAAAACACGAGTTTATATTCGTCAACGTTTTCAAGTTGGATAGTATACGCAGTTTACATATCTGTCAGTCTCAAATTATTGAGACTAAAACCTGACAAATTTGTTAGATTTTCTCCAAATTAAAAAGATACGGTCAACAGAAAAATATTAATTACTAGCATGATAAAAACACTTACCTTACTGCTGTACCAAAAATGTTTTAAATGGTATCTCCGAAGGTTTGGAAGTATTACTGTTTACTGACAGCTGACCTGCAAAAATGTTTAGTTTTAGTTGGCGAAGATTAATTTTCAAAGTGAATAAGAGGTTTACGAATGAATAACAAATAAATCAAATAAAAATATTAGAATGTCAAAATAATTTTCAAATATTTCTACATTTTAATTTCGTTAATACTTATTATCCTTAATACTTAAATAACAATTAGAGCAATATATTTGTGAGTTTTTTTTTTACAAACTATGTCCTATCAAATGGGGTAGCACGAACTTTTGAAATAATCACTGCATTAATATTCCTAACTCGGCACTACACTTTCGTTGCATTAATAATTTATTTATTTATTTATGCTACTTTGCACAACTAGGAATTTATCCCAATTATAGTACAGGGTCCGAGTTTATAAATTTTTTAGCTTGATTGGGGTTCGAATCCCGTAACGGTAATCACCCTACTGTCGGACGTTCCTTTCATACAAGTTCGTCTTCCCTTTTGTCCACGAAACAAACCTTAAATCATATCCATTCATTTATTCTTAGGATCTCTGGGGATCCTAGGTCGTTCATGCTCATGTTCAACCAGTTATTCATTGAACATACAATTCATATGCTTCCTGAACATTCATAATTCCTTTCGTATAAGCTCATTTATTATAGTATGTAGAAAAGCTTAAAATGCAAGGTAAAAATAATACAGCTAGCCGAAAGCAATATTAATTAGTTCCTCAGGAAAGAATTGGATTAAATAAATATTTGTTATTGAATAGATAAATTAAATATAATAGCCTTCGTTTAATCCTGCGCTCAAATTGCCAAAACAGCCATAGCTCACTAGAACCATTTAAACCCTAGCGCAAGCAAGTGATTTCTTTTTGTAAAATTTTTCATTTTCGTTCAGCAAGCAGAAGCAGAATGTATGCGGATTAGCCTCGTTGCTCTAGTCTGCAAGTCTGATTGAAAATAGAACAAAAGGCGAATAGCGCGCCACTGGCCACGGTGGAGTGAGACAGCACTAGCGAAGAGCTTGTAGGGGGGATAGAGGAAGGCAATGGACGCGTGAGACAATACGTTCTATCAATCCAGGTTCATTTAAACAGGCGTACGTGATTGGAATCAGTCGGGGAATGAGGGAAGGAAATGTGGAAACCTTCCTCGGAGCTTGCAGCTTGTTTCTTGTGCCTTGTTCGTAGTTGTAACCGAGAGCGGTACAACCCCCAGCAAGAATCGGAGGAGATTGAACTCTATAGATTTCGACAACTTTGCTAAGGGATGTAAATAAAATAAATGTATCAACGGTTTGGTTTCTTCAATCAGGACAGACAATATTTTAGCAGCTTTACATAGAAATTATTCTCTTTTCTACTAAAAGTAAATTATTTGGGTTGAAGTTGGAGGATCTGACTTGATATTTTTGTAATAAATAACCATTGATACAAATTAAACTCAATGTTCGTCAGTACGGTGGTGTGGATAGCGATACGGAATTCGAATCCGGAGATCCCGAGTTCGATTCTCACTCAAGCTAAAAATTATATAAACTACCACATTGCGGCTCGGTGAGTGCGGACGCTGTACTGTAATTGGGATTAAGTTCCTGTTGTACAGCGTAACATAAATAAATAAATAAACTATAAATAAATAAATATTTAGTTACAAAAAATACTACCTAATAAAAGAGTTTGTGAGTTTAAAATGAGTGCTAATGGCAGCCAACTCGGATTCTAAATTAAAGACTATTTAAAAAAAAATCTTTAAAACTATACACATATAAGACGTGAAAACTTCCCCCTCAGTTTTGCCGATCTTATAAAAAAATCGGAAAAAGAGACCCCTTTCAAATTAATTTATTGTTATGCAGCGTGTCAAATAAACCTTCAAAAATATGTATCTGGTTACATTAAATACGGGAAGGGTACACTAAGTAAATTTCTTTAATGGGAAAGAAAATCATCCCTAATATTAGAGAAATTTTCCAGTGGATGCGTTTGCACTGTAAGGGTGGACTGACTTGACTGGAGATATTTTGATAAGTTGGCGTTTTCATTTTCCACTTGATTTCTGCGAATGACGCTCGAATTGAGCGACTGCAGCGCTCAGGGCGGACGAGGAATGAATTAGAATTCACAACTAATCCCTTTCCTTGTGATGATTATGCTTTTGCATATTCACAGTCTTAGCGCTAGCGATGCAGCAGGGGTGAAAATTGAGGGAAGAGTAGAGAGCTCATAAATTTGTAGTTTAACTTGTCTGTTGTCTTATTGACTTTAAACTTTGAATAATATAAAATAAATTAATAATTTTATTTATATACATCATGATATAACAGGTATTATTGCAAAAAAGAGTGTATCTTATTTGATGTATAACGCCAAAAGAATTTTCCAAAATTCGGAACTATAATTCTACATTGCTCAGAGCCTATTTTTTTTTTGTGCCACTGGATTGGTAGATAGTTTGCGTTATAGATATGTTTCGATGAAATACAAATGAAAGAACTATTTCATTACATTAAATTAATTTTAATGATTAATAATTTTTCTTCATTATTGTAACCTACCACATCAGTAACACAAAAAAAATATTCAAAGGAAAATGCACTTACATTTGTGAATTTCGGAAAAATAATTTTTGAGTTACAATCGACACATCAAATAATATATATCCTTTATTTTTTGCAATGATTTCGAATATATATAAATAAATAAATATATCATCACGTCTTTTACCTATAACTGGGTGTGGCATTCTGCCGTAGCAGAACTCGGTAAGTAATATATTTTTTACGTGAAGCGCGGTTCCCAGCTATCAAATCACGCCCCTATGGATATTAGTGGAGGGGGAGCCACAGGGGTGGAAATAGGTTGTCGGCTGTGGGAATTGAATCCGGATGACTCGATGCCACTAATCCACCTACCCCATAATAATAATAACAATAATTTTGATAATATGCTATTTATAAATAAATTGTCTGGGGGTACGGTGGAGTGGGTAGCGTTGCGGAAATTGAATTTGAAAAGCTAGAGTTCGAATTCTATGAAGGTGAAAATATATGAACTATCATACTGTTGCTTGTTGAGTCCGGATCGTGTACTGTAATTGGGATTAAGTTCCTGTTGTAAAGACTAGCATAAATACATATATATCGGGAACTTGATCCGAATTGGACATTTGATAAATCAAAACTCCATATCAAGTTAGCTATTGTGAATTTTGAATTGTTTAATTTTGTTACATATATTCGTATCTTGTATTTCAAGCGTTCTTGAAAAATAATCGCAGTAAGTATTGATATGATTTTGATTCCTCTTAGAATATTTATTCATATTTCCTGAATAAAAAACTCCAGCGGAAATTCATCCGTAACGAACGAGTGTCGGATGTTTAGCGTAAACCTGCCTCAACAGCTTTATTAGCACGGCAGGGGTCATCACGTTCGCGAGGGCACCGGCAGGACGAGGCGCATGCAGGATAACTAACGGCGCTGTCGAACGGCGAACAGAGCACGTGATTCCGGTCACGTGATACATGACAAACGAGCCCGAGAGACGTATCAGCACGCGTAAATCATACCGGCGACCAAGCTAACGTAACGTTACAAACATCACATGGTTACAGTTACATACCTACATACATAGTGTATTTAACATCCTGCTGAATTGCTAACTTTACTTTATGTGGTAGGTGGCTCAGTGATATCCAGTCGGTCTGTGGATTTGAGAACCCGATTCGATTCTCATAAACAATTTTCACCACATTAAAACTACTCCTGCGGCTTCTCCTCTACAACATATTTGAGGACCGTGTTTTGACGGCTGTAACCACATTTTACGTGTAAAAATATATCAGTTATCGAAATCTCCTACGGAAGAGCGCCACACTTAGCAATGGGTAAAAGGCGTGATGATATATTTATTTATTTACTATGAAATCAAAGAATTAAGTTTCGAACAATTATTCGAATAGTTAAGTAACTTAAATGATATAATAAAAAAAATTAAATGTAGACATTGGAATTGTATATAAAAAGTTTTTAAATAAACACGATTTTTGTGCTTGTCTAGTTTTGGAATTATTATTTATTCCCGAAATATACAATTATTTTGTATTGTTTCATGCAATAATATGAAGGCTTTAGAGGAACGAACTATCTGTGGATTTCGCTACGCATATTGGTGAAAATGTCTCCTGTATCTGTCAACCATGCTGTGTGTAAGTGTTAGTTCAGAAGTACGCACGCAAAAGCTTCGTTGAGACGACATATTGAACCGCGATTCGACGGCTGGTAACTGCAGTTCACAAACATAAATATATTACTTACTGAGATGTACTACAGCAGAGTGCCAGTGCCAGTAATGGTTCAAAAGCATGATATATTTATATTATGTGAATTTTTTATTGAACCGGTTCAAAATTAATTTTTTTAAAAAAACATGTTTCTATATAGTTCGGAGCACGAGAAATACATTCGTTCAATCTGCATTTCAATATCTCACTTAGTTTTTGAGTTATATCGATTTTTGAATTTTTTTAAAACTCATCTTTGAGAGCCCATATCTCGAAAACTAAAAGAGATATTGAAATGCGGTTTGAACGAGTGTATTTCTCGTGCGCTACTTACCTTATACCAAAATTTTACAATTTTTTAAAATTTTTCAATTTTTTTCAAAATTTTCTTTTCTCAATATTTCCAAAAGTTAAAGAGATAATGAAAATCAGTAAACACCAGTGAATTCCTTGCGTGAAAATACATAGGTATGCAAATTTGTACAGCAAAATTCGCACGGATACATTTTTTATTCAAAAAATCGAAAATAGCCATTTTTTAGAAATTTCTTAAGGGGTTACCCTTAAGATTTTTACGAATTTTAGCCATTTTTTGATTTTTTGTAATAAAAAATGTATTCGTGCGAATTTTACTGTAAAAATTTGCATACCTATGTATTTTCACGCGAGGAATTCACTGGTGTTTTCAGATTTTCATTATCTCTTCAACTTTTGGAAATACTGAAAAAAAAAAAAAATTGAAAAAAATTTGAAAAATTTTAAAAAATGGTAAAATATCGGTATAAGTTAAGCAGCGCAAGGGAAATACAGTCGTTTAAACCGCATTTCAATATCTCTTTTAGTTTTCGAGATGTCGGCTCTCAAAGTTGAGTTTTAAAAAAAGTCAAAATTCGATATAACTCAAAAACTGAAAGAGAAATTGAAATGCGGTTTAAACGAGTGTATTTCTCGTGCTGTGAACTATATAGAAACATACTTTTAAAAAATTCGAATTTTGAACCGGTTCAATCAAAAATTCACAAAAAAATATTATATCATGCTTTTGAACCATTACTGGCACTGGCACTCTATTGTTGTACATCCCTAGGGAAGTAAATGTTTTTAGCTTAGGGAAGGAATAATGATGCAAAATGAGAAACGGAAGCGAGAACAATAGTAAAACCGAAATTAGTTATTGGTGAAATTTAGAGAGAGATTGCATGAACGACTTAGGAATAAATGGCTAGATATATGTTAATAAAAATAATATTTCATTGGATCTTAAAGCCTCAAAAAAATCCTGGTCCAAATGGTATTACAGGGTCAATATTCAAACTAAAAAAGACTGTGAATGAAATTAGACTAGTGTGTCTAAATAGGAAGTTAGCAAGTAATTGTTTCTTGTTGGAGTTATTCTAAAAAGAATTGACACAATGAGTGATTTATTCGTAATACAATACCGCGGCATCGAATAGGCATTCGCATTGCGGTTTCAGAAACAAAATCCGAGTTAGCGTTGAAGTGCGATGTTGCGATGACAGATGGCGAATGTGCGTTCGACACTCAATTTGCTTGTCGGGTCGGTATAGGGTCGGCGGGTCGGTCTGGTGAGGCCAGGCCGCCAAGTGACAACGAAGAAATATGAAGCGGTAAAACAAGCGAAGAATTGCTGCTGTGCACAGCACATTCAAATACAGATTATTTGTTTGACCCAGAAACAAGAACCGAGAACTCGATGCTTGATGTCAGTCAATGCCATGCTTCATTTATTTTTAATATGAGGGAGATTGAAGTGAAAATATAAACTAAATAAAGCGATTGGAGTCATAGATTTACGCAAACATAGCATATAGTGCAATACTTACTTTATTTGAATATCGCGGGAACAAAGTGACACGAAGATACCGAAGGTGAGAGATATAAAGCACGTCTCGCCACGCAATAAAAATGAGACACGAAAGAGTGAACGATATTAGAAGAGAAAATTCGAGACGAGATCGAGATTATGAAAGCGAGAATCTCGTATGAGATTTCGTGAGTCTTGGATATAGTCGTAAGTTCTGTAAATTTATTTAGAAATAAATAATTTATAAATAAATAAATTTACTGATTTTAAACCATAAATTGTTTTTGTTGTTTTAATTTTTAGATAATATTTATTATTTTATTGATAGATGCCAAATGGATGCCACTAATGGAAAATCATACTATTGTTTTTGTCATTGTTAGGAAAAACTATCACTTTTTTCTTTCAAGGCTCCATAGGCTAGAAACATTTACTTTCTTTCCTGGGGATGAGATATATCACTTTGTTCTCTCAATTGAGCTAAAATTAACTTACATAGAATCGCTAAAAAAATATTTTTCATATATTTTTTTTCAACATTTCTGTCACTCAATTTAGTTGTGAAAATAACCGTTTCCGTCACTAGTGATGAAAGTAGATAACTTTCCTCACTAATGAGGAAAATGGTTACCTACTATTACAACTAAATTGATTGAGAAAAATGTCTTTTGACATGGTGACCAAGGAAACTTAAATGTACATTTGCAAATAAATTTATATAAAATAATTATTAAATTTCTTGTATCGCAAACATAAAAAAGTAATTTACACGTTTAATGTAAAAAAAAAATGTATAACACACATAGGAAAAACTAGTGCGATTGGAATACTCGCTATAGCTCGTGCTATAACTTTCATACTTGTTTTGAAATTATACTCTTTTCTCACTAGTATTACAATATACTATTAATTTACAATTTTACTGTTAAAGAATTTAAGACACTTTGTGACGAGAAAAGTCATGATAATATAATAATTTTTATTTGTAGAATCTCAGGTAAATATCTCGATAACTAATTCCATTCACGCACACGAATCACGAATTTAACAGTAATTTATTTTGCACACTACTGTTGTACATCGTACACAGTTAATCGAGTTTGAAATTCGCAGATTCACGTAACTCTTGCCGCCGCAGGCTGTGCTCCCCCGCCATATCTTAATAACCGCCACCGCCGTCACCGCTTTGTGGAACGGTAGAACTATACCAGAGACACAGGCAGCCAAGTTGGCGCTGTCACTCGGATAATTAAATCTCTTTTATTGTAATTGAAATATGCGGAATGGAATTTTCAAATTATTCGCAAGTTTAATGCCATTGTCGCAGAGGTTTATTTGCTCACTAGAGGATCAATCAATGTACTAAATGCCTCACAGCGGTTTCAAACTAACTAAGGAATTAAATATTGATAGATACAATGGTATTTATATTCGCTATCATTCAAATATTTCTATGTTAACAAACTATTTCCGCCAAGTTAAATTTCTGTCTACCGAATTTAACATATATTATATCGTGAGTAATAAATTTAAAAAAATTTAATTTGTCATTTACGATTAAGTACCGAGTCGGTAAATATTATTATTTGTCTAAATATCTGGAATCCAGTTTCTATGAATATCGGATTATCCGAACACCAATTACGCTCGCAAATACGAACGAGATTTGTAAGGATTCAGAATTCCGGATTTCAGTGTTGTGGATATCGAATTCACCGGATATAGAATAATAATTGAATAGCGAATTTTTTGGAAACCGGATAAATGCAAATCTGGATATACGACTAAAAAGTTTCCAGATGTTGACAGCCCTATTTTCTCAGAATATTTCCATGATTAAAAAAACGTTGAATCCTGTTTCACCGAATACTGAATTATCTGAAAACCGATTATACTCGCATATACGAACGAGATTTGTGGATACCGGATTCTCCGAATACTGCTTTAATATCAAGATACCGATTTATTTTCCGATGCCAGAAAAATGTAAGTCTGGAACGCCGGATTCAAAAATTGTTCTATTTTCCACAGGACATATTAATTACTAAATAACATGGAATATTTGTAATCCGGGTTTTACGAATACTGAATCCGGAAACCGAGTATTTTCGCATATACGAAGATTGCAAGGATTCGTGCTACCGGATTTTTGTTTTATAATATCGGATTTTTCGTAGTATGGTTTTGTGAATATCGAATTCACAGGACGCCGATTTAATACCCATATACTGAATTTTTTGGATACCGAATAAATGTAAATTCGGATGTCTAGATTATAATTTTATGGATGTTGATACTTTCCACACAGATTATTTGTTTGTAAGGATTTCGATCTCCAGATTTCGGTTTTGAGAATAACGGATTCTTCATACACTCGTTTAATATCCAGGTATCGAATTTTTCGGGTACCGGACAAATGCAAATCCAGATTTCCGATTGAACATTTTTCGGATGTTGACAAACCAACTATTCACACTGATTATATCCATTAATTAATTTGTAATAATTTGAAAGGTAAAGAAGATATGTTTGATCTAAGTTTTTTGAAATTTTTAAAGACAAATTAGTTATAATTATGTATATTTATAATTTTATTTGTATTTGTTTTTTTCCAGATTATATTCCTGTATTTGATTTAATTTTGTATAATGTAGTCTACTTTGTGTTCACGATCACTTGTCTTTTAACTGAGCTCACGCCTGTTAGGTAGTATAAGAATAAATAAATAACTAAATAATACATATACATACAACTCACAACAAACTTTGTCATTAATACCGCCATATTTATTCGCAAAGTTCACAAACTTACCTCTTATAAATTATGAAACGTTTAAATGTTTCACAAAATACTCATACATCTTATTGTTTGTTCATCATACACTTAAAATAAATTTGTCTGTCGCTTTAAACTCAATCTGCAGAGACAAATAATTAAGTTATGTGATACCTACATTTGTTTCCGGAATACAACAATGAAGATATAACTGTTTGACATCAACTAAATATACATTTATTTGAATTTGAAATGTGACAACTCAGGACCTCGACTCAGGACAAAAGCTTTTACATAATTAAATGTTAATAAACTTGTATTAATAAGTTATTATTTGATTACAAGTTCTGTGAGGGTGTGCAAGTTAGCTGAGATGTATTTGGGAAGATATGTTGGATTTCGTGACCGACCTGGGATCTCTAAGGTCCTTAGATTCTCTACTGTCCATAGGAATAAATAGATGGATATGGAAAGATGTGATGAGGTTGTATGAAAGGAATTATAAATAAGGATGAAGGCAATGTGATGTGACAGGATAGGAATACATGATTATTGGGTGAATGTTTCAAGGATTCGTTCTACCCCATTTGATGGGATATAGCGTGCTGTTATATATGCATGTATGTATGTTCAGTAGTTTTGTGTTAATTGCTGTACAATAAAATTATGAAGGTACTAGATGTTGGTGTTCTAAAGTAGTTATAATTGTTCCTAGGAATTTATGTTCCACAGCTTATTTGAATTTACTTGTTTAATGTTTATTACTGCAGAATAATATAAATCCATATGAAACTAGAGATAATACTATCTTCTATAAAGTTTCAGAAGAATCGTAAAACCCTAAATATATAAATATATGGTAACTTTTATAATATGATGATTGTAAAGTGCTCAATAGATTTTTCTATGTAAACTAAGATATCTGTTAATTGTATACAGTGTCTAAATGCAATTGAGTGGAATTTACTATTAAAACAACTGTTGGTAGATACTGTCTTCCTTTCATATCTTTTTAGATTCGTTGTTAGATTAGTGAAATAGGTGTACGGATAGATGTGATTGAAGGTTTGTTGAGCTAGTATGAAGGAAACTATGAATGTGGTAAAAAATATTGACATCACTTACATGCATTTTTCTTCTAATTTAATTTTTCGCGCAGTTACCACGCGATTAACTAACTACACCACACATAATTCGTTTATTTCTAACACTGTCCTAATATTCCCAGTAAAATCTAAATCCAAGTCCACACAAAGTTATCGTATAACCTAACCTAAACCACGCTGTAATTCGGTTCGAGTTCTGGCCGCTGGACGGCGACACTGCTGCGGTGGCGCGCACACATAAATTTCGAATATAGACCGCAAATGTTTAGCTAAGGCAAGGTAATTAAAGTTAATAGCCTCGAGGACTGGTGCGCTATTAAACTTACCACCGCCACGACGACCAGTAGCGCTGGGATGTGTACCTATAGTTATGAGGGAATGGAAGAATGTTGCAGTTTGTTATGAGAAAGAAGTTTAATGGCGGACGACAATTTTCATTTTAAAATTATTGCAAAAGAAAAAGAATTCTGTTCTACTATGAACCAGATATATGCTTGTGCAACCATTTTGTTAAGAGTTAGTTTGTCTATAATTAGGAATTAATTAAATGACTAGAAGTTGCTTGATTTAACTCATGATTACTAGACAGACAGATTGAGTAAAATGGCTCCTAATGTGTTTAATAAGTCTTTCATTTGGAGAAAATGCAAAATATGAATCATAACGGACTTATAAGCATTTCAAGTTTCATATACAACCAAGGAAAGTATTAGTCAATATTTAGAAAATTATAAAGATTAGTTTAGTACAATGTCCTAATTATGACATTTGATATTTTGTTGATTTCCAGTTGACAGAATAGACTTGAAAAATTTTGTTTGATTTTAAATCTTTCTTATTAGTATAATCTATCTTTTGCGATAAATTTCACGTGTAATAGTACACTAGATTTCATATTGAAATTGTACTGTACTTTAAATTATGTACAATAAATAAATAACTTTGACAAATGTTACAAAATTTTGCCTCTTTCCGACGATTTTGGTGATCGGTACGCCAATTATCAAGTCTTCTTGTTTAAAAATGTCAATTGTTCTAGCTAATTTTTGACAATGACAGTAAAAGAAATAAAATATATTTCCTAATTTCCATAATTAAAATTTTTCATACAATATTTATGTATTTCTACAAAATTATTATTATTCAAATCGTTTTTGAAAAAAGCGTGTCTTGCGGTCTAGTTTAGCTCTCAGTGTTCACCTGTTTTTTTGGGATATTCCTTGTATATAAGATAGACGACGGTGGAACTTAATGGGTATCTATGGTTATTCAACATATCAGTTTAATATCCGTGATTTAACGTTATTTATACCAAATAAATGTTCAGTGAATGTTTCAAGACCTTTTGCTACCGCAACTAATGGAACATAACATAATGATATTTAGGCATAAATATTTGTACATGGCGAACAAATAAAATAATTTACAGGAAAAATAAATAATATAGACCACAGGATAAAATATCTGCTAACAAATTACCAATACACAATAAAAAAATATTCTAATATGAAACTAAATATTTAATATACTTCTTTATTTAGTTAATATAAAAAACAAATCATGTCTCTTTGTCATGAAAATAATTCGGAAAATACAATAAAAATTATTATTAAACAAAATGTATTTATCGATAGTTCAAAGCATGTAATTATACCGACAAATTAAACAAACTCGAATACAGACATCAAAGTAGGTTTTGCATTGATCAACATATATATTTTTAATATTAACATCATGTTAAAATATATAAAACAAGACCACTCAGACAGTATGCCATTAGTAAAAATACTGCGTCAAAAAGTAATAAATAAAATGTGCTACTATTTAGTTATACTAGTTACAATAGTTAGTATAGCTTTAAACCTTAAATCTGAATTGTTTAATCCAGATGAAAATTATTATAAACAATGCGAAGAACTTTCAACAATTGTTTTTAAAATTTTTACAAACTTAAGTAACACAGACAAGAACGCAGTAATACTACATTTAGAAGACGATGTAATAATGAATACATTCTTCGATAAAATATCAAAAACAAGTTCCAGATTAACAGTTGTAACAATTAAATTAAATAACTATACGTTATCATTAAATGATAGTATAGGATTTCGTCCAGACCTAACGATTATATTCCTCAATAAAGATAATTACAACAATATTGAAGAAGTAATTTTCAATATAGAAATCTTTCCGATTTGGTTTGTTCGAAGCAAATTCCTGTTAGTAGCGAGTGACGTAAGTGTAGAAGATGACGACGCTTGGATTGAAGAAAGCTTTAAGCAATTTTGGGACCGACAGGCTAGACATGTTGTACTATGTTTTTGGGATGAAGAATTGAAAATATTTACATTCAATCCTTTTTATAATCAGTATAGTATTAAAGTTCCTGCTGATGCTGATGTAGCAGGAATATTAAGTGAAAAAGTACGAAATACTAATGGGCACAAGATTAAGTTGTTTAATTTGGATATTGTCTACAAAGATAGAATTGTAGAAACGGTAAGAATGTTTTCAAATTATGTTTTTTGCACGATCCTGTCTGAAAATATAATATTTTTCCTTACATAAGAAAAGAAAGTGGTACTTTTCATCCCTCAAAAATATATTTTTTCTTTTCTAGAGAAAAAAGTAAAGCAATTGGAAAACAACGAGATAATTTGGTATTAATTACATTCAGGTGACATCAGTCAAGAAAATAAAAAAATATCTAAGTTTTTAATTTATTCCTGAAAATTTTACTTTTTGATAGGTTGGTGAAAAAATTATATGCATACCTTGTTAAGACAGTTTTATTTTTAAATCAAATGCCTTTGCCTTCGATTCGAGAAATGAAACGGCACCTTCTGGAAGAAATGGCTAACTTTCTTCACTTGATATATAAAGTATATTATACATCAAGATAGATAAGTCCTTTTTAACAAAGTGTATATAAATTGTTTTCCACGGCCCAAGTATTTAAAACAAACAATAAATAATATTAAATTCAAAAGAATGTTTGATATTTGTTTTAATTGTTTTTCCTAGCAACGAAAATAAAATATTCTTAGCAACGAGACAAAACACAGTTCTTCTCTTAACGTTATTAGTAACGCAAGAGCACAGCAGGCTAAAATGTAACTGCAATTGCAGATCGTAGTAACGTCTTCCACGGATGTTAATATTATTTAAAAAAATACTTTAACTTCAGAGAGTTCGCGGCAAAAAATCCTACATCGGCTTGGACGGCATTTTCTTTTCCACGGCCGCAAGTTATCTCTCCGCGTCTATAGAGATCCACAACCTCTCCAGCGACCTCAACTTAGGCGAAGTAAACAGTGTGGATCAAGACGTCCCGCTTCGGGACTTCCTCGAGACTATGCAAGGCATGTACGACTTCGATGTCCTCTGCAACGTAGCGGGAGTTTTCTCCGACTTCGACGACCTGGATCATGTCTTCCAGAGTCAGAGGGATGATTTGTTTATTTTGACTCCGAGAGCGAAGCAGATACCCAGGTATCTGTATCTGTTTCTTTTGGTGCCAGGAGAGGTTTGGATTGCTACGGGGGTGAGTTTTGTGGTGACTTCAGTGGTGATGTGGGGAATGAATACCGGGAAGAGGAATGTGTTTCTTGATAACTACAGGTGAGGACATTTTATCTTGTTAAGTCACTCTTTGCTAACCGACTAAACTAGATCTGTACTTATTAATGTCTCTATTAAATTTCTCATAGTTTTATAGACAAGTACAAATAGTTTTAATGATTTAAATTCAAGTAAATATCTCTCTCCTTATTTTTCATGATTACAGATTATTTCAATATTGTCACCAAAATTATATATTGTAATGTGAAATAAAAATTTCTGTTTTCTCGATATTATTACAGATTATTATTACTGCAGTCAATAACACAAAAAATAGACAAATTCCAAGAACGTATGATCCTAATAGCCTGGATAATTCATTGCATTATCATAACAACTTTGTTTCAAAGTATTTTAATGACGTCGTTCATTTCACCAAAATTCTATCCAGAGATCGAGACATTGGACGATCTATATAAAACTGACATAAACGTCCATGGAGCGTCTTACATGATCATGAAGACACTGGAGAATGCAGTCAACAAGGATTTGAGAAGATTTTTAATGCCAATTAAAACGGAGATTAGTTTATTTGGACTTAACAATGACTGGCTTGACCATTACATGTTAGTATATTTCAAGTCTGTTTCATCACTTGATAAATCTTTTGTAAAATATGACAATTTTGTCAAAGTCTGTCTCTAAATAGAAATGTTTTATATTATGTTACACATTTTGATTCGACTTGCAGTTTTGACAAAATATTACTCTGGCCGATCCATTTTGGATATTATGAGCTTATGGACAAATAATAATAATAAATTTAAGTGTAGATTAGGTGTATCATAACCTATTTATTTATTTATGCTATTCTGCACAACGGGAAATTAATTCCAATTACAACACAGAGTCCGAACTTTTAGAGTTGCAGAACATATATTTTTAGTTATTACCTACATTATGTTTATATTTCACAACTTTGAAGAAAAAATCGTGTTACATCAAATGATATAAAATTTGGGAAAACGAATAAAGTAAATATCGATTGTGTGACACAAGCTTAATGATTACGTATTTCAAGGGTTCATGCTACCCTTTTATAATAGGATAATCTAATTTATGTATATATCTTATATTTGAAACATTTTATAACATTAATTTCGAAGTGCTTGCTAATGAGAAATATAATAGTTATTTGTATATCATGCGAAGAAAGTGAGATTTCTCTTTCCGAAATCCCGAGTCAAAGACGAGGGATATAAAGCAACTGAAGAAAGAGTGACAGTTTCTTTAAGAGGTGTACACATAATTTTTTTCACAATTCTATCAGGAAGTAAAATTTTAGATAATATTTATTATTCTCTTGACAGGTATCACTTGGTTTTCAATAATGTTAAACCATACTGTTTTTTAGATTTCATAAATATGGTTTTAACTTTCTTCCTTAGAGAAGAAAAAATTAATTTTTTACCTACAAATGAAAAGTATTACCTTCTTGTCTCAATTGTGGCAAGAAAATTTTTCTTTCTTTCAGGGTCGTGTAAAAACATTGGCTGGTATTACAAACTGTGTTTTTGCCTGTTTTAAGTGCAGTGTTTCTGAGTGTTTTAGCTATCTATAACATGTTAAAACCGTGCTCTTAAAACACCCAAAAACAAAGTTTGTGCTACCAGCCATTAATTCCAAACTCTTGCATATCTTAAAAAATTCAGACAAACACAATTTTTTATTTTAGGTACAAACAAGACTGCGGCCTCCTCGTATTCCTCGAGCAAGAAACCTACGTGAGTTCCCATCCTCTACTCCACTCCAAATATCACCGCATGCGCGAAGTCGTCATGCCTTATATCCGCGCTTATTGGGCGCGTACGGACCGACTTATCTTTCCGGAGCTGGTCGACACCATGGGATTAATGGAACAAGCAGGGTTGAACCAGTACTGGAAACAGTTCAACTATGGGATAGTGTCGATGGAGGTAGCAGATAACGTGACAAAGGGAACAGAAGAGGTAGAGGAAGGGATGAAGCTCATGGTGGAGCATCTTCAAGTAGGGTTTATGTTGCTGGTGGGCGGATATGTGTTGGCTGGTGGGGTGTTTGTAGGAGAGGTGGTGGTAACGTTGATGAGGATGATGTGCAAGAAGAAAGTATATGGGTTTTTGCATTAATTCATGCGAATACTCAGTAGATTTATTTATTACTTTTATCGAAATCTTATGGACATTAGTTAAGCAATTTTTGAGGTAGTCTGTCACTATTTTGTTTTAAAATGGCAGTTTGACTTCAACTTATATAAAAATGTTTGTTCGTGGTTATTGTTGTGCACAGTAGCAAATAAATAAAGAAATAAAAATAATAGTGATCTATACAGAATATTGCAAAAAAATAAAGGATACTGATGAACTGTTTACAAAAAGAATTTTTCTGAAAAAATAAACATAAATATTGAAGGAACTGTTGCTCACATAAATTAAATAAATTTTAATGTTTACTTCTTCATTACTGTAACCTATTAGTTCGGTAGCATGAAAAATGTTTGCTTGAAGTAATGTGCAATTATACATCAAGTAATATATAACCTAAATTGTTTTTGCAATAATTTTGAAACAAGAAAGTAACACGTTTTTTCCGAAGGTACCATTTAACTTATATAAAGCACCTTAAAGTAGAATAATATATTCTTCACGAAGTATACATATAATTTTTTATTCACTACCTTATTAGTAACTCAAATAAATTAGAAATTTAGATAAGATTAATTATTAGACTGATAGATGTCATCAAGATGTCAAATCATACCTTTGTTATCCAGTTTCCATGGATATGACATGACTTTCCTCCAAAATAGTTATTTGTGTATTCAGAGCGTAAAGTGATTCTGTTACTCGTACACGGTAATAGTGTAAGAGGATCAAAGACACTTTACGCTAGTGATACACACATAATTTTTTCTACGACTACATCGTAAATGATTAAAAAACATGTACGTACGGAAAATAAATTCGTTCTGTTAATTGACAAGTTGCTGTTTTGTTTGTATCTCTGGTAACTATTAAAATAAGCGCGCATTTAATATTTTTTAGCGCGTTGCCATTGGAGACGTGCGACAATGATATTTTTCGATTGTTCCACAGAAAATGTCAACTTTACGATGACAAATGAGGACGTAATTGTCAACTTTGCATAACAATCGTAGAAAATATTTCTTTTCTTTTCTAGCTATGAAAAGTATCTCTCAATTGAAGAAAAAATTGTCTTTCCGCGAGATCGTGAAAAAAGTTTAGAAATCATAAAATGAACATATTCGGCATGAATATAATTGTGCTATAAATTAGAAGTGTTTTAAAAATAGAAGTAACTAAGTAGAAATGCTAACCTATTTCAATATTATGTTTTATTCATATTAATTGTTAAAACAAATTTAAAAATATATTATGTATATTTGTAATTCATATAATTGATCTATATTTACATGTTAACTAATGCAAAAATGATTATTATTGTATATATCTAAATAAAACTAATAACACTTTATATTCCTAATATCTTAATCTAAATATTCTTTGAATCTATTATTTATATTAATGTAGTTATTATGCCTCTCTTCAATACAATATCGACAATTTGCTTTAATATGTACATCATAAATTAAATAATAGTAATTTACTATTACCAAATTCATTAAACTTTCAACAGATTCTAAAGTAAATACAATATTAAAACAAAATAATATATTTATTTGAACATCAAAGAAACCAATTCAAATATAAGTAATGTGAACAAGTTTATTAAATTATTAGAACATGACGTTTTGTAACACATTTCTAGTATTATGCTCAATAGCATTAGTAGCTTCTTACAATATTAATCCAAACTACAGTTATGAAAATGAATTAATACAATTTGCTGTGAACATATTTGTCAATCAAAATTATTACTTTAAATCAGTTTTGATTCTATCTAATGAAAATGATACAATGATCGATAAATTCTTTGAAAAAATATCTGTATTACCTTCGAAACTATCAATAATATTATTTAAAAATGTAAATATTACAGATGATAATATGACGTTAACAGCTTATTCTGAATACAGACCAGAGTTAACAATAATATTTTTAAATCAATATAATTTTGACAAGATGGGCGAAATAATTTTTAATATGGAAATATTTCCATTTTGGTATATAAGAGGTAACTTTTTAGTTGTTGCTAACGATGTTAATTCAGAAAATGAGAATTGGATCATGAAAGCTTTTGAATCATTTTGGGAAAAGCAGGTAAATATATACATGGTAACGCAAATTCTGTAAATGAGTATTAATATTTTTGTGTTAAATCATAGGCTCAGGTAAAGTTGAATACACTCATACCTCGCTATACGGTCGCTCTTTATACAGCATTTCGCTATAACGGCCCTTTTCAATTAAGGCACGTTTTCGATTTACGGCCTAAAATGTTTCGCTATAACGGCAAAAAAACTTTTTTTCCCATTGAATTTGTATGAATTTGTATTGATTCCTTATACGGCTTTTCGCTTTGCGGCCAAGTTTCGTGGAACGTATCTAGGCCGTAAAGCGAGGTATGGGTGTATTACCCAAATTTTATCACATCAGATTTTGTATTTTTACGAGACTATATCTATATTTCAACGACATTAAATGTCTCGTGCTTCAATCAATTTTAATTATTCAAGAATTTTTACTTATCATCTCCCTAGAGCATTGATTCTTTCCGGATTTTTTTTTTGAGTGCATTGCAACAATGTATTTATCTGCACAAGTGGAACACGAGTGCAGATTACGTTATTTAAAAAACACGATATAAAATTTCTCGGATATGAATCAATGCTAGAGGGCAGATTCGATAAGAAAATCGTAATGACAACACGAAAAGTAAAAATAATTTAGGTTTTATATTTTGCTTAAAATAATCAAGTTATTAGAATAATATATCCATAAATAAAATTGGCAATAAAAACAATTTTTCAAATAAGAATAATCTAATATGTTATGTTTTGACATCGTATATAAAATATAGATAAAGCAGAAGAAAGTAAAGTCCCGCAATATAGAAAAAGAAGTAAATTTGCTGTATGGGGCCAGTTTTTAACATTGTGTCAAGAAAAAAATCAAGTTAAATGCATCAACTTTAGAAATAAATTGATGGCCATATTAAAGGAGTGGCAGTTTAATATGAATCGCAAAAATAATAAAAATTATTATTGACTATTTCTAAAACATGTATTTTGATACAATGATAATGAAAAGTTTTTTTTAGATTTTAAACGTAGTAATATGTTACTGGAGCAAACACCTAAGAGTCTTTAAGTATAATCCTTATCTGGATCAATTCATAATCAATATATCTACTAAACAAATTAACTACCAACAGTTATACCCAGTCAAAATAAAAAACATGAACTTGAAACCTATAAAACTATACAATTTCGATTTTCTCTACGAATCCGCTTTACTAACAACGATAAAACACGGCAAACCAACATATGTCGGTAAAGATGGCATCTTCTACCAAACCCTTGCCGACGTCTTAAAAGCAACTTTATCCATCCACGACCTCTCCGAAGACGTAGACAACAACTTCTTCGCAGACTTCAACGTAGACATACCTATGCAGGATTCCATGGCCATCCTATCAGAACTCAACGATTTCGATGCTCTAGGGAATAGAGTGGGGATATTTCCGGGCAATGACGACATGGACCACGTGTTTATAAGGCGGGATGACTTGATTGTGGTGACGCCGAAGAGTAGTGAGATACCCAGGTATTGGTATTTGTTTATTATTATACCGATGGATGTTTGGTATGCGACTTTGGGGAGTATGCTGGCGGTCTCGACGGCGGTGTTTTTAATTAGGAAGAAGGAGAAGAAGAAGGGTGGAGCAGTTCTTGCTGTTTCTGATACCTTTAGGTAAGATAATTATGATATATTTATTTGTTATGCGCTACAGAAAATTAATCCCAATTATCGGTTACCAAACGTTATTAATAGTAAAACAATGTAGAATAAATTAAGGAACAGCGGTTATAAAATAAATATAAATAAATATATTATCACGCATTTTACCCATTACTTGGTGTGGCACTCTGCTTAAGCAGATTTTGGTAGGTAAGTGATATATTTTTTCGCATGAAGTGCGGTTACCAGTCGTCAAATCACGTCCCCAAAGATATTAGTGGAGGGGGAGCCAGAGGGGTAGATTTAATTTGATGAATATTGTTTGTCGGCTGTGGGAATCGAACCAGGGTTCTTAAAATCCACAGGCCGACTCGATAGCACTGAGCCACCTACTCCATATTAACATTAGTAATTGTTCAAATTGTATAGTTACTTTTAATATTGCAAATACTTTAAATTTTTAAAATTACATTGTTATGTAAATATAAATTAGATATTTTCTTCTACATGACTTTAATGTTGGTAGATAATTTAGTTTTTTAACATAAATTATGTCCTGAAACGTATTCCAGAACTGTGAAAGTTTTTAAAAAAATGCTATTTTAAAACACAAGACATGAAATAATTAATATTTTTTATCATGAAATAATTACTTATTTTGCGAAAAGAAATTACTACAAAAATGTTAACATTTTTTGACAATTGTAGAAAAAAGTATATTTTGATTACTTTTATTTACTTACCGATCAGTAAACAAAACTTACAACCTTAAAAAAATTATCGACAAACATACAAAAATTAACCCGGTTCAGCAAAATATTATTTTAACAAAACTGCTTCACTAAAAGCAGCAGAATATTTATGTTACCATAACTTTTATTTGTAGCAATTTTCTATAATTGGGATTAATTTCCGGCAATGCAGTGTGCTGTAGTATTAATTTAAGTGTTTGTTAGATTGTTAATAAACGAGTCTATTCCAAAACGTCATCAAAACTTTCAAGAAAAACTCATCTTGTTAGTATGGCAGTGGTATGGTATTATTTTCACTACTTTTTTTGGAAGCCTTCTAATGACGTCACTGATAACATTAAAATACTATGATGAAATTAACACATTAGAAGATTTATACAAAACTAACCTTCCGATATATTGTCCTTCATATAGCATCAAATTGATCAAAGATAACAATAATACCGAAAATAAAAATATTCTGAGTCATTTGGTTCAGATACCAACAACTATTAATGTTTTTGGTTCTTCCTTTAGATGGGTAGACGAGTACATGTAAGTATTATTTATCTATTCTTGGAGGGGATAGTGAACTAGTTTGAAATGAAATTTAAATACCTTAATTTTTGGAACAAAATGAAGATTTTTTAATTTTATATATATATAGGTAACGAAATATTTAAATTTAATGATATTGATAAATTATTACATTTTTAAAATGTCTCTATTTTTATTCATTAGTTAGAAGATTAAAATACAGACTTAAATTATCCCTCAAGATCTGGAATTGCAGAGCTGTGACACTAAGTAATATATACATGTTTTAGGAATGGAGAAGGTTACGGATTATTATTATTCAAGGACCAAATTGACTATTTAAAATTAAAACCAGAATTTGCAAACAAGTTTCATGAGATGAAAATGAGTATAATTCCTTACATAACTGCTTACTCCGTACGAAAAAACAAACTTTATTTTGAAGAAATGCTAGAGCTTCAATCTTTGCTGAACCAGGCTGGACTACCAGACTTTTGGCAGAAATACAATTTTGGAATTGAGAATCAAGCAAAGACAAATAGAACTTTGTTTAGCGAAGTAACTGATGAAAGAATTATATTAAGTTTGAATCATTTACAGTTACCGTTTTTTTGGTTATTAGCTGGATATATAGTTGCTAGTATTGTGCTAGTAACAGAACTGGTGTTCTATTATTTTTGTAATCAAAATAGAACTTAAACATTTGCCTATTTAGATCTAAAGTTGCTATTATATGTCACGGGTAAAGTATGAAAGTCAGGATAAATGTCATATGCAGTATCAAGGCCAATTTTGCCATAAATAAATGTGAAGGCTGGCATATGCGGAGAGGTCATTTTACGGGCATAAGGTTGGTTTGTTTAAATCGCCAGGAAAACGGGCATTGTGAAGAACACGTAATATTTAAATTAATATATGAACTTTAGAATAATTTGAGCTAAATTGAATATAATGTTTTTCGTGTGAAATATGTGTTCTATGGGCTTAAGAAATGCGAGCGAAGCGAGCCTTGTCAAGAATACATTGTAATATAAAAATAACTGCTTAGGCAATGTATAAATTGTCTAAATTTTATACTTTACCGATAATGTGCTATACATATATACATAACATCCCGCTATATCCTATCAAATGAGGTAACACGAACCCTTGAAATATTCAAAGAACATCCACTCATCAAATTCATCAAATAATCAGTCATCCTCGCTTTAACCGTATTTATAATTCCTTCATTTATTCTTCGGACTTGGAATAACTCATTACGCAACAAATCTTCAATCAGATCCATCTATTCTATTCTTTACACCTGTTTCATATTTTTTCATTAAACGTACGCTCCACTCAAATCATCTCAATTTACCTACACTCACTCCTTTAACTAATTTAAAAAGACAAACAAGGAAGGGAGCATTATCTATGATTGTTTTTGAAAGTTAATTCCACACAATAAATAAATATAAATATATCATCACGCCTTTTATCTATTACTGAGTGTGGCATTTTGCCGAAGTAGATTTCAATAAGTGATATATTTGTGCACGTAAATTGCCGTCAATTCACGACCCTCAAAGTTGTTACTGGAGGGGAAGCCACATAGGTAATTTTAATGTGGTGAAAATTGTTATATTTAACATATAATATTATTAATATTGTATAACATTTTAATCTAGTTAATAATAAAATGGCACGATTCAAAGAAATAAATCAATCTGAGTTTCCTTAGCTCTTTTTCTTGAGTTCGGTACTGTAAAAAAGTATGAGTTTTAAAAGATCCGTACAGTACACTTTGTACAGAACACAGATTTGCTTTTAGCTGTGTACATTTCCAGTCAGTAATATTCTCCTTTAACCAGTAGAAAAACAATCATCGGGCACCGAACTAAATTAAATGAATCAACAACTATTGATTGATTCATGGTTCAATTCCCGACTATTAGTTAACGACAGGAAATGCAATCACTACATTTTTAATTATAATTAATATTTTATTAGCCTGTTTTATGCAAATATTGATGAATGGTTAATATTTTGTATATTTTTAACTATTGGTAAATATTTTGCAGTGTATGGAAATAAAATTATGTATGCTATATAAATATTTATTATTTAACATATTGGTGTGTCCACATATAAATTGTCGATAATTGGATATATCAAACTAATGAAAAATAAATTATTAATTTATATTTATTTTTTATTTTTCGAACCTATGTCAAACTTTGATTAGTAAAATAAATTATGCAGAATTTTATACCTCCATAATTAGGGTGTTTCTATGTCTATGCACGAAATGTTAATGGGTTACATAATTTGATATACTAATTATAAAATAAACAGATTTTTTTTTGGGAATTGCAAAAATATGTTCTTTTTGTTTGAAGTATACATTTTTAGTATCGCTGGTTTGATAGCAAATTTAATTATATATTAATTATATTATTATTTTTATATTATATTTTGTTTGTTGCAATAAATATACACTTTAAATAAAGAGAGTTTATTTTATGGGGTAGGTGGCTCAGTGGTATCGAGTCGGCCTATGGATCTTGAGAACCCTGATTCGATCCCCACAGCCGACAAACAATTTTCACCAAATTAAATCTACCCATGGGGCTCCTCCTCAACTAATATCTTTGGGGGCCGTGATTTGACGGCTGATAACCGCACTTTACGCGAGGAAATATATCACTTACCGAGATCTGTTTCGACAGAGTCCCACACCCAGTGATGGGTAAAGGCCGTGATGATATTTATTTATTTGCATTTCAAATTATAATAAAGTTATATGTATAGATATAGAAACACCCTGTATATCAACACGCTGTCATGAACTAGTGAAACATTCCTATCCTGTCACACCATCCTTCATCCACATTCATAATACCTTTCATACAAGCTCGTTTCGTCTTTCGTTCACGCAATAAACCTTCAATCAAATTTCATACTCGTGCGAAAAGAGTATCATTCCATGTTTATTGTAAAATATACTATATTTTTAATGGTAGATTCAAGTAGCAGATAAGTATTAGATAAGTGAGATAGTTATCTGATAGATGAGTTATCTTTTACTTTATCTCAGTTTTAATAAAACAGTTCACATAATAGCAAACTAGTACAAGAATATTTCATTTCGTGTATCTTACTTGCTAGGAAATAAAATCTTTGTGTTGAAAAGCGTCACTTTGGAAAATTCTTAGAAGTTTAATAGTAGAAACATCTGACTGTATGTAAGCAGAAGAGAGCAGCGCACTAAGAAATGAGTAAACAATGGCAAGCCGTCAAGAATGAGGGTAATTAGCAAGATTAGCAGTGGGGCAGACGGCTCGTGTACTTGTGTACATACAGCGCTGTAAAAGAAACGCGATGAAAATGTAAATACGTCCTCAAACGACTGAAATAAGTTTTGTTTTCTGACAGACGCTGTATATTTATAAACAGAACGAATTTAATTTAACTAGGTTAATAGTAAGAAACGGTTTATTGTTTACTATTCGTAATTATCTAATTACAACTTTAAAACTTATAAGGAATAGCTCGAAATTGTATTCATTGAATTGCATTTATTAACATATTAATTTAGTTTATGTGTACAATATTTTGCATCACTATATTTAAATAAAAGGCAGAAATTTAAGTAGGTACTGAACATATAAAAAATAAATAAAATAAATATATTATCATGCCTTTAACGTATTACTGAGTGTTACACTCTGTTGTAGCAGATCTCGGTAAGTGATATATTTATGTGAAGTGCGGTTATCATCCTATTAATATGTTAGTGGAGGGAGAATCACAGGGGTAATTTTAATATGGAGAAAATTGTTTGTTGGCTGAGAGAATTAAACCCGTGTTCTTGATACCATTCAGCCAACAACCCTATATGAGCAAATTATAAACTAAAACAATGTTTTAACTTCGAGAATTATGCTATAAATGAGTAAATTAAAAATAGGTAAAGAAGTTACATTTTCAGGTTAAAAAATAAAATAAACGGAAAGTAGGTATTTACGATTATTTTTGTATCAATTTGTAGAAGTTCTGTTCCAAAGAAATTTTTGACAAATTCTAAAATTAATCAATAAATTCTTTAAAATATATTAAATATTTCAAGGTTGCGCTCAATCACTTTTGACATGATATTCCATTAAAATAAAAATTTCTTTTTTCGACATCATTTCTTCAAGTTTTTCCGCACGACGTCCCAAGGTACATTCAAATTTAGAAATACCTTCAAACCACAGAAATACTTGGACTTATCTCAGACACACGTCACTCATATTAACAAACCCAGTTCATCGACAAATCAATATACGTGGCTATCGGATTTAAGCTGAAATAAGGAAACGTCAGTCTACTGAATCCACCGAGGCTATGGAAGCTACGCTATGGCTACGTTACGTTGCTATGTCACTATGTGTGTAGTACATGTACAGCTATTAGGAACTGACATCTTTCCAACTGAATTTTCGCTAGTTACAAATATCTATATTTAAGAAAGATATTATATACTGTTTTATAGAAAATAATATAATCTTGTAATAAATTAGACGTCACAGGTTGAAATCTTGTTAACTTTAATTTATAACCAGTGATACAATAATAAAAGCTGTAAGCCGTCTGTACAGTAATTGTGATAAATATCCTATTGTCCCGTGTATCAAATATAAAATAAATGTCTTTCTGTCAATATCATACATCTATTCCTACGCCATTCACACACTCAATGTGTACAGTGGCGCCGCCACCGCTTACACCGTCGCTCCTGCTGCACGGGATCAATTTCCGGTGGCCGGAGTCGGAAACTCCGGGATTCCGGTCGACATTCGGCGCTGCCACTCCACATGGAAATATTGGCAAAAACCTAGTTCCAACCAAAGCAAACTAAGATTACGTCGCGTATACTCATAAGGTGAGCTAGACAGGCTCCTGCTAAGATCTGTGCAGAATGAGGAATAAAACTATACTTATTCTTTTGTTTAGATGTGACATTTTGTAATCAGATTAGTGTCAGCAACGTAATTAATTTTTTCGAAAACTGTCATATAAAGTTAAAATTTACATGACAACTATCAGAAGAACGCAAGACTTTTGCATGCAGGATGCAAAAGTTTTTTGCATCCTACAATTTTTTGATAGAAGAAAGGCTCACAATTTAATAAAATTTGTCACTTTATTTTTTTGCTTAGAAACAATACTTCTATTCTTTAACAAAATTTATATTTAATGTTCCAATTGAGTAATTATTCATATTTATCCCGCTTGAGGAAGCTAACTGGTGTACTGGAATAGTTTCTTGAGAAATGCAATGCGAATCCCAATAAATCGCAGAAACAAATTAGAACGTTTGTTTGGTTTCTATTGCCAACCAGCTGTCAATTGCTGGTCAGAGAATACCAGATTTGATAGCAATTATATTACATACATTGTTGTCATGGAGACATTAGATGTCACATTAATTAATCCTAAACGTCAAAATTTTCTCATTACATTATTACTAATTTTGGGACATAGTTTTCGAAAAAACATTGTTTGATACCTACTCGATTGCGAAATGCTTTTGCATTCGAGAATGCAAAAGTAACATTTCGCAATCTAGAATCAAAAATAACTATTCTTGTCTTGATGAAAAGGAGAAAGTGATATTTTTCATCCCTAGGGAAGGAAACAACAATATAATCATGGCCGACTTTATTCAATTATTATGGCTGTTTGATATGTTATTAAAATTCCTAGTTTCAAATTTACTGAACTAGCGCCTCTGGCGAGATACATTGTAACTAACATAACCTAATTTAACATAACCTTATCATATTGAATGTATAAATAAAATTTCCAATTCCGTTAAATTTATTTCGTTTAATCACACAAACTTTAGTCTTCAAATAAAATTTCTTCATTCAAATGACATTCGAGCTTTTGACAGTAATGTTATATATGTTATATAATATTTAAAATTGATTAGAATATGTACATTTACTATAGCAGTAAATAAGAAAAATAATTAAAGTTTCGTTCGGATTTTGCTTTTAGCTACAATTTCATTACACTGTAACTGAGATTAATAAAAACAATTTGCAAAAAGTGTAGCATCTTTTATCTTCTCCCTTTCCTCGCCCCACATATGTACCACCGACAACATTATTACCCAAATGCATCCAGCAGAATTTATCACTCTAGTAGCGCCTCTAGCGGGACAGACAGCGACTGCAGCGCCCTCATTTATAATAATTTGCAAGTCGTGACGCTGTGGCTGTGGTTTCCCTTTCAACCCAGCGAACCACTTGTTGTGTTTGAATGACGGGGGTGCAAGGGTGCGAGGTTTACAGGGTGACTTGCATTGTGTGATGGGGAAGTGATCGTGTTGGTCGCATTTGTGCAAGTCACACTACTTTTGTAAGTCATCAAGAGAGCAGAATAAATGTATTATGTTGGACACCCTGTTGGGATTCAGTAACGCAATAATTCTATTATTATTAATTAAATGTAAAATGAATATTGATAATGATTTGGACGCAGATGCTCACTACAAAATTTAAAACAAAAATCAGTTTTGTTAATTTAAAAACAAAGTTAATGATTTTTATCACGCGTTGAAATAATTGTACTTTGAAATATACTTTGAGCTTTATTATTTTAAAATAGATAAAGTAACACGATACTTAGTATACAATATCAGTTGCTGTTCAGATCTATTCATAGATCTGAACCATCCCTCGATAAATATTTACAACAAAACATAATGGCTGGTAGCAGAAGCTTTGTTTTTGGGTGGTTTAAGAGCACCGTTTTAACATATTAGAGATAGCTAAAACACCTAAAAACACTGCTCTTAAAACAGGCAAAAACAGAGCCTGTGCTACCAGCCAATATATGTGTGTGTTTTTTTTAATTTCGATACTGTAATCGGCTGGGAACTGCGTTCTAGATAGAAAGGACTCTAACGTTAGCCTCAACTTCTAAACGTGTAAATGTGTAAAGAAGAAAAGATGCGCTAAGAAGTATGCATCGCGAGTTTTTCTGTACACATATATACTATTATGTTAGATTTAAATATGTTTAAGTCGTGTTTTGGTTGCATTGTAGAGTAGAGACAGATATATTTTATCTTACAGTATCAGTTTTTTATGCAAATTATACAATCGTTGTCAGTGACTAAAATCAGTGATTATTCACATGTGACTAAAATGTTCTAATCCATGACAACCATATAGTATGTTATGCATCAAGGGAGTGAAGTTGGCAAACCGAGACGTAAGCGACGGCCGAAGGCTCGAGCTGAAGTCGAGAAACATAATGTTTCTCTCCCTAAGGGAGAAAAGCAGTGTTTCTCTCTCTAAAATTAGGGAATAAGAACGTGTTTCTTGTGCATGTGTTACGAAAAATAACTAACAATTTATACCAAAGCAACAGCTTGACAACAGTGATATTTAATTAATTTGACACAATCTCCATTCAATGTGGTTTTAATCTTTTTCTAAATTTATTGTAAGATAAAACGTTGTATATCACATGTAAGTGAAATGTCATATACTCGTGACTTGTTTCATTCACTTATAATATAATATCCCTTTAAACTAATTAAAAAACCTCAATTTTTTTATGTAACAATACCTGATAAATATTTTAGAGTACGAGTAATCACTGGTAAAATTGATCAACTCATACTTAAATAAAATTATTCAATTGGATAAAAATGAAACAATGTATTCTCAATTTGCAAAATTCATTATTCCATTTTTAATTTACAAAACAAAGTATCATGGTATCAAATATTCAACCTAAAATGAATGGTTTAAGAAAACAATTTTGGAGGTACTTAATTTAATCCTCTTTACCAAATTATCTGTAAGTTCTAGTGTGTAAATATTAAAAATTAAATATGATTCATCATTCATGTATAATTACAACAATTCAACCAAAACAACAATAGATTAATTATCAATTATGGACACTGTCGAAGGTGATTAACTTTACATGAAATTAATAATGACAAATAGTGTGTAAACAAACGCATGTATACATGAACTGTATGTGTATCTAAGTCAACTCTTTCATCTGTAGAACATGGACAAACAGTCAACATATCTATCATAGTAAACGTAATGCTTTCGCATTATCACCGTGTGTAAAATACTAATACATCACGAGTGCAATTCGTTGTCATGTCCTGATGTATTCCGCAATCAAAGCGCGTGATTATAATAGATTTATCTGTTTATGGTTTCGCGATAATTAAATATCTCTATCATGGCTTTGTGGACAGATTGAACAGTGAATAGTGAGGTAGGCTGGGGTGCTAGTTGCTAGTGGTAGCACTGTATAATTGGTTTATTGATGAAATGTGCATTTTCAATTTATTAGCTATGTTTGATACTGTGTTGAACGTAGTTACCTTGTTGTTGATTTATTCTAATCGAAATTAATTATATTCATATCAAAAATGTTCATGTTGAATTACCTACTTCAATCTCTGGATAAAGATATGATTATGAGATTGAGAAGAATGTTGTTAGAACATTGGGTTTATTTATTTACGCTATTCTGTACAACAGGAACTGAATCCCAATTCGGAGTCACTGAGCTGCAATGAGGTAGTACATACTCGTATAATTCTTAGCTTAAGTGAAATTCGAACTCAGGATCTACGGATTGAAAATCCGTAACGCTACCCACACCACCGTACTGCCGGAGTTCACGATGGTTTAGTTATGTGAAACAGAAACACAGAAAACACAAGAGGGATATGAATTTCAAAAACAACAATGATTATTCCAAAAAACAGGCTCACCCTCCAAAAAAAATTAATTCATATTAGAGATTTATAAACTACATCAATTGCGAACCAAACGACATACAAAGTGAAAATATTTTATTTTTGGTATGACTGGAAGTGACAATGAAACAGCCTGTATATATATTTCCAAATTTGAATTCTATATGACATTCTGAATTCAACCAGTGCATATTCAATTATGAATCAACGTAAAATAGAAACTTTATTCATTAGATTTTTTATTCAAACAAATATTTATAAAAAACATAAAAATAAAATAAACGAATTCAAATGAAACACAAGCTTTAAACTAGACTTTTTAAATATCAGCCTTTTCTTGAATACAAAGATTGCTTCTTTTATTTAACTAACTGTCATAAGCACTAAAATAGTGGAATTTGTATTATTTTATGTATTGTGTCCAGAGGAAAATTCACTCTATATTTCATCAAACAGGGTAGCATGTACCCTTGAAACTGTACATTAAATTATCCTGGTACAGCATCCACATTTATATTTCTTTTATACAATTCGTCTCATCTTTCGTTAAATCATATCCATCCTTTTATTCCTAGATTGTCCATGTAATATCTCAACCTCCATTTCACCAATTTTTTATTCGATTATTATTAATCTTTTAATGGAAGAGGATTTAAAATTTCGAAGGGATACTTACTCAATTTCTTTAGAAGTTATTCTACCTACAGGATGTCTACACACCATTGCAAACTTTTTAGTTGAAGAGACAGAGAGATAGTTAAATAGGTAAAATATTGTCATTTTACCCGATAAATTTCATAATGTACAATTAAAAACAAATGGATACCAAATTAATAAAACACAATATTGAAAATATACCAACTGATATCTATTAGATATATGCACATATTTTTGAAAGATGGACTAAACTGTCACAGTAAATTACAATCTTTCTTCAAGTTTAGCTTGAACTTGGAGTAGTTATATTAGTAAAGTGTATATCGTAGGTACATAAATCATATAGATAAGTAACCCCCTCTAAAATATTACTACGATGATACAAACTTTTTGCTTACTATAAGTCATTCCATTATACGAATGACAGTGTGCATATATGCACCCTGACATTATAACATCCCTTGTGCGAGTACATGTACCAACTCCCTGCTACCTTTGCACCCCTTTGTGACGGACAGGACACTAGGGAGTGCAGGAATTAGAAGCAGGAAATAATGATACATTCTTTACGAGATACACATACATTTTAATCAGAGAATAAAATAATTCGAAATTTATATAAACTTGAATATTCTCTTATCAAATCATAACGTTGTTTTCTAGTTGATATGGTGATGGGATAAAAATATAACTTTATTTTTTTAATTGAGAAAAAAATATTTACTTTCTGACAGGGTCAGGAAACCAATTTTCCATGAGGATAAGAATTAGAATGAAGTCTATGAGTGAATTTGCGACCGGTTGCAATTGATCACTCACTCAGAGAGGATGTTGCTGCCAACTCTGATTTCGCAGGTACGTAATACTAATTAGTGCATTCACGGTACGAAATTAATTATATTTTAATTCTATAATAGCTGCCACAACAGAAAGATTGTATCATTAATAAAGTCGACAGTGATTTATAATATGCGTGTCTGACCGGCGAAAATATTGTTCAGGCGTTCCAGAGAAATGAAACATTTATATTAGACGTGAAGTCAGCAAGGTTCTACCAAAGCCAAGCGAAATTAATATTTACACATTGCAAATTACACTCTACATTTACTAAAGAAATCTTAAGTAAATTGAAAAATCAAAGAATTAGATTCTGCTGGATAATTAGCAGAGTTCAGATATTAATGACTTCAATCTATGTTAATACAAGTGTCTGAGTTGCTCGTATTCCACGATAAGCTATTGTAATTGGGATTAACTTCTTATTATCCATAACAACAAATAAATAATCTGAATTTCACTAAAATAAACTAAAATGAACTACCCCCTTTGCCTCATCCTTCTCTAACATATTTAGTGGTCGCAGTTTAACGGCTGGTAACTGTTTATACGCGCTTAAATATATTATTTACAGATATCTGTTTCGGTAGAGTGCTATATCCGGTATTAGATAAAAGGCTGATGATATAGTTTTTTTTTAATAGTTGTAAAAAAAATAATTTAGAAAGGGTGCAATATTAACGACTCCGCTTTTTTCTTTCTTAAGGCCGCTCCGGAGTGAATACAATTTTCGTACTTGCCCCTAAATCTTATGCACCCGCTAAACCCAGCAACTTGCCGTGTTATTGTTTTAAAAAAAATGCTGCTATTGTGTATTCAAATTTTAGTTGTATTATCTTCGACTTCGAGTTTCACAGACATTTAAGTTTTAGACGAATTTGCACGGTATTTTGTATTTATTATGTATTCCTAAAATATTTATTAGATTAGAAACAACAACAATTAAAGTAAATGAACTGTACTCAACAGCAATATAAATAACTTAAATCATTTATAGTACAGAAATGAGAAATTGCTTTGCTTACATAAATATTAAGGAAAAACGTCATGTATTTGACATCTAGTAACTGCAGTTCACACGCATAAATATATTACTGAGATCTATAACGATAGAGTGCCACAGCCAGAATGGGTGAAGGGCATGTTTATTTTTTGTGAATTTTTTGTTGAATCGGTTCAAAATTCAAATTTTTTAAAAATATATTTCTATATAATTCAGAGCACGAGGAATACACTCGTTCAGACCGCATTTCAATATCTCTTTTAGTTTTTGAGTTATATCGATTTTTGACTTTTTTAAAACTCAACTTTGAGAACCCATCTCGAAAAATGAAAGAGATATTGAAATGCGGTTTGAACGAGTGTAATTCTCTTGGGCTGCTTAACTTATACCGAAATTTTACCATTTTTGAAAATTTTTCAACTTTTTTTCAAAATTTTCTTTTCTCAATATTTCCAAAAGTTGAAAAGATAATGAAAATCTAAGAACACCAGTGAATTCCTTTTGTACATTTGGAAATTAAAATATGAAAAAATGATGTAAAAATCGAAAACAAATATACAGTTTTCTCTTGAACGTGATATTTTAAAATAAATTTGACTGACAAAAAGTTTTATTTTTTCATAACCTTTCATTTCATATACAAATTGTATATTGAAATGCTCTGTAATCTGTGAAAAGTTTGATAATGTCCAAACACAAAAATGACAGTATCTTGTTTATTATAAACTTTATCAAAAACTGATTGACAAATTTATTATATAAAATTTGAATAAATTTGTTCAGTTAGAAGAGCAGATAAATTGATAGCATTTTTGAGCATTTTCGCTTGTACTCCGGAGCGGCCTTAATGATGACATCTCCGATGTCTGCACGACACAGTTCATACATCATCCGCTGCTGAAAATCGCAATTAATTTTCACGTGCCCCCCGGCTGAGCTTCGTACCCTGACTCTAACCCCCAACCCATCGGGTCCTTTTTTAATACTCGATATAGAGATGAAATTTAATGAGATTCTTTGATCTGCACGTAAAAAATAAGAGCTGATAATTAGCTCAAAGGAAGTAAAGAATACGTTCTAGATCCTGCTCTTTTTTTTCTTAATTTTCACGACGTTCAAGTTATTGATAATACCTATATTGATTATTAAATGATATTATGAACGTGAGCTAATGAAACATTTACAACTTATACTAGACTCTGATAAATATTTTATATTAAGTATTATGCATTGTTTAAACAGTAAGGAAGCTAATTTTACCCCGTATTTAATTGCTGTTATATTTAAGTCGTGACTAAAGCGATCGAAGCCACAGCCAGAGATGTGCATCTACGTGTAATCTTTAATTGTCGACATCTACACGTAGACAACACGTCGACAATTCTAGCGACGTAGACAATGTAAACAATGTAGATAATGCATCTGACAGTTGTAAAATTCAACATAACCTAAATTTATTCCTTTGTAACTATTACATGTATTCGTATTCGTGAGCTCGGGTCATTATCGGTCTTTATATAATAAAACTAATAAAGCAAGTGCTCGTCCATTACTAGATGAATGTCTGTTTTGGGTCTTGGGCGAACTGTCATATTTTTAAAATCGATCAACGCGCCATCTCACCAGACGGAGTTTTCTTTGGCGCTATTTTAAACAGTAACCAGTTGACAAATTTTGAACGTTTTGCCCTGCACAACTAGTTTTTTTTATGTAATCCCTAGATTAAAAATAAAATCTCTAACAACATTTAAAATTATCTAGTTCTAGGGATAAAATTTCTAATCTGACTTAAGTGAACACAGGTGTTTTCTTTGTCTACATAGTCTACATTGTTTATATGAAAAATGAAGACGTAGACTACATGATTGTTTACACGTAGAGAATGGCGTAGATTACTTGCAGTAGACTACGCGCACATCCCTGGCCACAGCTTGTCAACATGTTAGGTGTTATTTATCGCCATAGAAACCAGTACTTTTTTTTTAACTGGAGTAGAAAAAGAAATTAAATAGTTGAAACATACATTTTTCACCTATATTGCCTAAACATGACTTATAGAACAATATTTAAGAAGAAAAAATGTAGATCATATAGAATTAATAGAAAATTCCTACCCGCTGCTATCTTTGATAAAGTCATATCTCTCAAACTACATAAGATATTTTAAATCTTTTTACACCAAGAAATTTAATATAATATATGTATATTAACACTTCACGCGTAAAAATATATCACTTGCCGAGATCTGCTACGGCAAAGTGCCACACCCAGTAATGGGTAAAAGGCGTGATGATATATTTATTTATAACAAAATAAAAATGATAAAAAAAATTAGGCAAACGTTAGTAAAATGAAAATATTCCTACTAATTAGCTATACTTCTAAAATTGTCATAGATATTGTAATTCCGTTATCGACGTTGGATTAATTGGTCTATCCTTCTTGTTATCTCGTCCTTGATATTTGCAAAACCGTATTTTTTTTTGGATAAGTTGAGCGAAATATGAAAGCACAAACTTATTTCCTTCAATGTAAAATTTGTAAGAATATTTTATAATCTTTATTAGAATCACAGAAGTTTCCTGGTTTATTTAAGGACTGAAACACTATTTCAAAGACTAAGTAATAAATGTTTTTATAAAAGATTAATAAATTCTAACAATAATTAACGAGGTTGTTTTAAAATATTCGTCGACATCATCTATACCTTCAAGCATCCTATAAAAATCCTTTTAGACTCTATGTAATCTAAAATAAACATGCAGTTTCATTCAAAAGAGCTTTATTTAGTTTGTCTAATTGAAAAAGAGTTAATTAATATTACACGCCGCTACTAACTCTCCATTCGGACCCGAGACTCGCTACTTGTTTAGTGCAGTACTACAGATCATGAAATATTAAGAGAATATTTAGTTTGACTGTTTGTACAGATTTTCCAGGAAAAGTTTGCGTTGCAAAAAGAAAAGCCACGTGTAAAGGAAAATACATTACGAGAAAATCTGACACGGAGAAATGGTTGAAAGTTTCTGGTAATTTTAGAATTGTACGCTATCTACTAGCCGAGCTAATTGTCTTAATTGTATGGACAATAGAACTAATTACGCAAAAAGCAACCTTTCATATCTGAAGAAAAAAAAATTCAAATTTAAATAATCATTATGTTATCTTTTTAGACTGCGTTTCTCATAAAATACGAATGATTATTTTAACAGTCTTTTATTAATTACAGACTTGGACTATAAGAAAGAAAGAAGAACGAAGAATGGACGGAGTAATATTAGAGGATAGAATAAGAAATGAGCAGGTACTAAGAAGATCAGAAGAAGTAGTCAATAATGAACACGAAATAAAGAAGAAATAGATTCGATATAATGTAAGATGAGAGTGTTTGTTGAAAGAAATTATAGAGGGCATGGTGAATCATATGATGAAGATATCAGATGTTGGATAACATAAGGGTTGAGGGAAGATAGGTAGATATGAAAAGGTTAACAATAGACAGAGAGGCGTGGAGAAGGAAGACCAACCATCTGGAAGAATAACAATTGACTGACATTTTTAAGCAGTTACTTAATTTTAAATTCGATTAATTATACTTAAATTCCATAGTACTAAATATACAAGTTTCTTTTTAAGATTAGTAAAAAATAGGCCTTTCTAACATTATTTGTAGAAAGAATATTAACAGACCGAGGCTGCAATTGGCTACGGTCTGCAAAGTATTGTTTTCACAACCCTGTCAGAAAGATATTTTTTCTCTTCAATTGGAAAGAATACTTTTCATTTTTAAAAAAGGAATGGAAATTGAAAAGTAACAATATGTTTTAATATTAGTGACATCCAGGTGATATCTGTCTAGAGAATAATAACCACGTACAAAACGGTTCATATTTTCTATTAGGTACTTTGGAGTCCTTTGGAATAAGAAATGACTAATTTTCTTCCTTTAGTATATAAATTACTTTTGTAGACTAATGGTGAAAATCTATGTAAATTCATAAGATTTATAGATAGGTAAATCTATAAATGATGAACAAAATAGCAACTAAACTTAAGACTTTATGAAATATTTTGTACTTATGCACAAATATCGTTCAATTCAACTTAAATAATTCTGGCAATCATAGCCCAGTGTATAAAATTATGATAAAACTTGAGTCTTAAGCAAGAGTCGTGTGTTCAAATCTTGTTGACTTCAAATTATATTAAAAACAAAAATAGATTTGAATGACTCGAATTCCACCTTAAGCTATTATAATTGGTATTAACAAATAAATAGTTGTTACTGCTACAGAAAGACAGTTGTTTATTAGTAAATAAAAAGATAAAATATTCAAAGTCGATCTATTAGAAATGTTTATTTCCGTCAGAGGAATCATTTGACCTTGATGAAGAGTGACGGTTACGTGGTGATAAATAATAATTTTCGATACAGAAAAACGTCACATTTCAGTTCAATTGGATAAGATGTTCCCTTTTTCCTTTGAAATAACGTAATAAGAATTTTATTGGCTATAACCGGTCAGTGACAGGCTGCGTGGCTCTCGTCATCTCTCTCGCACAAGTTAGCGTTGTCTCTGTCTCGGTTCCTTTAGCTTGAGGTTCTTTCATATCACGCGACGCGAAGACGCGACTGGTCCAGATGATATTGCTAACGTTTCAAAACAGTATGAGATATTTCAAAGTTAAGATATCGAATTGGAATTTTCTACTGCTTTACTTCTCTTAGTGCGGTCCACATACTTGGATCTTAAGATCGTCTTTATTTTATCTTCATTTATATTTGTTTAATTACCATGGTTAGAGAATTTGTTTATTAACGTTTTTCAGAAATTAAATCAAACTTTCAAATAATTATTATTTGAGGAATAAAAATGAACTTTTATGTAAGGAATTATGAATATAATTGAATTGAAAGTGGTGTGTTAGGATAAGAGAGTTTGTCGAAGATGAATTGCGGGATGAATTTGATGAATAAAGACAAATACAGGTTTCTTGATTTTATTTATTTCGTTAGAGAGTTATCTACAGTTGTGTGAAATTTATTTTCAAAACAAGCTCAGGAGACACTTCTGTTTCTTCCATTACTTTTTGAATTTACTGTAAATACAAGCGTGGGACATCTCTCCATTTCTTTCTTATCTTTATAGATTTGTTGTTAGAGGAATAGGGGTAAGTGAAAATTAATGAAATAGGTGTATAGGAGCAAATGAATTGATGTGATTGAAGGTTTTTTGCGTGATTGATTATTACGAAGGTAAGGTATAAATGTGTGTCAGGGTGAGAATGTTGATCGAGAACTCTGATAAATCTGATGAGTGCATGTTTTATGAATGTTTCAGGGATTCCTGCTACCCGATTTATTGAACTATTGCGCGATGATGTTCTTTCAACCTTTAACTTGAAAAATATATACAATACGTAATATACTTCATTTATAATATCAATAGTATTTTCAAACCCCACTAGACAGCAAAGTAATATGCATACAAAATGTTTTTCCTGTAATGTTGCGAAAATGTTATAGTGGCACATGTTGAGCAGCACTGGTGTAAGAAGGGCTATTTTAGTGTTCCGGTTGTTGGATATGAGTTCTAGCTGGAGCCTTGAGGCAATTTCTTGACCACATTCCTATATCTGATAATCTTCCAAAGTAACGAAAGTGTATTAAGGGAGAGCAGGAACAGGAAACTGGTATGTAATTGTTTCGCGGTTATTGACAGTTACCAAAATGCTCCGAACGCTTCTACAAATGGGATTGAATCCTAATCCTAGAGATTGCAAGAGGGTGAAGTTTTAAAACGCCGCAATAAGTAATATCGCCTACATTTTATACTAAGAATCGATATTTCAATTTCTTAACAAAGTTTCTTTAAATTTACACCGGATGATCTAAAAACAAGCATTAAACTAATAATTATTTGTTGCAAAAATTGTTTTACCATTGTTATTTAACTCATAATAAGCATTCATGCTAATATTAATTAATTATAATATAAAAACCATAAAATATGTAAAATGTGGTGACAACCAGCTTGGCCATTGTTAACTTTTAACATGCCGTTACCTAAGAACATAGTTAACATCGCTTTATGCAACCTGGTCTTAATCTTTCTATTCAAGAAAATGGCGGACTATTTGAAAATTTAGTTTAAGTTTTGTGATTAATTGAATTTGTTTATTTATTTTTTATCATATATATGTTGTTAGGAACTCTAGAAACATTCACGGAATATTTACCCATCAGATGAACCTTTGCCGAACCAAAATAACTCTGAATCCTTAGTTACCAAAAATAGGGTCAACATTGATCAATTAGTTTTTTATATTTTAATGTATCTGAAATATTATATACATACGAGTTTCTCGTTTTAATTCAATATTTAGTAAACAATTTATATACATATCATAAAAGTACAATAAAAAAACAACGTAATGCGTATTTCGGTAATTTCTACATCTCTTCATAATTCGTCATTATGTTTATTTAGGATTTATTTGCGCTTTGATTAGTAAATTTCACAATAATTTTGTCTGAAATAAATAATAAAACTCTATTTAAAATCGACTCAATATTTTTGCATTTTTTGTGAAACCATTCTTAACACGAATAAAATTTGTTTGTCTTTTTCTAAATACCAATTATTCTGGAATTGTGTAACTTTTAGTTTTATTTATTAATGTATATGTTTCAAAATAGTATTTTAGGAGAATTCAGAAATAGAAAAAAAATAAGTTACAAGGAAAAAGCTGATTTCGGGTCACAGTTGACCCGCTTTCGTTTCGGCAAATGTTAAAAAAATATTCAATCCTCGCCAGATATTCTCAATCTGACACACCATCCTCGCTTTATCCACATTCATAGTTCTTACAAGTTTTTCATTTATTCATCATACTCGGAATCATTCATCGCGCAACAACCTTCAATCACATCGATCCATTCATTCTCATATAGCTATTTTTATTAATCTTCCATTCAATGTACGTTTGATATGCTGCAAATATCTCAAATAACTCACATTCACTCCTCTAACAACGAATCTAAAAAGATAAGACAGGAAGGGAGCGACAGTCTGCGGGAATTATTGGTTGGTAATTGCATATCTTTATGAATTATTAATATGTGTATGTACATCTGTTTTTATAACTTGATTTAGTATTAGCTGCGCTATTTAAGTATGAAATAATAATATATAATAAATAAATCTAGCTATAAAACGTAATATCGTTCCATTTGCCGCCGTGTAGGTAGCGAGCGTCTGACGATGTTACGTGTAGGTACTTCATACATCGCACATCGGCACGGTGCATTATATTGTCCTTTCAAGAAAAATGTAAACTTTTATGAGGCGTTTTTATTACCTTTTCCGTGTCGCGTATAAAACTCGGTTAGTGCTTTTCTGGATTTGTCGCCACCGAACAGAACAAATGTCAGATGTACGTCAAAGGAAAAGGAAACGTGAACTGGAACATGAACATGAATGTGAACATGAGAATATCATTGAGATGTGCGCATATATTCGCTTTGCATCAATTGCTGTATTGTTAGCAATGAGTTCTAATTTTACTTTTCACTTGCAACAGATTTAAAATGCAGGATTAACAACTGTTTCCTTATTGTTTAAACAAATATAAAACTATTACAGATAAACCAACCGAATATGTACTGTTTATAAAAAATATATCTGGCCACATTTGATTATTTTCTGCGTTGTTTTGATAATTTAACTGTTACATATTTTCTAGAACAGTAGTTTTCAAGATAGGTCGTGATTGCTCGAGGAATCACGAAGACATTAGAGGAAAATTTCGGAATACTACTATTCAAAGTTAATTAAATTTTTTAAAATTGGACACGTACTTAAAATCAGGGTTCGTAAATATCATGATATTTATAATAAATATCAAAATATCTGATATATAGGATATATATCAGATAAATATCACTTTTTGGATATTTATTTTTTAATTTTAGTTTTTGTACACATTTATTATCACAATAGGAAATACAAAATAAATTATTACTCCTAAATAAAAAATTAACATAGGTAATGAAAAAAAGTACATATACATTGAATGGATACACAAATATTATATAGTACTAAGAATAGTAAGAATATTTAAATAATCCTATATCCTAGATAGGGGCAAATCATCATCTTCTGCTGAACTTCCTGAACATACCGTTGCACTTGGCCAAATCCAATCTAAATTAGTTTTTTTTGTACTTTCTTTTTGGTTTAAATATTTAAACATAAAAACTAATTTAGCGGCTTTGTCGTTACCGAGACGATTACGTAATTGAGATTGGACAATGCCAAGTGGAGAAATATCGTTCCAGCCCTGCTGTGGCTGTTACAGCAAGTGTGTAACTGTTCACATAGTTCAATAAATGTACTTTTATTTGGCCACTCTGACTCATTGATAGTTTTGTATTTGTATTTCTAAAATGAGTACCAAATAAAAATTTTGGAAATGGTTCAGACTTTGCCGTTAATGACATCACAAATGGCACACAATTTGGATTTATGTCGTTGATGTGAAGTTAGTCAAAAGCTAGTAAAGTAAGAATTATCATTAGAATATAATTTTAACAGAATTAATGAAAGTAATAATGAGAGGTATACTGTATTAATTATAGACTATTTGACATTTTTATATAATGGATATATATCTTCGAACCCTGTTTATAAGTTAACTGAAGCACGAGAAAATTAATGCCGTTGAGCGCGTTTTCATATCACATTTAGTTTTTGAGATATAGCCTCGGAAAAGTAGAAAAATTGAAAAATTCGAAAAATTTCACTTCTCCGGAGGCTATATCTCAAAAACTAAACAAGATATGGAAATGCGCTCAACGGCGTTGAATTCCCCGTGTCCGAATTGACTTATAAGCAAATTTTCATACAATTTTATGCAATTTAATATTTTTAATTATTTCCTAAGGGGTACCCCTTTGGTTTTTTCAGATTTTAATTCAATTTTACCAAAAATCCTTAATCGTACGATTATTAAAACGAATATTTACATACATATGTATTTTGACCCACTGAATCCAGTGGTGCAATCTTCAAATGCATATGACTTCTGGTTTTCGAGAAAATGTTAAAAAACCGCTTTTTGCATTTTTTTTGGCGGAAAATTGAAAAAAAATAAAAATCGCTGAAACTATGTTTATAAGTTAACTGAAGCACGAGAAAATTAATGCCGTTGAGCGCGTTTTCATATCACATTTAGTTTTTGAGATATAGCCTCGGAAAAGTAGAAAAACTGAAAAATTCTAAAAATTTCACTTTTCCGGAGGCTATATCTCAAAAACTAAACAAAATATGGAAATGCGCTCAACGGCGTTGAATTCCCCGTGTCCGAATTGACTTATAAGCAAATTTTCATACAATTTTATGCAATTTAATATTTTTAATTATTTCCTAAGGGGTACCCCTTTGGTTTTTTCAGATTTAAATTCAATTTTACCAAAAATCCTTAATCGTACGATTATTAAAACGAAAATTTACATACATATGTATTTTGTCCCACTGAATCCAGTGGTACAATCTTCAAATGCATATGACTTCTGGTTTTCGAGAAAATGTTAAAAAACCGCTTTTTGCGATTTTTTTGGCGGAAAATTGAAAAAAAATAAAAACCGCTGAAACTATGTTTATAAGTTAACTGAAGCACGAGAAAATTAATGCCGTTGAGCGCGTTTTCATATCACATTTAGTTTTTGAGATATAGCCTCGGAAAAGTAGAAAAACTGAAAAATTCTAAAAATTTCACTTTTCCGGAGACTATACCTCAAAAACTAAACAAGATATGGAAATGCGCTCAACGGCGTTGAATTCCCCGTGTCCGAATTGACTTATAAGCAAATTTTCATACAATTTTATGCAATTTAATATTTTTAATTATTTCCTAAGGGGTACCCCTTTGGTTTTTTCAGATTTTAATTCAATTTTACCAAAAATCCTTAATCGTACGATTATTAAAACGAAAATTTACATACATATGTATTTTGACCCACTGAATCCAGTGGTGCAATCTTCAAATGCATATGACTTCTGGTTTTCGAGAAAATGTTAAAAAACCGCTGTTGGCGATTTTTTTGGCGGAAAATTGAAAAAAAATAAAAATCGCTGAAACTATGTTTATAAGTTAACTGAAGCACGAGAAAATTAATGCCGTTGAGCGCGTTTTCATATCACATTTAGTTTTTGAGATATAGCCTCGGAAAAGTAGAAAAACTGAAAAATTCGAAAAACTTCACTTCTCCGGAGGCTATATCTCAAAAACTATTTGATATTTTTATATAATGGATATATATCATTGCAAAAATATGACGATATATATCAAAATAAATATCATGATATATATCGATCGATATATATCTTCGAACCCTGCTTAAAATACCAATAAAATTTCAATTGTTAAATATTCTCCCTAAATAACAGTATTAGTGCAGACTATTCTTGAGACAATTCTAATAGTATATGCAAGAGTCGTAGGATCGAGGCTGTCTATGACATAAACAAACAAAATACGTACTTACGCAATTTCCCATCAAATGGGGTAGTACAAATAGAGAAAAAAATTTGAATTATCTGTCGATAGGTTAAAGTATATGACTGGAGTTTAAAGGTCCCAAGGTGGTATCTAATTTTTTCTCTTTATAATTCAATTTAACATATTCATGGAATTTATTACAAGTTTGAAAATAAAATACAATTAAATCTATAAACTATTATACTAGTATATCAAGGTTCCTACGAAACTATACTAAAACTTTTTCTTTACTAATTTATGAAATCGTAGTACTATTTTTTCGTGATTTTTACCTGCAAGAAGATTAATGCCTCCGAAAGTTTAAAAACTACTGTTCTAGAAGGACAATGAAATTCATTTTTGTAGGTTTATTTATGCACAAATAAAAATTGTTTCTTCTTCTTGTCCTATTCCCATGTCATAAATGATTGTTAATTTATTGTTGCATTATCGCGCACTAATGTTGGTAGCCATGAAAGCCCGAGGTACAGGGATTCCTCTGGGTGCTATCCAGGCTGGGCAGGCGACAAGGGCGACATCTGCTCTCGTCGCCGGAACTAACGCACGCTGACAGCCTGCCGTAATAGCTACACCATCTTGAAGCACAATGGAAAAGTCAAAATGGCGAAAGGCAAGATGTTAAAAATCAGAAATTATTATCATAAATAATATTTTTAATATTGGTTTTTAAAATATTTAAATCCTAGGTTTTAGACCCTTGCTTTTTAGTAATCCAAGAGAGTACATTCAAGAATATCAAAAGAACCTTCGATATCAACAAGTTATTTATAAAAATAAATGAGAATTGACTATACATTTGAATCTGGTAGTTATGGTAAAGAGAGTTAAAACATTTCGCACTGATTTAAAAAATGTGTTTGTTACAAAAAGTCTACATTGCTTTATAAACATTAGACTGGCTTGTAATAACCGTATTCTTTCTCCTCATTCACTGACTAAAATCTCCTTAATCCGCGTCTGCTTTGACGTCAGCGCCATTTCTCAAGCAGTCACTAAATATTCTCAAACATAAAAGTGATATATACGGTGTAATATGAGCTGAGACTATGAGACCGAAGTTGCATTTCAAATCCCTCATACTCGTCTTCGTCTCTAATCTCCACTCATATTTAAAAACGTAGGTAACTCTTTAAGAATTTACATTAATAGTTGCTCGCTTCAGAAGATTTGCATTGCAAAAATTCTCTTTTGAGGCGATAAGACATCGCTCGAGGCGGTCAGAACGCTACGGAGTGGAATCAACTTTGTGCGGTAACGATTTCCAAAGACGCTAAAGGAAGTATCTTACAAGGGATGGTGTGGAATATGTAGAACGTTGAGCTGTTGTTTGATGTTGTTGGGTATGAATTAAAACTTGTGTCAATCTCACTTAATTCAAATTTACTTCGAAACTGTTTTGAAAATTTAGTTCTTTATCAAATTATAATATTTATCCAAGATTTTATAAAACTTCATTTTCAATTTGTTATTTTTGGCACAATGCTGGGCCTAATTGAGCCCAAAGTTTGTGCCGGAACACTGATCTTCTTGAAACAAGACATTGTTATACAGGGTGTTTCACAACTGATTATAAAAACAAAAAGATTTTTTTTTAATTCGCAAAATTAATAGTATTTTACGCGAAGCAAACATTTTTGGAACAACTGGATTGAGAGTTATTGCTGATATATTAATTTGAGATCTGAGACACTTATATCGTTCAAGATAAAAGTTATTATTGGGGTAAAGATTGTGCATATTAAGTAATCTTGCTTTTTCTTTAATGTCACTAATTATATCTTTAGAAAACCAACATGGATACGTACTAGGCCGCGATCTTCTAAGTGGCACACATTCATCTAAAGAAGAATATAAAATAGTATTGAAAAAATTACAGGCTAAATTAAGATCGACAAAAATTTCTAGTTGATTCCAATCAAAATTATTGACAAATAAATATAATCTAGATAAATTGCCTTTTTTTAATCATAATGTTTAGTTAGATCATTGACACGAAATTTGTGTGAAACATTGATTATAGAGTTAATCAATCAATTAAATTGTAATTATAACACTACTAATAGGTATTTATCTGATGTTGTATAATGAATAAATGGACTTGTAGACAACAATTCAATAAATGAAAAACAAGTTGTACATTTGATGAAGGCCTAGTCCGACCCTCACGCCAATCTTAACTGTAAAGGCAAGATGAAGAAACACCTTACAGCTCCACTTTCAGACCGTTTGTTACGTTTGTCTCGTTTGATTACTTGTAAACACAGAGCGCGTGGTGTTAGAGAGGAGAGAAGGGTGGTAGAAGGTGGCAGCGTCCCAGAGCAATCTGTGCTGGTGGCACGGATGGAAGGGCGACGGCGGAGGTTCGATTTCCGGCCGCTGTCGCCGCTAACAGTGACAAATGGCACGGGACGCGTGACAATGTAGACGCGGCCGTCGGGACGGAGATCTTCACTCGTGTGTGGAGGAGAGGGTGGTGTGTGTATGTTGAGAGAGAGGACATGTGGTATGAGTCTTTCATTGACTTCTTTCTTAGTGGTAACGTGGTGGATTGTGGATTTGAGAAACGAGTACGATTCTTGGCAAAACTGATTTTCGCTTTGGAGGGGCGAGATCTGACGGCTGGTAACCATACTTCATGTAAAAATATCACTTACATTTACGCTATTAAAGAATATAGTTTAACAAACATTTTATTTTTCATATTAATTTCATTGTCAAATGCCTAGTAGTAGCAATTATTCTGTAATTCAATTCTGAAAATCATATTGTGATTTTGTAACATTACTTATAGCATATTCAAGAAATGAACACGGTTTTACCAGGGTTACAATTTTATCACGGGATCCGTGATCCATTTTTGGAATACACTGTTCACATTTTTGGTAGTTTAGACAACTTAGATCAAATACAGCACCATCTAATAGCGTCTTGGTAAATTAAACTATGCGGCTACAATACCAGTTTCATCCCCGTGGATGTAACTATATACAGGGTGTTTCACAACTTAGAGCAAAAAAATAAAGGGTATATTCTGTACGACGTGCTGATCATGAAACAAAAAGAATTTTTTTAAATTCGAAAAATTAAGGGTTGTTAACCCAAAACATTTTTTGTAGTACTGCACTGGATTCGCTTTCCTATTAAACACAAACAATGAAGTAGGTATCAACTACGAAAGAATAATTACACAATTCAATTATTAGCAGTTATTTATAATAGAATTTTATTTAATTAATAACTTCAACATAATCATCCACCCAATGGCAGTGGGAACGAAAAATTTTGGACTGGGAAACAAGGAAAATAGTTTTGCGATTTAAAAAAAAATTCTTTTTGTTTCATGATCAGCACGTCGTACAGAATATACCCTTTATTTTTTTGCTCTAAGTTGTGAAACATCCTATATATAGTGTGTGTCATAATGAAAGATTTCCACCTCTCTACCATAAATATAACAAATCACAGTTGATTTAATCTATTTTCCCATTTATTCTATTCAGCTGCGTGAGTATATATCCAAGTTACGCATAATTATATCTCATACCTAGTTGAGAGTTAAAATACGCACACGCCGCGGGACACTAAATAAGGAAATGAAAATGCAATTAATTACATAACAAAGTACGCACATAACACACTAACACTATGTAAATAATACGCAGTGTGGATAGCACTCCGCTAATTAGGAGCGTAATTTGTGTATGGTGTAATTGGGTGTTTTAGGGACGAAATCCGGCCGATTCTAATGGATTTAAAACCCAGCGGGGACATTTCGGCTTAGCAAGTTGGCAGGGAAAGGTGGAGTTGAAGGGTGGAGTGGACACTAATATCACTAAACTAATTAATTTATTTAATAGTTTTACTGCCTTCATAATGGCGTATTATAAAATTCGTCAAACTCTAGCCTATTTTGATACTATAATATTTAATTATTCAACTAAATTTGTGTTCTGTTCTTACCAAGCAGTGTCTAATTGCAATTGTGTGAAACAGATGCCGCTCTTTTTATTTCTTATCTTTTTAATTTTTCTTTCTTTGTTTGTTTGAGCATGTATAACGTACGTCTAATGAAAGAATGATGAAATAGCTGTATAGGAATAAATGGATGTATGTGATTTTCGATTTGTTGCGAGAAGGAAGATTCCAAATGTAAGGAATAAATGGGCGTGAATGTGGTTCAAGCGAGTATGGTATATCAGGATGAGAATGTTTGATAAAGACTGGTTATTTGATGAATTTGATGAGTGGAAGTTCTGTGAATGTTTGAAGAATTCATACTACCCTATTTGTTGAGTTATAGTGTCATGTTATATACCTACGTAATATTTAATATTTATTTCCATTTATAGAACAGATATTTGGACTCACTGAGCGGCAGTAATATTATTACATATATTTAAATAAATATTCAAATATCGTGTAATTCTTATATATATATATATATAAATCTAGAGATAATGAAAACTATTATCACTAGTTTGAACAGTCGAATAGAGGTGATTATTCAGTATTTAATTTAATTTAATAACTGTCAAATGTTCCCAAATTATTTTGGAAATAAATGCCACAAAAAAATTGCAAAATCTCTTAAAATATTCGTTAAACATTTGTTCATTAGATTTATCCTATAACTAAACTTCGGCAAATATTTCAATCATATCTATGCTTCATCACATTCATAATTCCTTTCATACATGCTCGTTTCATCTTTCGTTCTCGCAATACACCTTCAATCATATCCATACATTTATTCCTAAGTTAAAAAATACGAAAATATTATGTTATATAACGAGCATCAAAACTATAAGATAACGTACGAATGTATACACACCGAACGAGTTATGTAAATTATTTGTCTGACGACCACAAAATATGTCTGCACATTTTTCTAATTTTCAAATAATTTAAGTAATACAAACAATTCTTAAGATGTTCTTGTTTAAAATGCATAAAACCTGAATCGCAAAGCACCCTTCAAATTCTGAAATCCCATTCACCAATAAATTCTCGATTTCTCGCTTATAAAGAAATTTAAATACGCGAACAATACCACTAATAACTGAAGCGAAAGCCTCAAGCCAAATTAACAATTGATCAGAATTTAAACAAAATTTATCGACAGATAATCCAATTCCGCAAATAGTGAGAGACTTGCAGCTCCACCGTGGCGATAGGTAATGCCAAGCGAATCCAATAAAGCCTCTCTCGGAGGAACTCTCCCGAGGCGTGCGCTCTATTTACTTGTCATGCCCGAATTTGAATAATTACATAAGATTCACGCGAAGTTGGATGCAAAAGAACGCGGAAGAATAGAGGCGAGATGTCTCAATATCACTGCCAATAATAGATATGTTACCGTGATGAATATTTCAACAAGTGATCATTCGCTATTGTTTGATTCCAAACTTTATTTCAATTAGGCTTTATGATTTTTAGCCAAACGTGAAAGTTTTATGAATATTATTTTTTTGTTTTACTGTCGAATGAAAAATTGGTTTGACAGCAGAAAATACGCGATATCAAATATTGAAAATAAACAAAGTGAAACAATTCAGAATTCATAAATAAAATAAATAAATAGATGTATCACAACGCCTTTTACCCATTACTGGATGCGGCACTCTCCCGTAGCAGATCTCGGTAAGTGATAAGTTGTTAAAATTAAATTAAAAACACTAGGTTAGTTTCAAATAATGTAAAGTTTATTTTACAATACGTATTTCGGTCGACTAGACCATCATCAGGTGAACAAGATATGATAAGTTGTTAGTGGAGGGGGAGCCACAGGAGTTGATATTAAATTGGTGATAGCCAGTATGTTGGTTGCGGGAATCGAACTCGGGTCCTCAAGAACCGCAAGCCGACTGCATACCCACTAGACCACCAACTCCAGAATTCAGAATTCAGTTTTGTTGTAATTAGGATTTTTCACTATTAACTCAGCTTCGAAAGAAACAAACTAATGAAATGTTATCTTAAGTACCTTTTTATAAGTTGACTTGACATAATTTGATTATCAAATTAATTATTGTTATTATTTTAGTATTCGTTAGATTATGGCCTCTCAGAATTATCGCACTTTTAGATGTGATGACATATCTGGGTAAATTATTAGCTGTGCGCTGGTCTGAGATATATTTGGCTTATGTACGTCATCCCTTGCCGTCTAGTTTTTTTTATGTAAACTCGTGCATAAAAACGGTAATTTTGAACTAACGCAATGATTCCATCCACGTATCTCTTGTCAGAGAACAGCAACAATTAGTTGGAGGTAGTTTGACTTTGGTTGATCAATTTGTAATTAGTAATTGTAATTAGTTCTTTGGCTTTTAGAGAGACAACTTGTGTCTGTTTTGGATGTGCAAGTTACTATTTCGTAACTTAAGTAAATATATTCATATGTTGTTGTTGTTCATTAAATTTAATTTAACATTTATAATTTTGACATTTTTATATCCGCTGTTATCTTCGATTTTATTTAATTAGCTAACTCATTATAATAGTTATTTTATTATTGCAGCGATATGAAGTTGCAGTACTTACAAATTTGCATGGAATTGCACCATAAAACTGTGTGAAGCACGTTTTATATAAAACTTTATTTTCAAGGAAATATTTCATAAACTATATATTAAACTACGATACGTTGAAAAATGACATGAAAATATGTTCTTTATAAACAATAATAAATACGGTGGATTTTGTTCGGAAATATAATAAAATGCTTTGTGTTGCTCGCTGCAGTGTTTATGAAGGCTGCTTTATGTGCAATACCCGCTTTATACAACAGTATGTTACGTCACTACCCACTAGGCGTTATACGCGCTCATCAGGATCGCCATATATATATACACATATATTATAACAATAATATTGTATAAAAATTATATTAACCCATTTGATCCCACATTTTTTTTCTGAATCTTTTAGTAAAACCTTATGTTTTGTATTTATTTATGACATTAATAATATAGGTTTTACAGAACTTTAAATTGCGTGTACCCAATGAGTACAACGGGGCGAAATGGGTTAAGATATATAGGCTGTTTCAAAAATTATTGCAAAACAATTTAAGGGTATATATTATTTGATGTACTGGTTAGAAAAAAAAAAGATTTTTTCCGAAATTTGTAAAAATAATTGGACATTACTTAATTCAAAAATTTTCCGTGGCACTCGACTGATAGGTTACAGTAATAAATAAAAATTAATAAACATTAAACACAACTTCAATTAAATTAAATACATTTTAGTGTTTCTTAATTTTTATTCATTTCTGTTTGGTAAAGTGCAGACTTCGACTAGTTGCAGACCTCACTAACGCCTGTGCTACAATCTCAAGTCTCAATCTGCAAATAGCTGCTTTCAATCCTTGGTATACAAATAATTATGTGTATTCACATGCCTGTGTACAAAACTATATGCATTTTAAAACAGTAAACAATAGTAATTGGTTTATATAATTGGCTACTATTTTTAGTTTAATATATAATTTCAGAAATAAAACAAAAATACACTACTTTAGGTTAAAACAAAGACAAATTTTAAAGTTTGCTTATGCGTAGACAATGACTCAAATTGTAGCTGGGAATGATCTCGCGTTATTAATATATTAAACATTTTAAGGTTATGACAAATAATAATTTAAAAAAAAACAGTGACAATATTAGAAGAATCAGGCTTATTTTAGTTGTCTAGCAAAGACTATAGCGTATCGAAATAATGAATTTTGCGGATCGAACACACACACGAAAAAGTACCAAAGTTATATTGAAACTCAGTTCACTTAATTACATCTAATACTTCAATATTTCGTAGTATCCTATCACCCTCTAGAAAGTCATTCAGGTGTGAAAGTCACCCTTCAACAATTATCACCCTTGTGAAAATCACCCAAGCATCGTCGTCAAGTGTTTACCAAGTGAACTACTTCTATTACTGATCGCAGTGATCGCTTATTCGCCTTTCAGTTTCGTTTCTCGCAAGTCGTTCGTTCTTCTTTCCCTTCTTCTACGTCTCCTGCTAATGTTTCTTCCTTCTACCATTTGAACAGTTGCGCGGCGCGGTCGAGATCATAGCCATCTTGTTCGTGTTAGCGTGTTTCATTCTTTCCGCTTAATTGGCCGTCATTTGTCAAGAGGGAGCTGTATCGAGTGCTGTAAGCAACGTTTATTGCGAGATTTATTAACGAAGATGAGTTTTCTATATCTCGGTGTTAACGAGAGATTTTTGTTTGTTCGGTAGAAGTAATGAAAAATAATTAAAAACAGTAAAAAAAGAAAATTAATATGAATGACGATAGATAAATTTATATTTTACACATTTCTTTTTACTAGCAACAAGCACAGGAACAAACTCCATGTTTAATCCAAAGTATGTAGAATGAGATGTTTTACCTCCCAGGTTGTTACAACAAAAAAAATGCTACTTAAAAATTAAAATGTTCATAACGAAAAATTTGGTAAAATAATTTTGCAAGAATACATTTTTTGCTAGCAGCTAAATCACTCAAACAAATTCACAGTAGGTAAAATGGCTCGTCATACGAACTCCGGATTTACCATTCAGTTCTTGAAAATAAAATTATCGATCAAATCTGGATATCTAATGCTAATATAATTATATTTGGTGTATTTGTGTGTACAAACTAATATAAATTTAATGAATAATTTGTAACTGAACCCAAATTGAACCAGTTTACTATGCTAATCAAAAGAAAACTATCAAACCTGGACAAAAAACTGAATTAAAAAACTTGAATCTTGAACTGAAACTGAACCATAATTTTTTTTTGAGGTTAGGATGCCTAGATATCTCCTTAATAGCAGGATTTTACCCTAATAACGGGTTTTTATCAGTAAATTAATAGAATATACATATGTTTTGCATTATAATTGATTGAAAACAAGTCAAGGGAAATTATTTATAAAATTATTATTTGAAGAATCTCACAATGAACAAATCTCACGAACAATTTTCATTCTTTCGTTGTACATTTTGAGAACTGCTGTACAATGACGTCATGAGGCGTCGCTGACTATACGTGTAATTATGAACAAGCTACTAACTAAACTAGATTTTCTACATAATTGAATTGTGATTGTGACTGCTACCGGCAGAGGAAGAAGACAGTGGGGCAAAGGGTGATAGTGCATAGAAGCTGGACGTAAATGTTATTCCAAAAATTTCTATTATGTCCGAGAGGTTTCTGTAATTGAGATTAAGTTAAGTGTTGTGTAAAATAATAAATAAGAAATATGCATAGAAATAGCAAAAACATAAATAGAAGTCTCTACTTTTAAAAATTTATATATTGGCATAGCCACGCAAAGTTCCCTGTTTATTTTTATATTTCTATGAAGTTCACTTGTAAAATAATATAGTAGTAGAGGAAAAAGATAAAATGCAATGAAGTAAAGAAGTGAGTCTGTGATAATCAGAGCATGAAATGAAATTATGAAATGGAACGATTTCAAGTGCACGGCGTAGGTTTAATGCTGCACAAGGGTACAAGTTCTAACCCAGGCCGAACGCGACTTATTCTAACATATTGCATATAGAGTTTCACACGTTTAAATTTAAACTTGGAGATTTACGAAACTGCATTGCGCTGCTGCGAGGGGACACCATATTATTACCGAGAATTTGAACACTGCAAAATTGCAGTTTCTTCTCTTAGCTACTTATATATGTATTAAATATTGAAATATTGTTTTCTCGAACCGCAAACTTCATTAGAATATTGTCAAGATATTCATACTGACAATAAATGGCTTGTGAAACAGAAATTGAGGGTGAGATATTGCGTGGACGAAGGGATAAATGGATGAGATGATTGAGGGTTTGTTGTGTGAACGAAAGGTGAGACGAGCTTGTATGGAGGAGAATTATGAATATGGACGGAGCATACAAATAGGAATGTTTGACGAATATTTTTTCTAGGGTGCATCTAATGAATAAGTACATTATAGTTTTTTTTTTGGTGCGAATTAAAGATTTTATTTTTTAACCACTTATCTATTAAATTCTGCTGATCTACTTAAAGCAAATAATGAAATACTAATGTTATATTCTAATGGTTGAAATACTAGTTGAAACTACCGAAAATCAACTTTAATAAATCTAAAAATAACCCCAACTAGCTCGGTTTAAAAATATATAACTGTTTACCGCAATATCTGAGGGATCTGAATAATAACAAAAAATTTAAAATGGAACTTAAAGAATACTTGATTTCAAAAAGCTTTTGCACCATCGAAGAATTTTTTAACGAAAAATCTTCATTATTTTAAGTAATTTTAAGTATATTATGTAATTATATTTTTAACTTGACGTTTTCTATTCCTATGTATTTTGGCCATGAATTAAATAAATTATTATTATTATTATTTACTATACTAGTACGTAAGGACAATATTTTATATACTACCTAAAACCTCAACAAAAATATCGAAATTGTTGACATAAATATCTTATTTAAAAACTGAAAAAAAAGAGTTAACCATTGCAACCATAATTCAAAGTGCATAAAGTAATGGTTTAAATGATGTTAAATAATATCTTAATATGTGCTCTCGAATGTTTTAGTCACGGTGTGAAATTAAGAACTGATATATTCAACACAGTGTGAAGTTAGCATTCTGCATCTGTCATTGTAGTCGTAAGGTATGTGACTCGTTGTATAAACTCTTTAGGTACTCGTTTTTTATATACTTGTAATTAAAGAGACGGTTATAAAACTTGTTACATGATATACTATTAACGACTCCTTGCTGGACAACCTGCGACTAAAGAAATCATTTAATAAAAAGGCGTTTTAAGGATTGAAAGCAGATAATTGAAATTCAACTTTACACACGGTCGTAGATGCAACTTAAAATATGAAATGCAACAAGATCTAAACTGTTTAATTAAAGATCTTATTGTATTGATGTATGTAGATAGTGTATACAGCTTGTTGTACAGCGTCTTGAACGTTTAACTCTCTAAAATGTAGTCTAGATCGTGACTGTGTCGTGATCACGTGATCTGCTTTGTGCGGTGGGTAAAGTAGCTCGTCTCGTGTACCGACACCGTCTGTGTACCTACGCGTATTTCAAGCAGTTGTAACAAGACGTTTATATGGATTTTGTGTGCTTAAGGGCTCTCGAGCAAATCTTAGAGATGTCGCTTGCTTCTTGTGTATGAATGTATGTGTGTATGGATAGAGAGGTGGTTAAGTCACGCCATGCTATGCTACGCTACGGTACAGCTACGTAATGCTACGTTTTCAAGCGTTCACTCTTCTCTTTCGGTTCTTGATAAAGATCTCGGTGGCCGAGAGACTTGGTTACGTGACTCACCGGGGATTCCCATGAAACAGAACCGTATTTAACTAAATTTAAAGTGCTTTGAAATCATTGGGTTTGAAGTTGACAGAACACTGATCTTTTTGAAACAATATTTATGTATCCTATGACAAGTGATGTTTTAAGGTCAAAGATTTTGTAATAGGCGCAACCGAGCATACTCACTGTGATGGTGGTAGAAAATAGTTATTTGTGTATTAAGAGCGTAAAGTGATTCTTTGTTACTCGAACACGGTAATTGCAGCACGAGCTAAAGGCGAGAGCTGCAATAGTCTAAGAGGAACAAAGACAGTTTACGCTCGTGATGCACACATAATTTTTTCTACGATTGCATCTTAAATGTATACGTACTGAAAATAAATTCGTTCTGTCAACTGTCAATATGACAAGTTTCTGTTTTGTTGGTATCCTTGGTAACTATTGAAATAAGCGCACATTTAATATCTTTTTCGCGCGTTGCCACGTATTTTACATCAAGATATTTTTTGATTGTTCCACAGAAAACGTCAACTTGACAAATGAGAGCGTAATTGTCAACTTTTCATAGCAATAGTAGAAAAATATTATTGTTATAAATAATAGTTTTTTATATTATTTAAGTCCGATAAATTTTGCCTCTTTTATAAATTAAAATTTCAAAAACAATCTGTGATATTTTAAAACGAGTCAGTTTCAGGCAATTTGTATGTGAAATGGTGTGATTGGTAACTATCATTGACATTTTTGCAATTGTTCAGGTTTTAAGGTTATATTGAAATATTAATGTTTTTGGATTGATGGGTTCAGTATATCATCCGCTACTATCAACCGTTTAAATTAAAATGTTGCGTATCTTAATAAACGCTCTATCGTTATGCAACTAAGTTTCGTAATGATTTCATTATGAACGCAAAATAAAAAAAAAATATATTAAGCCCTGTAGATATTTGTGCAATTAAACGTTGAAAGTATTTTAATAAATATGAAAACATGAAATTTATGTGCAAATAATAATTGATTAAATTTCTCGAAACCGTTTAAGAGAAAGTTGCTTTTTATTCTGTTAGAATTTTCTTTACTTTTGAATATCCGAGTGCGGCCCTGCAGAGTGTTCGCTGCTCGCTCCGGGAAGCTGGAATCATGGAACCATTTTCCATTTGGCGTGCGTGGCGTGGTGCGGCGCGGTGTGCAAAGACTATTTCATATTTCGTTGTTTAAAGCAGTTGAGAGTTCAAGTGAGTGCACTGCGCTGGGGCGAACCACACGTTCTGTATTTACCTTACAACCGAGCCCGGGAAATTGAACACGATGAGCAGCGAATAGGCTGGGATATTACAAAAAGAAGAAATGATGATGTAGATGGAGATTTTATTCTCTTCAACTTGGATTTACAAGTACTTGCTAAGGAATAGAAGTTTTGTTAAATATTTACTATATTGCACTGTCGGTTTTACATATCTTAAAACCTAAAGTGATAATATATTTGGAACCCTACTTCTTCAATTATTATGTTATTCTTAAATAAAATTTAAAAATAATAAAAAACAAAACTTTATAATAAAATTAAATACAGTTTTGGTTTAAGTTCTGTTTTTGTTTTACTTACTTGTTCATTTATGTTTGTAACCCTGATAAAGATGTATACAGAAACGTTGATTTAATATTAAAAGTGTATTTAATTTATACTGTTAAGTTTATCCCCATGTTTAAACTTTATATTCATACTATTTAATGCGTATAGCCAGACTTTAATATACAAAATTTTGTTTACAGAAATTTAAATACCTCTTAAGCTTTCACTTATACAGGTACATGATATTCTAAGCAAATTCTAAATACAAATTTATAACATCAAAACAACACAAGTTACTTTTAGAGATATGCTCAAAAATACTTCGTTTCCGATGTTCTATATCACTATATCACGTTCCTAGGATATATGCCGCCATGTGCGAGAATAACTTTGTGATCCGCCTTGGTATACGTTAATTGGAGAACGAGATATAAACTGGTTCAAACCGCATTCCAATATCTCTTTTAGTTTTTGAGATTTAAAAAGAGGTAAAGATACGCCCAACGGTTTATGTGATATAGAACCATATTTTCCAAATTTTGTAATTTTGAACTGTTTTGAGGTACTAAACTCATCTTTTAAAGTTTAACTGTTTAATTTAAGAACATCCCTGCACATTATTACTTTTTAAATTTATTTATTTTTCATAGAAGCACATCTTATTTTTCATTTCCGTAACAAACCTTATTTATTTATGTTACGCTGTACAACAGAAATTTAATCCCAATTACAGTACAGGGTCCGCACACACCGAGTCGCAGTGTAGTAGTTTATATAATTTTTAGTTTGAGTGCGATTCGAACTCGGGATCTCCGGATTCGAATTCCGTATCGCTATCCACACCATCGTACTGACGGATAATTATATCCATCTATTTATTTCTAGTGATTTATCCTCAATGTCACCAAAATATATAATTAGTAGCTCAAGAATTGAGATAATTCTCTTTTATCTTCATTTATATGTCTTTCATATTGGCAAACGTGATATAAAATCACACTGCACTAGTACTATCTATACGTGAGGTAATCACGAGCAAAGTTCGAATATAAAATCCTGCAGGAAGTTTGCAAGTTGCGCATCATAAACTGGCAGGAAGATACCTCGCCGCGTCGCGATGTTGCCAGTGTTGCTAGTGTTACCAGCGTTGCCAGGTGAGTGCAGCAGGGTAGGGATGGCGCGGCAAGAGGGTTGTTTATGACCGCTGGGCACCGCGCACCCCTTAAATACAAGATATTAAATTCCGTCCAGGCAGCAAGATACTAGATTGAAGTTGTCACCCCACGGAATGGAAACTATGCAGGAGAAAAGTTATTTCAAGTGTTAAAGGTAAAATCAGTTATAAAATAAAATGAATAAATGTATCATCACGTTTTTAACCCATTATTGGGTAGAGAATACAGATTTTTAAAATAATTTACTCCGTTAGTGAAGCCTTCTTAACTTGGGTGCTCTGTATCATTGATACAGCTGATACAATGGTTTCTATACTCCTGCACTCTGTAGTAGCAGATCTCGGTAAGTGATATATTTATGTGCTTGAAGTGTAGTTATCAGTCGTCCAATTACGGACCTCAAAGGGGGAGGCACCAAGGTATTTTTAATTTTATCGGTTATGGGATTCGATCTCGCATTCTCAAATTCATAGACCAATGTATAATTTTTTTAATGTATTTACTAGTTGTACCCGTATGTTTCGCTACACATACAAATTGTGATTTGCTATCTATTTGTTGACTTGAGTTTATAACACCATCTATCACGAATCCAAAAAAAAATGTTTCAGACAGAACCTACGTATTTCGTGGCGTAGAATTCGAATCTACAATAAAATGAGGGTTTAAGCTTTTAAAGTTCCCCCCGGTTGCTCTCGGAAGGAGGAAGGGCGCGCTCTATTTTTTAATATAGAAACCATCGCCGGCATCTAGACAACAACTTGCCACAGTGTCATTGCAATCGAATGAACAGTACAGGAGCCTATAAAGATTTGCTACTCTGCATAATATGAGCTCAAGTCTATAGTGGAATTTGAAGCACTTAGATATAATCGTATTTATTGGATATAAGTTAAAGTTAGCGAGATTTGAACGCGTGAATTCTTGCTTGGTAAATGCGAGTTAGATAAATTAAAGTCAACAAAGTTTAAACCTACTAATTCTCGCTTGTCAAACAATCGTACTAACTAAGAAGACACTACTATTCGGTTAAGAGGATTGCGCCACCCACTGAAGTAAGTGTAATAATGGTAATGATGAAAATAAAAGAAGTAAAACCTACATTTTAAAGAAATGAAATAGTTGAAACACCTGTTTTTAACTTATACTACTTAAATATGTTATATAGAAAATATTTAAGAAAAAAAATTATTCCTGCTGAAATATTTGATGAGTCAGATCTCTTAAATTACAAAAGATATTTTAATTTGAACGTCGTTTAATTGAACATATTTACTTACACTGTCAATATAAAAATAAGAAATTTATTTTGCTCCAAACAGCAGTAAATAACCCTAAAATATTCATGATAATCAGCTGTATTATAAACTTTCATATATAATTTAATTATATTTTTATATTTGGATTTCTTGCTATTAACTCAATTTAAAAATATAATACTGTTAATTTTGACTGAATAGTTTTAGCATAAATTAGTGATCGAGATTTGAACCTGTGAACTATCTACTACGCTAAAACCTGTGTGCCGTTATGGGAAATGTATCTCACACGTTTATAATTTCGTTCAACGCCTTCAACGTTTTCCTGGTATGTGTTTATGTACCTGGTTATTCAGATCGGAATGGCACGTCACAAGTTAATGCCGAGTGAAATATTGCCCTGGTGTTCCGGTGTTTCTGCTTTTTTCTCTAAATTTAAACGAATGATTTTATGAAATCTGTATTTATTGCTTTACATATGTTAGAATTATCGCTTTGGGCATTGCTGTTATGCTGTTATGTATCACACAGATTTGTTTTATGCTTTTGTTCAACTTTAAATGTTTGAATTTATTTTATATGTATTATGTGAAAATAAAGGGCTATAAATTATGCGTGGAACAAATTGAAGAAACACTGTTATACTACATCTAAAGTACTTCCAAATAAGATTTTGAATTGACTGCTACAATAAGCTATATTATTTACTGAATATTATCTTAATTTATAACTACTCGAACAGTAGCTTTGTCGTATTTTTAAACCAAGTAAATAAATAAATCATTTGCAAATATACATTATTTGTTTTGAAAAATAATAGCATACTATTCAACGAATATATAATAACCATTATACGTGTCTGTCTAATTACAAATTATACTTTTAGTTCTAGACAAGTTTAAAAAAATATACAGGATGTTTCACAACTTAGAGCAAAAAATTAAAGGGTATATTCTGTACTACGTGCTGATCATGAAACAAAAAGAATTTTTTTTAAATCGCAAAACTATTTTCCATGTTTCTCAGTCCAAAATTTTTCGTTGCCACTGCCACTGGGTGGATGATTATGTTAAAGTTATTAATTAAATAAAATTCTATTATAAATAACTGCTAATAATTGAATTGTGTAATTATTCGTAGTTGATACCTACTTCATTCTTTGTGTTTAACAGGAAAGCGAATCCAGTGCAGTACTACAAAAAATGTTTTAGGTTAACAACCCTTAATTTTTCGAATTTAAAAAAAAATCTTTTTGTTTCATGATCAGCACGTCGTACAGAATATACCCTTTATTTTTTTGCTCTAAGTTGTGAAACTCCCTGTATATTAGAGGTTATATCAAGTTAGGTTGTGCTTTATAGTATCCTCAAAGTGTTTGTGAATAATAAATTATTGTTCACGGCCATCGCTGCGTTATTAAAGTAACCGTGGGTTAAATACAAGTGTAGATTGTGACACACTTTCTGGCTTATCTCTCTAGATTAGTTATTAGAGGAGTGAACGTGAATAATTTTCAATATTTAAGCATAATGAAAAAGGTGTATAGGAGTGAATGGATGAATGTGATTGAAAGTTTGCTGCGTAATGAATGATTCTGAATGTGATGAATAAATGGGCTTAATGAAAGAAATTATGTATATGGTTGAAGCGAGGGTGAAAATGATTGACAAGGACTAAATATTTAATGAATATGTTGAGTGAATGTTCTGTAAATGTTTCTAAGGTTTGTTCTACCCCACTTGTTAGGATATAGTGCCATGTTGTGTATATACTCGTAAGCGATATCTTTGTGAATAATGAATTATTATTTACGATCGTTGCCGCATTGTTATTGCAATCGCGATGTGATTGGTTCCAACCCGTACGCAATAAATTATTACTCATGGTCGTGAACAATGATCTACATTGTCTATCAAGAAATCTACAAATAATGACTGTATTACTAAATGGTCGTAGAGAAAAATAAATAATATTTATAATTTCTCGTCCAGAGTTGACTGGGGCAAGGACGACGTCACTTAATGTCACTAATAAAATTCTATTTCGACACAATTCAAACACAGTAGACACACAATGTAATGTGCAATGTGTCGAACGCATAAAGTGAAGCCGACAGATAGGAACTGTATGTATGTGTGTAGGTATGTCGTACAGTGTCAACAAATACTACATATTGACGTATGTACGTACGAACTCTTGGACATACGTGAGGGAGTTTACATTTCACGTGCATGTTTGCGTTGCATGTAAAAGTGAAAAAAAATGTTGTTTTACTTGAATAAATTTAAAAGTAGTACGTTTGAAATTCTGTAGTCTTATTTATTTGCTACTTTACACAAAAGTAACCAACTACAATAGCTTATAGCAAAGTCTGAACCCCTGAGAAACGTTCGTATTTTTTAAGATCTTCTTCTACTTATGGCACTACAGCCCAAATTGGGCCTGGGCCTACCGGACACACCGAGCCGCAGTTTTTACACTGACGTACAGCCGGTTTTCGTAGTCGAATGCTACATTATTTAAGGCGTATAAGTGACTAGCTCATAGCGCCCGAGTTTGAGAAATACATGTAACTATATTTTATATTTTACGACAAATCACACATTGTCGACAGGCGGATTCGAACCGACGAACCTTGGTTCGGGAGACATCACAGTATGTTAAGAGATATGCCTTAAGGGGGCATCTCTAGTCTTTTTGCATAAATTTTCAAGATTTTTTTTCTTGCAGTGAACTTTATTATCACACTACAATTTTTTTTATATTAAAAAAATACATATTGAAGTCTGCAAAAAAAATTTTTTTTTTCATTTTTCATCCAATATGGCCCAGATATGGCTGCCACAACGAAGCTTGCTTTTTTTTGGCTGACATCATATCTTGACACAGGAAGCTCTTAAATGAAAAATTCAAAAAGCATATTAAAGTATAAGAAAGTGGCTATAGCCCGTACTAAAATCAAGAAGTTTAAGTAAAAAAAAAACAAAATGGCGGGCTTTTCTAATTTTCGGCTTATTTTTTTGAGGTTATGTTGTTTAAAAAAGTGCTCAAATGTAATCGAATATTCATAATTCTAGTACGGGCTATAACTATATGTGTGCCGAATTTCAGCCCAATCGGTTTAATAGTTTTTGTTAAATCATGTCAGCCAGGTCAAAAAATGTTATTTCGAGAAAAACGCGTTTAAAATAATTTTTTGAAAAACTGTGTAAAAAATTAAGAAATAAACCTCTTACACTCAATCCGCGATACCAGCTCCATACATAATTCCTTCCTGGTCCTCAAAAAACTCATTTTCCTGCGCCTTAGCCTTTCTAAGCTCGAGTCGCCGTTCTTTTGAAGCTTCAATGTTGCGACGATTTCCTTGCTTAATTCTATTTTCGTCCTGTCTCTGCACAAAATCCACTGCTATGCTGCCAATCGAAATACCCATGGTTTCCATGATTTTTAATAAAGGTAAAATTTTTTAGAGCGCGCAAGTTAAAATAAACTATTGTACGATGTTACTATTAGTATACTAAATGCAAAACCGGTGTTTTTGGAAAATTGATTTTTTCATCGATTTAGACTAGAGATGCCCCCTTAACACGCTTGGCCATCGCGCCTTTTCTTTTTTTTAGGATATAAGTTGAAAAGATTTGAACACACGACTTCTTACTTGAGATGCAAGTACCACATAAATAATAATAAATACGAGTATACCATCACTAATCATTACTAATTGTGGCACTCTGCCGTTGTAGATCCCAGTAAGTGATATATTTATACGCTTGAAGTGCAGTTACCAGTCGTTAACTTACGGTCCCAAAAGATGTTAGTAGAGGATGAGCCATAGGGGCAATTGTTTGTACAGTCCGACTCGATTCTCGTACCACTTATGCACCTACCTTGTCATTTATTTATTTATGTAACTCTGTACAACAGGAACTTAATTCCAGTTACAATACAGGGTCGGACTCGCCGAGACATATATTTTTAGCTTGAGTGGTATTCGATCTCAGGATCGAATACCGTAACGGTTCATTTGTTCATTAAAACTAAAAACCACATCACTGTAATGCCGGACCTTACTGCATACATCTAATAGATATGCAAGTTTCAAAAGATATTGATATATTTAGCATCATATATTTTCCACTATCTACATTATTTTAAAAAATAAGCAATTGTACCCTAGTGAATAATACCAAGTGAAAATTTGTATTTTTTAATTAACTAGCAAGAGGTCATACGTGCCAACTTAAAAAATATGATTGTTTCTTAGTGCTCGATCTTCAACTATCAGTTACTGTAATTGGGATTAAGTTTCTGTTGTGCAGGGATGTGCGTGTAGTCTACTGCAAGTAATCTACGCCATTCTCTACGTGTAAACAATCATGTAGTCTACGTCTTCATTTTTCATGTAAACAATGTAGACTATGTAGACAATGAAAACACCTGTGTTCACTTAAGTCAGATTCGAAATTTTATCCCTAGAACTAGAGAATTTTAAATGTTGTTAGAGATTTTTATTTTTATTCTAGGGATTACATGAAAAAAAAAATAGTTGTGCAGGGAAAAACGTTCAAAATTTGTCAACTGGTTACTGTTAAAAATAGCGCCAAAGAAAACTCCGTCTGGTGAGATGGCGCGGTGATCGATTTTAAAAATATGACAGTTCGCCCAAGACCCAATACAGACATTCGTCTAGTAATGTACGAGCACTTGCCTTTATTAGTTTTATTATATAAAGACCGATAATGACCTGAACTCACGAATACGAATACATGTAATAGTTGCAAAGGAATAAATTTAGGTTATGTTGAATATTACAACTTTCAGATGCATTGTCTACAATGTTTACATTGTCTACGTCGCTAGAATTGTCGACGTATTGTCTACGTGTAGATGTAGACAATTAAAGATTACACGTAGATGCACATCTCTGCTGTTGTGCAAGGTAACATGAAAATAAACAAAATAAATAAGTGGCTGTCTGCAGAATTAAATTCCCTCCTTTTATTTTACGCATTTGTTTCTAGAATAATTTAGAATGATGCCGAAAGGATGAAAATATAAATTCAATATGGCTAAGTCGTTTCTTTGTGTGAATGGTAACAATTATGAAAAGTAGGTAATTTAGTTGAGTTCTTCAGTCTGTTTTCAATTACTTTATTTAATTTATTCTCAGAGAGCAAGCTTAATACTATCCTACAAATACAAAATCGTAATTAAAAATTTAAAATATTCATTCTTATCCTGCTAAGAAATTCATCCTAAATTCTTCGAGATGGCTTCTTTCACGAATTCATTTTTCACTTGGCGTCGCCGTCGTCGTATTATTCCATTGCGCATAGCATTGCTGTTGAAAGTCGCATAAAAATCTCAAAGGATGAGAAAGTAATTAAAATATTTAATTCCCACTGGATACAATTTCCATTAAAATTAACAGCTAAGCAAAGCAAAGCTGAAAAAGTGACGCTGACGTCGAGCAAGGCCTACTGTGCGCGCAATGCATATGCATTCAGCAGGAGCATCAAGAGTGAGGAGTGAGAGGTAGGGGCAGGAATCAGGGCATAAATTTGCATGGATTTACGCCAGATGGCAGGCAGTTCTCGTGGGGAATCCCTGTGTTATGCCACAAATATTTAGCGACAAAAATCGCGCTAAATAATGGAGCCTGCTGCATTTATACTTATTTAAATTTCATTTGAAAAAGCATTTAATTATAAAATATAATTTATTATATCTTATTCATACCAGTGCGGTGTTTCAAATAAAAGTTTTCAGTGACTCAGTGGCAAACAGTTTTTATCACATTAAAATTGCCCCCACTATTAACATTCTTTTAGTTGACAGCTGGTAGTCACGCATCACGTGCTTAAATATATTATTTACCAAGACCTGCAACGGCAAAATGCTACACCTAGAAACGGATGAAAAGAGTGATGATTTATTCTCGTTGAATAAATTTAACAATTTAACCTTGGATAAAATTTGAAAAGCTAGCCAATACTCTGCTCAACTACTAGTACCTACAGATACACATCCCGTAAATTGTACCTTCCTTCGGTTCTCATCCCGTGGGAAGCAAATATAATAAATCTAGGCCCGGGTCTTGTACCGGGAAACAGGAATGGGTACCGGTAGGATCCCGCGGGTATTAGCCATCGTTTGCACTCCACTACATGCGACTCCGGGAGACTCCGGTTCGGTCCTATCGATCAGCGGAGTCCGGTGAACTGGACTCGGCCAAGGGCAACTCAATACACAGGTACGGAGATGCTCAAAACTTAATGATTTCAACTTATAACCAATAATATACGCTTGTGCAATTTATATTAAATTATTGTTGTATAAATTAGTAAATAATAATAAATATGGAAGTATGACCTCTGTGATCAATAAAATACTTAATTTTATATCAAAAGATGAAACTAAGTCGTCAATTAACAGCCCCCAAAGATGTTAGTGAAGGAGGAACCACAATTGAAAGTTTTTTGACGTATAAAAGTATTGCTATGGATAAAGAACTAATTTAACATTTATGATTTAATTTAATAAATATAACTACAGCCGCATTATATATATATATATATAGTGATTGATAACATTACGACAAGTAAAATGGCATTTATGAAATTATAAACGTCAATTTTTTTACTACCCTCCTAATAGCAACATTTTCAAAAATAAATTGGAAATTTAAATAAGATTTAATATTCTTTTTATTAATGTCAGCTGGATTTCACTACAGTCAAATCATGCAGTTCGTTTTCCGTTACCAGAGATATGAGTTTACTTTTCTTCTCTGCAGAAGAAGAATTTACTATCTTCGCTACGAATGAAAAGTATCAAATGTTCTTACATTTCTGCGGAATTGAGTGTTTAAAATTAAAGATATACAGTACTAAATATTCTACCGTTCTTATTTTAATATTTTCTTCATAACAATTTAGCAACGTTTGTTGGTTAAAAAAATAAAGTCAAGTGCTAGTAAGTCACTGCTTTATGTTGCAAGTAATTATAGCTCAGTTTAAAATTTTGCCGATTGTTATATCCAAAACATCTGGTTGTATTTGAGTGATTTATATTCCATTATAAACTACTGTAATTGTATTTCAGAACAACTAGAATAATGAAATATGTTTTAGTTTAACAATAAACGATAAATAAGTTTGATTCAGTATCATTAACTGTTCTCTCGATCAAACAATTTCGTTCAGTATTCTGCTTTAATTAAATCAATCATCTTTCTATTATCCGAATATCAGCCGAATACTCTCACCGCCATTCAACCACTTCAGCTGCGTTCTCAGCAGCGCCAGTGCTGCTGCTCTGTGAACTGTGTACGAGTTAGGAAAGTTGCTTGTCGGCCACATAAAGGAAATGAAATGACGTTTTGATGAAGCGGTCGCGATGGCAGAGAGGCAGCGGCGGCGGCAGTCAAGCAATGTCCCGCCGGGTTCGGTTCGACTCCGGGCGTAAATTGCGTTAGGACGACCTCTGCGACCGGAGAGACCTTCGCCAGATTTTATTAGCGGTAAGTATTACGATTTGAGGCTTGTGACACTATTGGTTGAGACAGGGATCAAAAACCAGATTATATTTTGAATATTATTTTTATATAAATTATCAGAAATAATATACGAGATCTACTTTACAACTCCATTTATTTATTTTTTTTAAAGATATGATGGGGTAGGTGGCCCAGTTGTATCGAGTTGGCCTGTGGATTTTGAGAATCCTCAGCAGATAAACAATTTTCACCAATTTAAATCTACCCCTGTGGCTCCCCCTCCACTAATACCTTTAGGGGCCGTGATTTGAGGGCTGGTAACCGCACTTCACGCGAAAAAATATATCACTTACCGAGATCTGCTTAGCCAGAGTGCCACACCCAGTAATGGGTAAAAGGCGTGATGATGTATTTATTTATTTTATTTTTATGAGTTTGTAATTTATAATAAAAAATAAATAAATATATCATCAAGCTTTGTACCCTTTACCGGGTGGGGCACGCGACCGTAGCAGATCTTAGGAAGTTATATATTTATGCAAGTAAAGTGCGGTTACCAGTCGTCTGCATGAAACTTTCATGACATATAATTTGATATACTGATTATATAACTTTTTTTTTTAAATTCACAAAAATTAGGTTAGCGAACATTTTTAGTGGCACTGGTTTAATAGTAAGTACATTTAATTAAAAAAATAATTAGTCATTACACCAGATATCTACATAATAACTAATTAATAATTGATTATTTGTAGACAGTGTTTATACTTTTATTTCATTAGCAACGTAATTATAAATAATTAAATTGATTATTTGATGAATCTGTTTAAAGAATACATCTTGAGTTCGTGCTACTCCATTAAATAGTATATACCTTGATGTTATGTATATATGTATCTTTTTAAATAATATGTCTTAAATATTTCATAATTTCATCAAGTAGCCATTGTCCAGAGACTAGCAGGAATCGTCAAAGCTCTGTACTAATCTCTTTCATCTCATTTACCAAAATTAGACTGTGCATGTTGAATGTGTGCGTGTACTGTGCATATATATATGTGCGTATTTTTGTCTCAAGTGTTAATCCGGTATCATGTCGGACTCCGGAGTTTCTCTAGCTTTACAGTCAATATACATACATACAACGTATGCTACCAGACAATTTAACTTAATGAACAGCTACGTTTTATGCCCACATACCAGTAGCGCACCTTCATTTTTATTATTCTGCCCTTAAATATATCAAAATTTATAAGATTTATTTAAACTTTTTGAGGTGAATAATATATGTTAAAGAAATAAAGTGAGTCATGTCTTCTCGAATATAAAATTTTCTCGAGCACTATCAGAAAATACATTTTTTTGAAATAATTTATAAATTTATATATTTTTTTATTATTGTCTAGATAGATATCATTTGGATATCACCAGTTACTATGGATATGGTTTTAATGTCCTACCTTACAGAAGAAAATTTTACTTTCTTCCTTAGGGGTGAAAAGTATCCTTCTTTTTACCAATTGAGAAAAAACATTATACTTCCTAACACGGCCGTTAAAAAAAATATGTTGTCTACTGAGAGGTACAATTGTTTTATTTAATTTTATAGTATATAATTTTGTGTAATATTCTGGTGGAGGCGCCACTGTCTCTTCCATTTTCTGTCCGTTACGATGTTATGAAAGTAGCCGCATTTTGAATGAAGTCACACCAAGTCACGTGTCTGCAAATATGTTAATTATAAACGGTGCTGGGTCGTTGAGGTCACGGGGTCGTGGGTCGTAAGGTCGTGAGTGTGTGTGATGGCGCACTGACACTAGCCCGAGGAGATTCTGACCACGCAACGTAATGTTTAGCCAACTACTTGTTTGTACGGAGGCTAAAATTATTGTTGTTAGTTGTTGTGAATACAAATTAGTTGTTTCGCTTAGCTGTATGTTGTTTTATACTTTTTTTAAAATATATATGACTTATAACAGAAACGTATGTCGAATGAAATATTGCTGAAACAATGTCTGTTGATGAAATTGAAAAAATAGTCTACAACTCCAGTGTATTTTTACTTCCTTGTACGAAGTAAAGGAAGTATTGTAATCGCGAAAATTTTCGGTTCTCAGATTTCACCGAAAATTGGTATTTTGGCCCTCCCTGAATCCATTTTGACTAATTTCGTCATGCCGTCTGTACGTACATATGTACGTACGTATGTATCTCGCATAACTCAAAAACGGTAAGCCGTAGAAAATTGAAACTTTATATTTAGGACTGTTATAACATCTAGTTGTGCACCTCCCTTTTTTGGTCATTATACAACTACCGGAAGTGGTACTTTACTTGAAGCCTATAATAGATTTTCATGAAAAACTATATTCAAATATAATTTAAAACTTTCCAAATTTGGTATATACTATATCAATGGAAATAACATAATAGATTTTGGTTAAAATAGACTAACCGGAAGTGGCACATTACATGAAGCTGATAACAATTTTCCTTGAAAAAATTGGTATTATTTTAATTTTATAAATGAATGCTGCAAATAATAGATTTAGAGAATTAAATTCTGCGTCTAGCATATTAAGAATTTTTAAATTAGCCTTTTGCATAAGCGAGATATCTAAATTTAAATATTATATATTTTTTGTTTTTTTTTAAATTAAGTTTGCTATGGATTAGAACAAAAAATAAAAAATAAAAGATTTTATGTCAAATATGTGCAATTAAAAAAAATCTATAGTTTAATACGCGTACAAGGATGTCATGTGGTGTCCACATCAGATTTTTTTATAAAAGTTGAAGATAGCGAGATTTGACGCACGACCTCTTGCTTGTTAATTAGTAAACTAAAGTTTTACATTGGTTTTATTCACTAGGTTTCAATTATCTCTATGTATTGTATTTATATAGCGATGATAAAGACGCAATAATTCGTTATCACAAAGCGATGTACTTCACCAGATTTAATACTGTTCCATCTTGATAACAACAAAATTTAATATTTTACGTCAGTATTTCCATATTTATTCGATCATCAATTTATTTGCACAGCAGCAACGTTATTTCGAAAATAAATAAAATAAAAATCTACCAATATAATATAGATCACGGAAAACTAATTACACTTTACATATGTATCTATGTATAACCAATAACAACATTGTCAACGACTACATTCATAATAAAGCAATCATTCAATATGTACATATTATAAGTGTTAGTGTACTTGTAGTACAGTGTGTATGTAGGAGGTTTATAGAAAAATCGGTCGAATGGCAGTATGAGCTCGAGTACATTAATGCACTGATGTATATTTATTAGATATTGATTTTATCAGCGAATTAACACTAAGCTAAAGCGGTACATGGAAACAACATTACCTGCTTCAATTAATTTATTTAAAAACAAAATATTGTTGATATTAATCAGAGTGTTTTGGAAGATACCTTTCATGTTCGTTATTAAAATTATTTGTTTTACAGATGTAAAGTACAATTTAAATTTGTGAAAAATAAACACATCTTTCAACAATTATAACTAAAACTCGGATTTATATGAAAAACAGTAGGAGAAATATGCATATATGCAGATTTTTTTTGTAAAATATGAAGTAAGTTGCTTAATTTATGCAACAATTAAAATTAACAATAAAAAAAATTCCAAACAAATTTATTTGCTTGTAAACATATTTTATCTATTACGTACTACTAAAAATATTTTCATTTACACTGATAATTAAATATTTTTATAAATTATCCATCTTCAATAATTACCGTCTATTACTCAGTCTGCATGTAATGACCATCAATACGTCTTTATCGAATGGTATAGCATTTGACAAATATATATTACTTTAACTTTATTGGATAGATCTACTTATAGTAACATTATTAGTTTTCTAATTCTGCAAATAAATAAGGTGTGGTTGCAAAATTTTCAGATAAAATGCAGAAATGGTCTCCATATAAGTGACCGTTCCTTTCGTCTTAAATAAATATATAATTAAGGAATAAGAAAATTATACTCATAAACTCAAAAATTAAATTCTGGAAATTTTTTTACGGTTGAAGATTGGAATGGTATTTACATTTCTATTCTATGAAGAAATATAAATTTAGTTAAAATTGACGTATATCTAAATCTACATAAAAAAATCTTAAAATTTTACGTAAAATATAGAAAATCGTAATAAATATATGAAAAAGATACAATATATAGGTAAAAACTGTTGATATTTGTATAAATCTGAGCTTTAATTATAACTAAAAATATAAAAAATACGTACATGGAAATTTCAATAAAATAAGCAATGAAGTTTTGTTCACAAAACTATAAAAAGATACTTTTACAAAATATGTTTATTTTTATAATAAAAATACATTTTCCATTTTCGCATTAACCCTTTTAAAATACAGCAACATAAATAAAAATACATTACGGATGTTATTTATACTTCTTTTCAAAAATATAAATTACATCCACAGCACCACCTGATACTGGATTCTCTAACATGGAAAATATATACAAATTTATAATTCGACTCTATTCGAATTAGGGACTTTAACCGAACCGGGACATGAACCGAAACCAGAATAAACTTCGGTTAGATATAATATAATAAGACGGCGTTCAGAAATAGTTATTTATGCGTGGGTGAAGTAAAGTTTTTATGCATGAGTTGCGAAGATAAAGCATGAGCTGAAAGTGAGTGCGTTAATCGCAAGAAGTGCATAATAGCTATTTATGAAACTAGTAAGAAAATGAAGGTTATTACCTTACGCATGTGAAATTTGCAGAACTCGAGACGTAGTCGAGTTATGTAAACACATAAGTAAGGTAATAACCTATTTCCTTACTAGTTTCATAAAATATTTTTTCTACTTCCGTTCTAATAAATACGAAAGAGCGTTTTTGAAATTATGAAATTTTGACATATTAATGACAGTTATAAATTCAAAAAATAAAAGAATAACACATCACAATTCGTCTACCAAGAAATCTGTTGCTATGTTACCTCATTATTTCACTAGTTAAATAATGCAGTTCATTACCTAACTCAAATAAGTGAAATAAAACGTCTATTTCCTAACGGAAGTAGAAAAAACCTTTTTAATTTTATATAAATTATTATATTTGTACAGTTGTTTTATATTACTAATTGCAATATTATAATTTACATTAAATTAATTATTTCTGACTCAAAAATTACAATTTAACGGCGTATAACAACAAAATCATAGATAAAATCACTTAGTTTGACGTTTGCTTGTTGAATTTCAAGGTTTCTGTTTATTATTTGTCGTTACTAGGATATTTGTTAAGGAGAATTCGAATAATAATGAATCTCCCATTTAATTCATATTGTTTTTTACGCAAGATTTGGTATTTTTACACATAATTTGTTTAGTATGTGAGTATATAAAATAATAAATAAATAAAAATATGGGATGATCTGATTTCACTTATTCGTATAATAAAAAGTACAATTAATTGTGATTAATTTTCGGCTGTGCAGTACAACAAACAAATTTGCACATTTTGATACAAGATTTGATAAAATGGATGATACGAGTAAGTTTGTATGTGTTTAGACAGAATACTTTTTATGTAAAATAGACATATAGACGAGACTCGTTTTGAATATAATACACACATACAGAAATATTTTGACGATATTGACGTGACGACGTGTACATGTACGTATGTGTGTGTGCGCTCTAGAGATGGTGTACATAAGGGTCAGTCTTGTGTAAAATTGGATGTTTTGAGGAGCACCCAAGTAGCTAAACACACCGTCTCTTTCAGCCTGCGAATAGCGTTTTTACTCATGCGTGAGAATTAAGAAAGAGAGACAGAGAGAGAGAGAGAGAGAGCGAGAGAGTGTGTGAGTGTAGGTGGTGTGTCGAGAAGGTAGACCACCTGTCTTATCTGCCGAGTCACCCCCCAGACGTCGCCATCGGCGACACCAAAGGATGAAAGACGAATTAAGGAATAGTTCTTCAGTAAACGGAAATGTAATCAGATGGTAAAGGTTTCAATAGAATCTAAACTATCTCGAACTAGGTTAAAGTTGATTCTGATTTAATAGAACTTTAAAAAGGTAATACGAATTATGAAACATATGGACTCATACGAGTATGCAGAGTGTTTCCTTTAAAATAACTAGTACTTTTTGGATACACTAACTCATTTTATGAATTGATTGCCTTCGCGAATATATATATATCTTTTCAAGAACTAACCAATTTAAATTATTTAAATCTTTTTAGATTTATCTACCAATTACAATCGGCCCTAAATTTTATAGAAATTTAATGGAAAAACTTTCAGAAATTATATGTATTTCAAAAGAATTTTTATATACATATATGCCCTAAATCCCATCAAATAGGGTAGTACGAACCTTAGAAACATTCACTCATCAGATTCTTAAAATAATCAGTCCTCGTTAAACATTCTCATCATAACACACTATCTTCACTTCAACCACATGCATAGATGCCTCCATACAAGCACAATTATTTCACACACTCGAAATCATTCATCACTCACCAACCTTCAATTATATCCACATCATTCTTCTACATTTGTTACATGAATCTTTCATTAGATATTGCTTCAAACATTTCAAATTACGGTCACTTCTGTAACAACGAATGTAACAACAAATCTAAAAAAATAAGAAAGTGCACTTATATTGAAAAAATTTACAAAATTAATATTGTAATTGCAAAATAGGTTCGAGCTTGAATAATATTAGAATTCCTCACTAAAAAGGCAATTGCACTATTGAATAAATATTTGTGAGGCCTGCGCTTGTTTTTTGAAAGTGAATCTATGTAAATTTTATTCGTAAAACACTTTTATTTGAATATTTTTTTTACAATATTGAAGATCTCGTTGAGAACTAAAAATATACGATGACAAATATTGAAAATAGTTTGTCAATACTATAGATTTAATATTACAATTTACAAAGCAACAAAGTAATAGTATAATGTTGTGCATGGTAGTGTGACTTGATTTTGTCGGGTGGTTAGGCGAGACATTTTATTGTAAAGTTCTTTTTAGCATTCATATTCAGTGGTCCGTGAAATCATACGTGCACTTTGCGATTTTCCATACATTTTCAAGGCAATTATTTCAGCTATTTTGTATATTTCGCTACGGTACAATACAAAGAGAGTTGTACAGACAGACGCAAAAAGGAGTATTTATTCATTTTCAACTCAAGCTACTAGCTAAATAGGTATTTCAGACTGGAGGAAGTATGTACATATACAGTAATATTTGTTAAATATTTTTGAAGTAATTATAGGTTATTAAGGTATTTCATATATACGTCATGCTAATCTTTAAACTAGTGCTTCTCAAACTTTTTTGGATCACCGCGTCTCTAAATTGATTTTGAACAATAATACCTCCTGCTCCTCATCAGGGAAATTGAAAACATTTATTTTTAGTTTAACAATTAAGCTCGAAATGAAAAATATCAAGAATCGGGACACAAATTATTTTTTTTCTGGTTTTCTGGTGGTCCAACATATGCCACCATTACGCCCTGATAGTTTTAGATCTAAAGGTCAACAAAAACACGAGTTTCTGTGGATTGTCACTTTCCTGCGTTATCGCATAAAACAGTTCCAATGAGATGAGACAGAATCCTAATTCAAAATTATAGTGGGACACTTCAAATAGGAAATAGTATATTTTCAAAATAGTGTAACTTGTTTTTGTTATATCAAAGCGGATAAATCTAAATGACTTTTAGAAATCCGAACAATGATTTTAATAATTTCATGAACCGTAACAACATTTGCGATAATTTACTACAATTTTACTGGAACAATTGTTTCGGTACATTTCTGGCCCTGTCACCAATATAAAATGAAGTCAAATTACTAAAATAAATGATTATCCCCAATAGAGCAAATGCGGTTCAGCATGTATTATATAAAAATAAAACTTATTTATTGCACTAATTGCATAGATTAAGTTATAACAATATATAATAACTTATAGTTATTAATTAATAAAATTATAATATTAATAAAATTATAATATTAATAAAAATATTTAATAAAAAAAAATCTCATTGCGTCATTTGCTCATTAGTGGGTGTGGCACTTTGCCGTTGCATATCTTGGTAAGCCAGATATTTATATTCACGAAGTGTGATTACCAGCCGTCAAATTCGGCCCCAGGCGTAATTTTAATGTGGTGAAAATTGTTTGTCGGTTGTGAGAATCGAACCTTGATTCTCAAATCCACAGGACAACTCGATACCACTGAACCACCTACTCCAGATAATACTTTAATATTTAGTATAAAACCTCTTTAACCTTCACTGTCATTCTTAATGCCCCCCTGTCACCCACCATCTAACTTAGCGCCCTCTTAAATAATTCAAACGCCTTCAGAGGGCTATATCGCCTCTTTGAAAGGCACTGTTTTAAACCATTCGCAAAACATTTATTCGTAAAGATTCATACTACGCTTCATTCACATTCATATTGCCTTCCATACAGGCTCGTCTTATTTATGTTCACGCAATAAACCTTCAATCATATCCATCCATTTATTCATTGATCCTTTAATTTATTAATTAGTTTCTAACCGGCATCCAAGTTCGAAGCTAAAAATATATGACCTACCAGACTGCGGCTCGGTGAGTTCGGACCCTGTACTGTAATTGAGATTATGTATAAATAAAATAAATATGGTAATATTTTTCTAGAAAATATTAAACCTGTAGATAATAAATGTTGCCCATGTTGTTTTATTATTTAATTCATTTATCGTCTAGCAAATAATAGCAGACAAATTGCACGTGCAAATGCTTGCGCAAAAATAATAAAAATATCCTCTGTTTGCGAAGATCCAACACAATGTTTGTATTTTCTTGTGTGCACTCAGTCGGCTTACGCAGATTAAAAACAACGAAACAAAAAATAAAAATACCAGAGCGTGCGGCACATAAATTCAAGAGGAATGTAATTGTATTTTATTACAAAACTTGGAACAACACGGCTTCCATCAATTATTTAAGTAATTAAACAGTGTTTATGTTGTAATTTAAGATTGTAGAGAAGTAGGCAAGTTTGTTGAAAGTGCCTCCCCTCCACCCTTCAGCCCATTCTACCTTGCTATGGTAGGGTTGCGTTGTTGCGTTCTCCAAACTCCATTCTTGCTACTTATGTTTATGTCAAGTTACTTTGTTAGCGAAAGAAACTCGAATTAAGCTACTGTTATGTCAAGCTACGGTGCGTTGCGTTATGTTATGTTCACGAATGCGGAAATATCATGGAATCCCACAATAGGCCTTATCTATATTGTTATGAAGAAATATACTGTTTTATTTGCTACAATGTACAGCAAAAATTAATCATAATGACAGTACAGGGAGTATACACCTGAACCATTACGTTATAATGTTTTTTTTAGAAATTTATTTGGTAATCTACACAACAAGAAATTCATCTCAATTATAGTACCTATAGAATAGTTATTTACGTTATACTCCGGTAAATAAAGTTTTACGGTACAAGTAAGATGTTTTCGAACGAAACGACGACGAAGTCGATTTTGGAATTTTGAAATAAGTACTGACTTTTTAAATTAGAGAAGAAAGTAACTTTTTTCTGCTCTAGTTGAATGTTTTACTTTACTAACCTTTTGAATTCATAATCATTGAGAATAAATTTCTACTTCCAAATTTTTAAATGTTAGTCCAACATTTTTATCTTATAAATAAAATCTAAACTAATTTGTAAAGGTCGCCGTGTTACATAGTAAATTTTATTTACAGACGTTCAAATTTTAATGAATTCAAATCTACATGTTTTTAATAGCTTCATATCAATTATGAAGCAGATACACCGACAAAGTCAGCAAAAAAATTTGCTAATTTCACGTAATCCTACCCAGTGGAATGCTATCTTATCATATCACATGAAACATTTTTTTAAATTTGGTTTTAACCAACGTTATTTTTTTGTGCTCATAAATTTTTAATACATTAAAGGTAAACTTTTCCTACATGCAGGTACTTTTAATTTTAAATTTACTATCTCAAATTCATTTAAAAAGAACATCAAAAAATAATATCTAATAACATTTGAATTAATGAAAGTTTTCAACGTTTGCAGATCTCGATAGATAACAGCCATATTTTTATTTATTTATACAAAATCCCAATTACAGTACAAGGATTCACCGAGCTGCAGTGTGTTATTATAGTTTTAGTTTGAGTGGTATTCGAATGCAGGATCATCGGATTCGAATATCGACTCACAATGCAATCGTAGTTCAGTGAATATACTAAAGTAAAACTTGCATTTGTCAATTAACAAGCACGAAGTTGTGCGTTCAAAAAATAGTTATTAGCGTATCTAGGCCGCGAAATAATTATTTGTGTGCGTCGAAGATAAAGTTCGGTAGCCGAGGTCAACTATTTTCTGAGCGCACCAAATCATTTCAAGACCAAGGTTTAATTTTGAAAAGATTGTTACCTACCAAGACGACGTTTAAAAAAAAAAAATTAATAATTTGTTTGTTTATCGGCAAAATTTTGAATCATGTTTTTGATTGTTATATAACAGCTCGCCAAATTAGCTAACAACCCAATAATAAAGTTTTGTCGGGCTATTTACGAAAAAGTTGAATTTCACATGTTGAATTGTGCACGTATATGTCAACTTTGGTAGTTGTGTGAAAATACGATTGTGTTTGAGAGATTTGGATTCCACTATAAGCTACTGTAATTAAATGAATGAACAAATGTTTATGTTATATTGAATAATTTTATTTTTAGTATGTTTATTTTTGTATGAAACATGTGTCTTTTAACGAAGAATAAAATTTCAATAAAACAGCATAAATTATGACTGTAAGATGAAGCTCCTTTCGCTTTTACTATAGGTGTAATTTTAAGATGAAATTGAATTTGAAAAATTACCATTCTTTTTAAGCACTCCTTGTAAGATGATTTCATTTAGGGCTCAAATTTCACTGTTGTTTAATTCCATTCCCCGACTTTTCTTTGAAATCCGATCTACTGTTAGACGGCCTGTTTTGTCATCTGATACTAAAATGCTTTACGCGAAGTACTAAATTGCTTTCGTAATAAATGAAGGCGCATATTTTACAAAATATAATAAGAGTTTTCTTCGTACAACAAGCAGTTTATATCATCAGACTGGAAAATTACAATTATATTTTGTTTAACACATTATTTTCATTACATTATTACGAGGATTTTCACCCGGGTTCTTAATTGCACACTACTGGAAGACTAGAACACTCAAGTGTTTTTTAGTTTTAGTTTTTGTAATTGAATTACAAGACAATGTATTGTCATTTTCTCCGGGAAAAGTTTTTTGTGTAGTAGAAAATGAAGTACAAGAAAAAGATAATTGACTTTAAATGGTATTCAGTAGTTGTTGACAACTGGACAGTCGGAAAGAACAAAAGAACATTACTATAGCCAAGTTCATTTCAAATATTTAGAAATTGTTTTATACTATTTAATATACAGTATGCGTGTATATTCGGATTTTTAAGTAAGAATGCGCTTGTAGGATCGAAAATGAGAAACTACGACAAAGATACAACTTGCTACTAAGTAATATAGGCTGGTAGCACAAGCTCTGTTTTTGCTTCTTTTAAGAGCAGTGTATTTGGGTGTTTTAGCTATCTCTAACATGTTAAAACCGTGCTCTTAGAACACCCAAAAACAGAGCTTGTGCTACCAGCCATAGTAACTAAGTACTCACAAAATAAATAAAAATGAATGACAGTAGAACTACTAATTATAATAAAGAAGGTAATAAAACTTTGATAAACTAATATCAAAATATTAATTTCAAGTAAGAAAAATCTACACTATTAAAAGAACCTATGAACGGTATATGTAAAATTGTACCTAAAAATTAAACTAACATTAATACTATGTTCTATATAAATTAATAACAAACTACTACTAGCATAATAATACAAAATAAAAAAAAAATAAAATCAAAACAGAAATGACAGCAATAATACGCAGAAAGTGTACCTTTGTCTCAAGTTTGATGTATAATGAGTTTATAATTGAACTGAGCTGGTTCGAGTATATGAACCTTATCTCAAATGAAATATTAGTGACATAGATGTACGTTGATGAAATTGAGGAAGAGAGATTGTGTGCACAATCTGGGAATAAATGGATGTGTATGACTGAAGATTTGTTGTATAAACGAAAGATGAGATGAGCTTGTATAAAAAGAATTATAAATTTGGGATGAGAGATAATTATGTGGAAAGAGTGGTGTGTGAAGATAGAAATCTTTGGTGAAGATTAATTGCAGGATGAATCTGATGAATATTTAATAGATCAAAGCGATTTGAACTCCATTAAAAACTGTACCTTTTCCTGTCCTTGTGCGACATAGCAAATAAATAAATGTACAATTTCTGTAAGTCGTATATAAAGTCCTGCTGTTTTGTATGAAAGGCAATATAGTCGCCGTGAAGGTAGTGTGTCTGTTGAACTAGAAACAGCTGTCTGCCACACGATTGCGGTGGTGGTGGCGACGACCACGACGACGGAATCTATTCCGAGAGATGTCAGCACTTTCTACCTGACCGTCACTTTAAATTATACTTCACAGACTACGAGTATTCCTGCAACACCCGCAAGCTCTGAACCGGTAGCAGCTATTACTTTGCTTTGTTGTAAAAATACCTTATACAATTGATAAATACACAGCCTAATTGATAAAACCAAGGCAAAACTTGCGTTTACTAATAATAAGCAAGAGATCGTGCGTTCAAATACTGATTTCAACTTGTACCCAGCGAAAGACGATTATATCTGAGTGGTTTGATATCCAGAATTGTAACTGTAATTGCCAATAAATAAATGATACATACATAACATTATTTTTTCGAGTGTAAAAGTATTGCATCAAAATCGTGACAATACATTTTAACCCGTTTTGCCGCTGTTAAAAGCGGTGAGACTAAAATGCACTTTTTCTCGGTTGCTAATAACGACGAGAAAGAAAAATGAAAGTAATTTGAATCTTTTATTTATTTATTTAACATTTTTATAGTACTCGTTTTAAATAAAAGGGTCTTGTGAAAAATAATATACACACGTTAGAGAAGTGTTTTTCCTTCAGGGTATTGTAGCTCTCGTGTATCCATTTTATAACTAGGAAAAAAAAGATGTATTTCTCTCCATTGTGTTTAGTTATATTATAATACATATAATGTTTCGGTTGAATGTAAAAAAAATACTTTCAGTACGTTTACAATTTATTATAACAATGGTTCTTACCTTTGAACATGATACAATTATTGGTATCGCTTATTATTTCTATTACTCAAAATTCTATTAGTTGTTAGACCCCTAACATAACACATTTGTATTTATTCTAAAATGACATGCCAAATAGTATTTTATTTTTTTCTTAACGTTGTACAAACTGTTTAATAAAAAGTTCCCCAGAATTAAATTGCCAACTAAGTCATCCTGCAATTAATTTTCATCGAGCATTCCTATTCCGGGAAACTACATTTCACTTACATTTATAATTCATTTGCCACAAGTTCGTTTCACTTTTCTTCCGCACAACAAACCTTCAATCATATCCATACAATTATTTCTAAGTTTTCTATTCAAGTTCTCAATAAATCGTTATAAAACACCCACTATTCTAATAACAATATCTTTCATAATTACAATAATTATCTTTAAAACAATGACCATCTGGACTTATGAAATCACGAGAAAAATTGTTTAAATTTAGTTAAATAATGGTCGGCTTCACCTGACTGCACTCCTGCATTGGCAGTGCCACTCTATACATATTTCAAGCTCTGTGTTTCTTACACCGCCGTCTTGATTCCATGGCTGCAGAGTTGCGCTTGCATATTGATAGCAGCTATCGTCGCCAGCCAAGTCTTGCAATTTTTATACAGAGAATTGAATTACGAGCGCAGGCATTTTTAGAGGTGGTGCGACTTTCTTGTGGAGTGTTTAGTGCTGGAAAAAGTCTCTTTAGTGTTGTGGTTGCTATAAAGAAGTAAATAAAAAATTTAAACAGATTTATTGTAGAGATTTTAAGACAGGGTGACACATAAATATGTAATAATAATAATATATTATTGAAAGCTTTCAAGGCAACTTCGATATTCAAAATCAATATTTGATTTGACACAGTTTTCAACTGATAATCAAAAATAAAATTGTACTGTAACTGGAATTAATTTTCTATTGTACTATTTAAAGTTAAGGATGTATTTGTGAAAATTAAGTTTTACCTAAATGTGAAAATGAGTAATAGTTGATAAGGTAAGGAAAAAAGTCTGTTATGTGATTTAAGAATGGGCTGACATAAATTTCACTATTTAGATTAATTTTCTTCATGATTCTATAAGAAAGTAAAATTTTTCTTCCCTTATTTGAGAGAAGAAATGATACAGGATGCTACCCAAGAGTTCATGAACTAATTTTTTCTTAAAAAGCTGTATTTATTAAAACTTCAAACTATCAAAATACAGCTTTAAAAAATAATAAGTTCGGGAACTTTTGGGTAGCACCTCATATACCTTTAGAAAAGAAAGTGAGTTTTTCTAAAGCTATATTTTAAATAACTGAATAACAACGGTATGATTTGATATTAGTAATATCCAGGTAACATCTACCGAAAAATAATACATCTTACTCGTATATAAATTTCCAATTTATTTCTGAAAATGTTACTCTCTGATAGAGTAGTGAAAAAACTGTATGTAGAGCTCGTGAAGAAAATTTTATTCTTCCCTCAGGTGCTTTATATCCCTTGCATTCGGTTCGGAAAACGAAACGACAACTTCGGAAAGATTACTTTCTTTCATTGATATGCAAATAAGTATTTATATAACTGTCAAAATACGTTAATATTTACGTAAGCAATTTTATACAGAAAGTTAATATTTTGTGTACAATCTGTACAAAGCTGTTGCATTTTTTTAATCACAATTACACATTTAGCTCAATTCTTAAAAGACTTTTATTAGTTAATGCTGTATTTTAGATTAGTCAAATTAAATCATCCATATTCTCAAAAGAGCTTAAATAATGTCTAATATTGTTACAATTTGGTTTTCGGAAAGTGATTTGAATTAATCTTTTAAATCGAACTAGAATAATATTGTTTAATCCAAAATTCAGGAGTAGCTAAAACCTTTTTTGAGAATCGAGCTGTTAATATCTAAAATTAATGTACAATAATATCCCAATTATAAATTAGTGACACCTACACTTCCACTTAAATAATAAGCCATAATTCTCGTATCTCAGGTACGTACTTCCCTTACTCATTTCCACATTTCTCTACAACACTCTACATCAGATATCACATTTCCAGCGCACACCGCGATGTCGCTGTGATGCTACTGCTGCTGGAACATGTAAATAATTGACGGGGGCGGTGCATCGCGGCGGCAGTGGAGGTGTTATGAAATGGGAATGATCGTAGTTAGCGGTGGAATGAACGGTGGTTGTTTGAGGTAATGTGACGGTGTGCCAGGGAGCTCCTGGTTTATTCATTTAATTGAGTGAACTTCATGTTGTTTGGGGTTGGGGGATGATGTTGTGTGATTTGATTGTTTTAATCAAATTTATGTACGCTGCACAACAGGAAATTAATTCTAATTACAGAACAGGAGGGATACGGATTAAAGCGGAAGCAACAGTGCTACAATTACTGATTAAGAAAACATATAAAATATATCTACTATAATGAAACAGTATAACATTATAATTTACTTATGTCTTAAATAACGTATTTACACTTGAACATTAGAAAGTACATCAGATTTTGTACTTTTCTGATTATATATCTTTAAAACTAAACAAGATATGAAGATACGCTCAACGGCATTGAATTATTTGTGTCCGATTACACACATTTGTTTTTTTACCCGCTGAATCCAATGGTAAAGTCTTCAAGTGCATAACTTATAAAAAGAATTGCAAATGACATTTGATTTCTTCTAATATTTCTTAAAAGGTTTTAGGCCATTTTTAGTCTGTTTACTTCAAAATTATTTCTCGTACGAATATTGTACCAAAAATTGACATACCATATGTGTTTTGACCTGTTAAATCCAATGGTAAAGTCCCCAAATACATATATCTTCTATTAATTGACTATTTTATGAGAAAATTTTAATGAATTTTTTTCGAAATATTAAAATTGCTGGAAATATGTTTATAAGTTAACTGAACCACGAGGAATTCAAAGACGTTGAGTGCATTATCATATCTCGTTTAGTTTTTGTGATATACCCTCTGGAAAGTCGAAAATCTGAGATAATATTTATAGAAAATCCATCAACATTCTGTTGTTTGCAACGCTATGTACGATACTTATTATTACTAGTAAAATTTAACATATTTTATGGAAAATACACTCTTTCCTGGATGCCACTTTTCATTGTTTGCGCTGTAAATAACCAGAGCATCTTCTTACTAATACGTCAACTGCATCCAACTGACATCTTGCTCTCTTCTGCTCCAGTATTTAGGAAGCATCTTGCACGTGGAGATCCCCCGATCCCAGATCGCTATCGATCGATGGACACTGGACGTCGGGACGCCAGGACGCTGAAGTGAAGTGAAGGATAATATCTGACGGCATGAAGTCTGCATTCTGCGTTCCGTTGTTCCGCGCTTGTTAATATTGCAGTATTGACTTTGGGCACTGAATATTGCATGTAGTTAAACTGCTGGGAGCGATGCTCGTCGCGATGTTGTCGTCGATACTCTCCGTGGTGGATGACCGGAAAGACCGGACTTGCTAACTATGCGCCATTAATTAGCAGGATGTTAATCGTGTGAATATTTTTATAAAACTAGTTGCATTTTATACTTAGATATTATTTAGACATTGACAGCCCGATTTGTAGAAATGTTTTTTCAGGATATCCTACTAATCCTTCTAAACGATTCACATAGTTTTTATTTATTTTATTAGATTTTTACTTCCTTGTACGAAATTTCAGCGGAAATATCCATTTTCACCATCCCTGAATCCATTTTAACTAATTTCGTCGTGACGTCTGTACATACGTATGTACGTACGTACGTATGTATATCGCATAACTCAAAAACGGTAAGCCGTAGAAAATTGAAATTTTGTATTTAGGACTATTATGATATCTAGTTGTGCACCTCCCTTTTTGGTCATTATATAACTTCCGGAAGTGGTACTTTACTTGAAGTCTATAATAGATTTTAATGAAAAACTATATTCAAATATAATCCAAACGTTTTCAAACTTGGTATATAAGACTACTATATCAATTAAAATAACATAATAGGTTTTGGTTAAAATAGACTAACCGGAAGTGATACATTACATAAAGCTGCTAACAGTTTTTCTTGAAAAAAAATGTATTGTTTTCATTTTAGAAATAAATGCTGCAAATAAAAGTTTTAGAGAATTAAAATCTGCGTCTGGCACATTAAGAATTTTTAAATTAGCCTTTTGTATAAGCAAGATATCTAAATTTAAAAATTATATATTTCTTGTTTCATGTAATTAAGTTTGCTATGGATTAGAACAAAAAATAAGAAAAAAATAAGAAATTGAATGTCGATGTCAAATTACGTCAAATATGTGCAATAACAAAATGTAGCTATAATATAATAAGCGTACAAGGAAGTTATGAGGTGTCCACATCAGATTTTTTAAATTAAGAAACCATCAGGTATGAATCAGTGGAATTCGAATTGTCATGTTATTCTGTATTAGTGTAAATAATTTTCAACTTTCTGCGGTAATTTTTATGACGTTGTCATGGGTACTTTCATAAGTAGTCGTCTGAAAATACTTGTAAACTAATGTACCTGTGTAGAGTCCGCGAACAAAATTGTCATTTCTCGTGTATTTCCCTGGCGTCTTCTTCCTGTCCGCGTCAGCCCACAAGTGTCAGTGTCACCCTGTCTCACCGAACGCTGGACCGATTTTTCATATTCACGGAATAATAGTAGGCCGTGGACGTGGCGAGGGTGTCAGAGGGGATCATGTCACGATGCGAGCGACGAGCCTGAATTCCTTCTATTTTTTATTTGATGCGTGGCCAACAGATGCATAACTTGCTGACGGAGCGAGGGTAATCGATAATTGCGGTGAAGAAACGAATGAAAGTCACATGCAGCAGGAAGCGATTTATAAATAGAAAATCATATTATTTATTTAATGACTAATTGGCAATTTAATAAGCTCTGTTTTTATCAAGTATTTTTCTTGTGAAACAAGGGTGTTATTATATTGCTATAACAACCCGGATATGCTATATGTTATCTTGTAGGTGAACGCTAAACTTATATAATTTTCATTCCGAACGATCAGTTAATTGATTATGTCTCCATTATTCGTCTTTTGTTCCTCATCCACACGATTGCAAATTCGGCAAAGTTGAAAGTAAGTTTTCTCGGTGCCACATACACTAACCGCCGCATGCCGCCCCCGTCGTCGTCGTCGTCTCCATCCCTGCGTCGCGTGAATCGATTAAAGTGACGAGCTTTGTTAGCGGCGCACGGTGACAATAGTTGCTATCTGCGGAGTCGAAGCGACGGCAAAACTTGAAAGTGATACAATTTAAACTTCAACTAACTTCATACCCGAATACGGATTGACAGTTTCTATTTGGATACCGTCATTTAGATTTTAATGAACAATGAAAGTTAACGCCGGAAGGATTCATTTCATTTTTAACGCGAATGTTTTACAAGAAATATCAATGTTTACTGTGATTAAGATGCAATCTTATACAATGTACTGCGTTTGGAAGAAATTATAAAAATATGGTTGTGTAGATTAGAGTTTTTCATTCTTCTCACGGCACATATAAATTAATTAGTAAATTTCTACAGCACACCAATAATATATTACATTTTTTCGAAAACCTAACAAAAAAATATACATTTTTCATTAATTTACAAAAACAATAGTTATTTGTGTATTAAAAGCGTAAAGTGAGTCTTTCTTACTCGAGCACGGTAATTGCAGCGCGAGCCAAAGGCGAGAGCTGCAATAGTGCAAGAGGAACAAAGACACTTTACGCTCGTGATACACACATAATTTTTTCTACGTTTGCATCTTAAAATTATTAAAAAACGTATATGTACTGAAAATAAATTAATTCTGTCAACTGTCAATATGACAAGTTTCTGTTTTGTTTGTATCCCTGGTAACTATTGAAATAAGCGCGCATTTAATATCTTTTTCGCGCGTTGCCATTGGAAACGCGCGCATTTAACGTCTTTTTCGCGCGTTGCCATTAGAGACGCGCAAAAAAGATATTTTTTGATTGTTCCACAGAAAACGTCAACTTTACGGTGGCAAATGAGAGCGAATTGTCAACTTTTCATAGCAATCGTAGAACAAATTATTTATGTAACTAGTTTTAAAAGTATCATATTTAGTTTATTTGTGACGCAGACATCTATTTACCACAGACTTCATGATTAAATGAAGTTTTTAATTAATATATGTGTTGAAAAATATTGGGACATACCGGTTGAAAAATAAAAAAAATAAATGGGTGGGTATGAGTATAATTTAAGAAATAAACAAGATTGACAGCAGGATGCATTTAAATGTTTGTTCGGCAGTATGTTGGTGTTTATAGTGTTACGACATTCGAATCCGAAGACTCCGAGTTCGAATCCTATTCAACTTAAAAATATATAAACTACCACAATTCGGTTGAGTCCGGACTCATGTGCTGTAATTGGGATTGTTATACATAAATAAATAAATTGAGGATGAAGGATTGCGAGAACAATCTATGTATAAATATTATGATTGAATGTTTGTTGCGTCAAAGAAAGTGGCAAACTTTTTACAAATGTTACAACCTCTTTGAGAAATCTCACCATGACTATATATTATTAATTCCATATCGTCTGCAACCCTCTATCCCTTAGCTCCTTGCCTGTACCAAGGGACCACAAGACGCTGTTCAAAAAATAGAAAACGACGAAATGCACAACAGCCTACTGGGCCTTTCTGTGTCGTTCGGGGACACATAAGTAATTTAGTTGTAAAAAACGACGCCAAGCTTTTCATAGAAAATCTCAGGCGGACAAACTGCCCGCTTATTCAATTATTTTACGCGTTGTGTCAACGGAGACAGATTTATTTATTTTATGTATGATTGTGAACAGTTGTTTGTTATTTGGGTTTGGTTTAGAGGTTAATATGAGAGTGTCTAGACGGCTGGGAGAAATATATTTGTTTTTGTATAATCTCGATTGTGACAGGATAACATATTTTCTTTTGGAATCAATTTTTTATTATTTTAACAGTCTGTTTGTCTAAGCGCGATGAAATCAATCATGCGCCTAATTGGGTCAGAAGTTGCCATCTGGACATAGATATTTTGAAACAAAATATTGTACATATTTGTCATGTTAACGGTTGAAAGTATTGTAATATATTTTTTTACGATTGGGAACATTTGACCGATTCTATGATGTAAAGACCGAGACAGAAGTACAACAAGGGAAATAATGTGCGCATTATTCCTCTAGCGAATTAATATTGACAGTTCAGCTGTCAAATATATGTAAGAAAAAATAAAGTACAATGAAACAAATAGAAACTTAAGAATTTCTTGGGATTCTTCCGAGGGCTCCTAGCTGTATTCTTTGTTTCCAATTTAGAAATATAATGTAATTTGATATAAACAAACTTGTTTATATAAATTTTCACTGTTGCCAACGAATTTTATTTTTATTTGAAAGACTATTAATAATTTTAAAATTAATAAATGGCAAAAAATATGAATAAATCATATTTTATAATTACTTTTTTTCTTTTTAATATTACTTAGGTTGTGAAAAAAATAGTATATACGCCTCAGGAGATATTGCTATTTCTCCCTCGATGTTTTGTAGCCCTCGGGCTTCACCCTTTGATTTCAAATTACATCTTAATAAAACTCATGCATTTCTTTCCTTAGATGTGTAATATACTATTATTTTTTACTTCAACATTATTTGTTGTTTATCGCTATGATACAAAAATAAAAAACATAACGTAATTGACGTTTAAAATTAATAAATAAAATTAAAAAAAAAATATGCTTGACAACGCAATGCCACTGTTATATGCATTACTATAATCATAATGGTATCGAGTCGGCCTGTGGATCATGAGAACCCTGCTTCGATCCCCACAGCCGACAAACAATTTTCATCAATTTAAATCTACCCCTGTGACTCTCCCACCACTAACATTTTTGGAGACCGTGATTTGACGGCTGGTAACCGCACTTCACGCGAAGAAATATATCACTTACCGAGATCTGCTAAAACTAATTCTACATATTCTAGTTAAAAATAAAATTACTAAAAGATAATGTCCTCGGACAACATCAATCTATCGTGCTAAAGACTCTTAGGTTACATACCGTTGCCATCTACATAACGCCCTTGGTGAATAAATAACTATTAAAAACTTAAATTGATGTGCAAATAATACTAGATTGATTTCTCAAATGCAAAATAAACAAATTCACTGCATGTTACTAAGAATATGTAAACAAAAATACCTACGTCATAAATAAAAAGATGACTGTCGATAACATTTCTGATATCACTAATCCTGGTTTACAAACAACACATCATAAACATACAATCGTGCTTACATACATATATACAAACAGCCATCTAGCGAAACACGATATCCTGTATCCACAATGTGCACATTACGAGCTGATAAAGGATCATAGTTGCCATGATAGCACTAGGTGCAAACAAATGAATTTACAGCAGGAATGTGACGTCACGCAGCGCATTGTTGCGAACTTGGTACATTTATTACAGCGCAGTTAGCCGCCGAGCAACGGGATAAACATCTGAACTGGACTGAAATCAGAAGTTACTGCATGAAGACTATTTAAATTTCTTTGTTTCGAGGGAACTTGGTAACTTGGATCCGTGCAGTTTACACTAGGATAATGTACGTACAGATGAGTTTATTTAGTGCTACAAATGTAGGAGTTTGTTTCTTGAATTTAAATTTTACTTGGGATTTTCATACAAGAAACATAGGTACATGTTTCGTAACTATCTTTCTAACTACCACCATAAAGTTATATTACTTTATTAATTTGTATTTGTCAGAAAATATCATATAATATTATTTATATAAATATTGTACGGTAGTACACTGATGTGGTTAGCAATTCCACTCAAACTAAAAATATATAAACTACCATATTGCGGCTCAGTGAATCCAAACTTTGTACTGTAATTGACATTAACTTCCAACATCCTATTGTACTGAGGTTCATAAATAAATTAATCAATATTTATTATTATATACAACAGAAACCTAAAATTCGTTTTTCTATTTTGCGTTCATAAGGTAGTCATTATGAAACCTAGTTGCGTATCGACAGAGCATTCATTACGATACCCAACATTTTGTTTTAGACGGTTGGTAGTAGCGGATGACATCAAGCTGAGAACATTAAAATTTCAATATAACCTCAAAATCTGAACAATTGCATGAATGACAGTAACAGTTACCAACCACAACATTTCATATACAAATTGCCCTAAATTGACTTGGTTTAAAATATCGCAAATTAAAAAATATCAATTTATAAAAGACGAAAAATATAAAAAATAGCATAAGTAACTCATTTTGTAAGACTTTTATCGCACTTGCCCTGTATGAGGTGCAAGACGCGTGCGAAAAGAACTCGTTCTTTAATATACTATTTCGCGTTTTAATGAGTACATCAAATAATAAATACCCTTCATGTTTTTTGCAGTAATTCTGGAACACCCTGCATAGAGTAATTATAAAAAATAATAGTTGTTATTGATTTATTGATTATTAACAGATAATGATAGAGTCACAGAATATTGGAGACATTTTTTAGAGTGCAGGGATAACAGAAAACATTAATAATAAATTATAAAAACGAAACAGGTCAAGAATATATTTATTAGTTGAAATATGGACCAATATCTAATATCTTCGTTGCAATGAGAAATCAATTTACTGTAAATGAACGTTTTACTACCAACATGAAGCAGAAAAATCCCCCAAACAACGGGACAATACGGGTCGACTATCCTCTCAACGAACATTTGAAGCGTATTTCATTTCTGTTTCGTGACATTCGTGACTTGGACCAATTTATGAGCGAATGATTGTCACTAAAATCACGTTTAAGTGTGCAGTGATTTCGCTGTAAAATGCTCTTTTTCGAGACGGGTGGAGTTAGTTAATGGGATGTGGGAGTGACGGGGTAGTTTGTAGTTTGCTTTATCGTTTCCGCAGTAAATTTAAAACTGTCGTTGCGACTTGACTTGGCTTTTATGATGTGATAAATAGTTCGTGGTTGGTTACCAAGCAGTCAATCATTTAGCGGAATTATGGCGTGTTATGTTGGTACTCAATTATTTTAATTGTATTTCCGAAAGGGTTTACTCATGGCTATGCTATTTTATTTAGAACATATTTCATTAAATTGTTTTTTCAAGTCATTTATTTAATTTGCTTCTAATTTTAAATGCAGTTTCGTTTCCATACACTGTCATAAGTCTTTTACATAACTTTAATTTGACTTGCGTTCCACAAGATCAAACCATTGACTCTACTCTGTTTAAAGCTGTATTCTTTTTTGAAAAATTTTTGCTCAACTTAACTGATAAGTGAGTTGATATGCAATACATCCCAAAGAAAACATTTTACATGTAGAAAAAGTAAAAATATGAGTGGCAATGTCATTACAAATAATTTTAAATTTCTCAACCTTATCATCCATTTCATATCATTTGTTTTGATTTGAGTTAGTTTAGATTATTTTAGTTACGGTTTAAGATTATGCGTTCATATACATAACCTAAATTTAGGGTGTTTCTATACCTCTGCACGAAACTTTAATGATATATATAATTTGATATACTGATTATAGAACAATAATAATTTTTTAGAAATTAGCAAAAATTAGAGTATTTCATTCCTAGCGAACATTTTTAGTGTCACTGGTTTAATAGTACATTTAATTTAAAAAATAAAAATAAGGCATTACAGCAGATACCTACATAGTAACTAATTAATAAATGATTATTTGTAGGCAGTGTTTATACTTTTATTTCATTAGTAACATAATTATAAATAATTAAATAAAAATAAAATAAATATATCATCACGCCTTTTATCCATTACTGGGTGTGGCACTCTGCCTAAGCAGATCTCGGTAAGTGATATATTTTTCGCGTAAAGTGCGGTTACCAGCCGTCAAATCACGGCCCCGAAAGATATTAGTGGAGGAGGAGCCACAGGGGTAGATTTAAATTGGTGAAAATTGTTTGTCGGCTGTGGGAATCGAACCAAGTTTCTCAAGATCCACAGGCCGACTCGATACCACTGAGCCACCTATCCCATATTATAAATAATAATAAAATAATAATTAAATATACTATTAAACCAGTGACACTAAAAATGTTCGCTAGGAATTTTAATTCTTTTTGTTTATAATCAGTATATCAAATTATATATGTAATTAGTTTCGTGTAGAGGTATAGAAACACCCTGTATATGACAGTTATTCTTATAATATTATCCGTTCCGAACAGAGTGGTTAAAATCGTGAGTTTAGTTCACGGGTGGTTCAGTATCGATAAGAGGAAATATGAGTTTTCTCAATTCAGTTGTAACAAAAATAACAACAATTTATTGAGGTTATCTGAAGTGGGCTGAGAGCTGAGACGAACTGAGCTTTTGACCAAAAAGAATACAGCCATTAACATTCTTCTCCAATTAAAATAAAAATATATTTCTTTGTGAGTTGAATAAAAAACAAATTCCGTAATTAGCATGAAAATTCCTTGACAATTATTTTAAAATACATATTTAACAATAGAGAAAATGTTTTGTAAATCAAAGAATTAAACAAAACGCCAAGGTAATTGTGCGCAGAAACAACAGAAGTCGCAAACCCTTCATAAAGAACAGAGAAATATACTTTTCCTCCGCTGAATATTTCAAAGGGTACGTTGGCTGTCAGTCGTGTCGGCATTAAAATTTTATATGTTTATAAAATGGCGACGACAAATATTCAGGATAAAACAAAATTCTTTTATGTTAATTAAATGAGAAGGAGAATAAATAAAAATCTAAGATCATAAAACATCTCGCAAGGAAGGTTTGTGTAACTTTCGCTTTTTATTACGTTTTTTTAATACTTTATGTAAATAAGATTTTGGATTTTATGTCGTTCGTTTCAAATGACAACATGAAAAAATTCTGTTGTTTGAGTTTGCTGCTGTACGATGAAATGTAATTATTGTTTTGTTTTTATGTTGCTTGTTAATTATACAATTTTCCTTTTTCCAACTATCTCTAAATTGTTTTTGATGTGAAATCTGAAGTAAAGAAGGAAAAATACTCATCGTAAAATGTTTAATAATGAATTAAAATCGTTTTACTAATCATAAAGTTATTGGTTTCTTTATGCAATTCACCAAACTTTTCAATTACAATTAATGCGATTTATATATTATTTTGTTTCTATCTTGTACCGTTATCAAGAATTCTAATTATAATTTAAATGTTAAATAGAATTTTATAAAACTATAGAAAATATGGACATGATAATAATTAAAATGTTTCTAAGAAGAACAAATAACCCTTCATTATAAATACACACACACACACACACATATATATATATATACCGGGTGTAACATGAAAACCTGGCCATAGGCGTTTAACATGGGAAATCAGTTTTTCCTTGCGCAAAAGTGGCCAATTGATTTTAGACAAAAATGCTTCAAATAAAAGTTGTAGTGTTTGAAATTATGTATCTAAATCAGTTTTCAGATTTTATTTTGCACGTTTTGTAAGCGAAATAATCGCATTAATATTTTATAAGAATTTCTACTTTATAGTGATAGCCATGGAATTGAGACAAAATGATAAACAAATGTGTGACGTTCTATTTGTCAGAAAAGTTTAGTTTGAACTTGGAATGTTATGGTGCGGCCAAATAATACTGATTAAATCACGTATTCTTCGAAAACTTTCACCAGAATAATTCCACTTAATAATTTGTAACTTTTCTTCATGTGAATAGTTATCCATTTTCAATAATGATATAAAAACAATCACCTGTATAGTCACTTAAATAAATCACAAATTCATTTCAAACTAAACTTTTCTGACAAATAGAACGTCACACATTTGTTTATCATTTTGTCTCAATTCTATGGCTATCACTATAAAGTAGAAATTCTTATAAAATATTAATGCGATTATTTCGCTTACAAAACGTGCAAAATAAAATCTGAAAACTGATTTAGATACATAATTTCAAACACTACAACTTTTATTTGAAGCATTTTTGTCTAAAATCAATTGGCCACTTTTGCGCAAGGAAAAACTGATTTCCCATGTTAAACGCCTATGGCCAGGTTTTCATGTTACACCCGGTATATATATATATATATATATATATATATATATATATATATATATATATATATATATATAACTTATACATGTTTTTTCTTTATTTTTAAGTATGTTTCGCTTCAAAGTTTTCCACAAAAGTAATTTCTCACTAATTCATTTACATTGGTATTAATTATAATTTGAATCACAAGTTTTAAAACATTATCATTAATAGATAATTGTAATAACAATTTCGATAATTGCGGACGCAGTTTTTGTCTTTATAAAACGTACAGATATAATGTGGAAGGATTTCTCACCACATCCTGATATTTATTTCCTGCTGTGTACACGGGTGTATATTATGTTTACAATGGCTTACGTACATAATAACCTCTGAAACATTAAAAAGCTTCGCTATGAAAGAATTTAATACCACGAATAAAAATCTCGAAATACCAATCAAAAACTCCACTTCAAATTCTTTCATAAACATTAGACTTCATTAAAAGTACGACGATAAAATTTATCTTTACTTGTTACCTATTATTATTTTTAAGGTTTTTTTATTGAAGATGTTGGAAGTTTTTCCAATTATCTATTAATGTTTTACATGTTATTTGTCCTACTTATAACTTTAGCAATATCTACTCATATTTATTTTTCTCCAATTACATGAAAAGTCTCTAGATGAGAAATACTGATTTTATTTACTACACTGCACAACAGAAACTTAATCACAATTACAGTAGCTTACAGCAGACATAATCGTATATTTTATATAAGTTAAGGTTAGCCAATAACTGCAATTTTGTAAAATTTACTTTCTAAACAATCGTAAGGTGACATTCCCATCTTCTAATAATTTTAGATTTGTTTTACAGGAGTACAAGTAAGTGAAACATTAATGAAACTGGTGTACGAGAGGAGTGAGATGTGATTGAAGATTTGTTTCATGATAAAAATTCAGACTATGAATTTGGTTGAAACGAGGATGGTGTGTCAGGATGACAATGTTTTGCAAAGACTGATTCTTAAATAAATTTGATCAGTGGATGTTCTGTGAATGTTTTAGGAGCTTATGCTACCCAATTTGATGGGATATAGCGTGATGATATGTAATAATAATAATAATAATGTTTATATTTGTTAAGAAAAATAATCCATACAAATAGATTGGTACAAAATTTTAGTATATCAGAATTATTTAATAGAATTATAAATCTGAAACTGGACTCAAATAAATGAACATTTACTTGAAAATTGTCTATACCCCAAAAAAACATAAAAATGCATATTTTGCAATTATTACTAAAACTTCGACTGATACCAACATTTTGACAACAGATTCGTGTTCAGAATCATCAATTTCATAGGAAAACATATCCCGCATGTCTATTTTACGCTAACTGGCGACTCAATAGAATTATTTTGCTATACCCCTATTTTCCGGTAGGCTTAAAACATCAACCGCTCGGTGGCACGGGTTAATCATAAAAAAACACTGAATCCTTTTAGGAAACTTTTTTTTTTGGAATGTCTGGCGATCTAGGGGGGGTCCCGAAGAATATTCGAAGGTCGCCCAAATAACGGACACCCTAATATCTATATAGTACATTAGGTTATCATTTTATTAATATTATTATTTTTTAAACATTCAAAACAAAAGCTCTGATTTTCAAGGCAGAGTTGTCTTAGAAGTATATATCTGATATCCTTTCTTTGGTTGGTTTAGCAAGAAGTAGATAGTTGTTCATATGTATGTATGTAATTAAAGTGCAAACAATAGCAAAGATAATTTTGTACGTGGATAATTCAATCAAAAGATCGTAGCTTTAAATCTCAATGATTTCAACTTATAGTGCTTTGCATTCCGCTATAAACTGTAGGATCCTTGTAATTAATATCCTGTTGTGTTGAGTAACAAATAAATGCTAGTGGAGAATACTTAAAATCTGATGAAAATCAGGCACCTATTTACTAAGTATACAATTTTCATATAACAAAATCATCATAATATTCATAGGTCTAGCAATAATTTCATGTTGGCAATTTCACGGGTCGTGCGTCTCGGTCTATGGGTAGGCGATGCCCCTGAAATCCGGTGCGAGCTTCGCATCGCGTGAGTCGTGGACCGCAGGCGACCGCCACCGTCGTCATTGCCGCCTCCACCCGAAACCATTTAGGGAAGTATGCAAATATGGCGCGACAATTTCTTCATAACTGCTCTCAGCTGAGCGCGAGAACATAGCCCATATATACTACACCAGCCAGGCTGGGATTCAGAGACAATTGACAAGTTTTAGGATGATGTGATAATCGAAAAATTCAGATAAGACTATGTTTTACGATTCTGACACAATGAAACATTTTTTCCTAAATTGAAAGAAAAACGTAATGTCTTTCATTCATAAGAAATAATAGTTATTTGGGTATTAAGAGCGTAAAGTGATTCTTTGTTACTCGAGCACGAAATTACAGCGATAGTTGCAATAGTGCAAGAGGAACAAAGACACTTTACGCTCGTGATACACACATAATTTTTTCTACGATTGCATCTTAAAATTATTAAAAAACGTATACGTACTGAAAATAAATTCGTTTTGTCAACTGTCAATATGTCAAGTTTCTTTTTTGTTTGTATCCCTGGTAACTATTGAAATAAGCGCGCATTTAATATCTTTTTCGCGCATTGCCATTGGAAAAGCGCGCATTTAACATCTTTTTCGCGTGTTGCCATTGGAGAAGGACGAACAAAGATATTTTTAGATTGTTCCACAAAAAACGTCAAATTCACGATGACAAATGAAAGCGTAATTGTCAACTTTTCATAGCAATGGTTGAAAAAAAAATTTTTTTTGTCATAAAGTAGAATTTTTTCCGTCAAAACAAAGGGATACTTTTTATCCCTAGGGAAGAAAGTATCGGTACCGGATGTCGTCGTCTCGAACTCCAAAATAATCTTTAACCGGTTTTTTATGCACCTAAATACTGAAATTTTGATAAGAAAATGACAGCTATGAAATTGATAGTTTTTTCACCATAAATCGGCTTACTATTAAAAGAATTCTTTTAAAATATCTTATAGGTCAGTACGTAATGAATGAAATAGTGTCCTGCAGGTCCAGCCCTGGCGCCGTTCTCCACTCGCGCATCCAACAGTCAAACTCCTCGCCATTCTTTCAGATGAAGCGGCTACTCCAGCCTCGTTATTTTTTTGTAGCGCCTCGGAGGACCGTAATGTTTGTTTTTTATTCGAGCCTAGCGCGGATCCGAACCACCGAACCACCGTCTCCCGTCTACGTAATACACACCGCCACTAGCGCCACCAGCGCCACGATGGACATTTGCATTTTTATGCGTATTACTTTTTTTACTCGTCGCTATTCGGAAACACGCAGCGCGCGCTTTTATTGAACACTGAAACTTTCAAATATCAAGGAAGTGATTAAACTTATTTATTTTCGTACGCGAAAAATTTTATCAAATTTTTTGTTCGTTTTTTAGTAGACGTGATGCTGTAAAGAAAGTTTGGTTAGATTAACACTTTGAGGAGAAATTTAAGTTTGTTTGTTGTGAGTTTGTGATTATCTAGTTAGCTTTGAAACTTTTGATTGGGGAGATTTTACACAGGCCAGTCAATATTTTATAACCCAGTTTTCATATTTGTCAACTTCGCACTATCACATCAAATAGTAATTAGAAAATTATTTACAAAATTACAGTGCATGTCAGAAATTATGACAAAAATAAGAAACTTTAATAAGAAAATAAAACTAAAGCGATATATTGGAAAACAATATTATGATCAAGTAGTCACATCTAGGTGACATTTGCCAAGAAAATAATAAATCTAATTTATTTATTAAAATATTATTTTCTGATACTGAAAAATAATTCTTTGTAGACCAAGAATTGTAGAATGAATCTAAATACCGCAGCGAGGGCTGCAACTAATAGCAACTGGTACAAATTTTTAATGTAGGTAACTAAAAAATATATAATAGAAAATTTACATTTGTAGTTTGCTCCGTTACCAATAACAACGATCTATAAAGAGCCTTGACGTAAAATTGTTCACTTACATTTTTACCGATCGAACAAAAAGTTATATGTATAACTCGTGACGAATGTGTCATTCTTCCTTCAGGTGCTTGAAACATCACCGTCGGGAAGAAATGCCTCACTTCATTCCATTGATATATATATATATAACTATTTTATTATTATTAGCACATTAATTGAATGTTTACAATATCCTTAACTTTAACTTAATAAATATGTACGATACATAATATGATTAATTTAAAATAATATATCTTATTACGAAAAGATCCAATTAGGTGCATATTTCATCGAACGAGTAAGTGCTTGTTGAACAGCATAACAAATAAATAAATACGGTATAATTGCTTTTGCTTTAAGTGAACTGTTATCCTGCCATTTTTCTTTGTGTGCTTGTAAACTTTAATCAAAAATGATTTTATTACTATTCATAAAATGACGAAGGCAAACAAAGAAATAATCAGAATGATCCGTTCCTAGAACTTTGTAACATACACTGCGATTTATAAAAACCGAATAGCCTTCGGGTTCAGCAACTATAATGAGCAGGAACTGCATGCTACTCCTGCAGATGCTGCTGTATTATGATTTTATAGTTTTCGTTGTCTGTCGCAATCATGGAATACTCTTTGTGTCTGTGTTATAAAACAGAATTGTCTTTCGATTACGACCATCATACTTTGTTTGCGTAAATAAAAACTAGATTGCAATTATACTGATCGTATAGTCTAGTCTAGACTCTAAAACTGAACAAAACTCATTTCAAATTTATAACAATTAAATTTTTATTGATAATGAAACAATGACAGTCTATTTAAATTAAATAAAATAGATGTATGTTGGTGAAATTGAGGATGAGAGAATGGCAGGACAAGCAAGGAATAGATGAAGAAATTTGTTGCGAAATTATAAATGGATATATATTATTATTGATAATGGAACAAAGACAATGCCTGGTACCACAAGCTCTGTTTTTGTCTGTTTTAAGAGCAGTAGTTTTGGGTGTTTTAGCTATCTCTAACATATTAAAACCGTGATCTTAAAACACCCTAAAACAAGGCTTGTGGTACTAGCCAAAATATTTATTTGAAAATTGTGTATATTGGTGAAATTGAGGCTAAAAGATTGCGTGGAAGAACTAGGAATAAATGAAGAAATGAAATTGAATATTTGTTGTGCGAACGAAAGATGAGATGAGCTTGTACGAAAGGAATTATAAATTGACGGTGAAAGATTGCATGGATGACCTAGAATCCTTAGAAATATATGGGTGGATATGATCATTTACAATGGAACTATGGAAATATGATTAATTGAAACAGGTGTATGTTGGTGAGAGATTGCATGGACGACCTAGGAATAAATGAAGGAATAAGATTGAAGATTTGTTGCGTGAATAAAAGATGAGACAAGTTTGTATGAAAAGAATTAAAAATTAAAGGTTAAAGTTAGCTTGTATTTAAAATATAGTAATTTGTGAATTACTCTTTACAATATTATATTTCATCAAAGCTGTTTTGTAAAAACTGCAATATTATACTTTTAATTAAAATTCTACGTTAAATGAAATTAAACAAAAAAATAAATGCATTATAAAAACTGTTTTATTCAAATATTTTTGATGTAAAATATCCTTTGTAACAGTAATTTCGCTTTAATTTAAATTCGAGCCAATAGGATATAATCATGATATTATTTTGCAACAAAATGGAATAATTATTACAGCAATTTTTCGTTTATTTGCGATAAATTTGCAGTGTAACAAATGGTCTCGACAGTGGACAGAATATACGAGGCTCCATCTAGTGAGCTGCGAATCGCTCTATATATTCAATACTTTTGTTCCAGGCCATTGTGCACAATATCCAATTACATTGATCCTAGCAAGCGTATGAAATAAATTAATAACCAGGAAACATTTGTTTTATTTATTGATATTTTAAACCGAGAAGCGAGCAGATACCGACGTTTAATCATTCCCGTTTCAATTGTTTGGAAAAATAAATGAACTAACCTGATTTAATTTATTAATGATTTTTGTTTTCGATATTTTATAATCATTTGATTATTACATTACGATTATATTAGGTTATCCGCCTTTTTATTTGTTAAAAGAGATATTTATTTTTTTATATAACCAAATATTTATGTCAATATAAAAAATATTACTTTAAAAACCTGCATCAAACGTATTAATATTTATTATATTTTTAAAAACAAAGTTGTATTCATTTCACCAAAAAGTAGTAACGAAAAATATATCTGTATTTAAAAAAAAAGTAAATTATTAAAAACCTAATCAAAAGAAATGTAACTAATTGAGTAACTGTTGTACCTAAGTATATCATAAGCTACTGTTGTATTTATTGAAATAATTTAAGAAAGTCTTAACCGAACAAATTATACAAATTTACATCACCATTTACATTATTCATAAATCCTAATAATTTGAACATTTAATATTGCATTTATTTGCAATTTTTATTTAAATTAGTGGAATAATTTCCATATTTATGTCCTCTTATTGTGCACCAATTTATTTAACGATATTGAATTAATCATTTAATACGTTCTTTCAGTAGTGTACTTGATCTTCAGGTTTGAAAATTAATTCAGCAATCAAGACAAATAAAATCAAATGATTCAGTTTTAAATTGAAACAATACATAATACACTGCTTAAAATTATACAATGATGATTTAAAAATGTATTGTAAAATAAAAACTATAAATTATATTATAAATATGTATTTAATAAGGACCCAATATAAAAATTAATATAAATTATATTCAAATATTTCTAAGATAAATAATTACTTTACGTTCTTACAAATATTTTAATATAATTTATAGTTTTAATTTTATACTAAATTTTAAAAATATCCCTGTATAATTTTTAACAGTTTATGTTTCATTTAATAAAGTTTCTAATAAATTTATATATCAAACAAACAAAAAGTAATACATTAAAATTATAGTTCAAATTATAAAAATAAAAAAATTAATATACCACCAGGCATATTACCGTCCAGTAAGTATGGATCTTTGCGGTAGCAGATCTTGATACGTGATATAGTTCAAATTATATTAACTTGTATTTGCCCGACAGTACTGTGGTGTGGTAGCATTAAGACTTTCTAATCCGAAAATCCCGAGTTCGAATCCCACTCAAGTTAAGACTCAGTGCGTCTTGATACTATACTGTAATTAGTAATAAGTTCCTGTTGTACGGAAATTTCGTAATAATACTCATACTACCATACTGCCGGACAATCATAATCATAATAAATAGTCGTAATTCTTAACAATGTTGTTTGCACTATTGAACGTATATATTTGGCATAAATCGCAAGTTATGTCGCTGGTAGGTAGTGTAGTGTAGTGCACTATAGTGTGACATGTGTTATGAAGCTTGTGCACGGATTTGGCGCGTGACTGTAAAATTGAATTTGTCGGGGGTGCACACCGGGCATTGCACGACTGAACGCTTTATTGACACATTACACAATATGCGACCACCGAATATACGACTTGTTTCATACTAGAAGCCATGATGCCCGTTCTAATTTCGACTTAGAGTAACTACTAGATTTGAAAACAAAGAGTTGAAAGAAATGTTAGAAGAATATATGTTAGTCAGGTGACATGATTTGAACATGCGGAAGGCGGCATATAAAACGAAAGATTGATATAGTGATTTTTGTATATGTGCGTCGGAGAAAATGTTAGGCGGATGAGACTAAAAACTGAGGCAGATTATTTTCTGAGCACCTCATACGTACATTTTTTTACGCAACTGCATGTTTATTAAAAATTTCAACATTCATTACAAATTTAATTTCGAAATGATGGTTATTGTAAATATGAATGTGTAACCAAGGTTCGTCGTCAGAAAAAAATATATCATGTTGTTATTTATCGGCGGCATTTTGTAATCATGTTTTTATAGCTGACAGCCTAGTAATGAGTTTTATTTCCACTTTTTATATTGTAACTAAGTAAATGAGTAATTATAGCGAGTAGCCCTGTAAAATATTACAAGCTCATAGAAGAGACCTGTAAAGTTTTACAAGAAAAATAATATAAACTAATTAATAGTTATTTACATTGCAAGACCGTTATACGGAAATTTACAGGCGAGCATAGAAAGGTAACAGGCGAGCGCTAGCGAGCCTGTTATCTGTGTGAACCTGTAAATTTCAGTTAACGGTCGAGCATTGTACAATGTTTTATGTGCATTTGAATCGCAATATATGTACATTTAATAAAATTAATTGCAATAGTATAACGCAATAACTAAAATGTTCAATCAAGGTAGACTTTGAAAATCTGACAGATTTTGTTTAATCAAAAAATATTTAAGTGTCAAACGTTTAAAATTAGATATGTTGTCATGGTAACCAATGTCAACAACCCGTTATAATTTTTACACGGGCTAGCACGTTATAAGTCTCGTAACCCCTAGAGACAGAGTTAAGTAAACAGTTCATTACGATTCAAATGTACGTAAAAGTTATTACTTGCAGCATCTGCAATATTTTGTCTATTTTCTTGAACTGCAATAAAATCATTTTCAAAGTCTTCGTCGGGTTAAAAATCCATTATTTCAAATTATTTATTTTTAGAATTCACGAAACTATTGACACTGATAATAATTGTTTTTTCATCACTACCACTAACAAACAACATTTCATTACAAAATGTAATGTATCGTTTTATAAAACTAATAAAGTAAATTAATAAAAAAAAAACGCTGTGAAGGTAAAAATAAAACTTTGTACGCGGAACGTTTGCAATTAATCTTTAATAAAAAATAATTTACTACGCTAGCCACATAAATAACAGTTATCGGGCTGTTTACAAAAAAAGTTTAATTTCGTGGGCCGAATTGTACGCTTAAATGTTAATTTTGTTTTGACAGATATTTGATGGGGACTGATTCCTTGATCCTTGATTAATTTAATAAGTGAATGTTCTGTGATGGTTTCAGAGGTTTATGCTACCCCATTTGAAGAAATATGACGTGATATTATATAGGTACTCGTATGTAGTATAATAAACTTGAACTGCCTAATTCTCAAAAGAGTTTTAGCTAATGCTAAATTTTGAATTAAGTAAAATAAGTTAAACCATAAACTTTGCATTCCAATTAACTTTTTTAAATTGGACTAGAATTAGATTAACTAATCCATAATTCAAGATTAACTAAAACAATTTTGAGAATCAGGTTGTAAAATAAGTCTATGAAGTAAAATATCTCCGTCAACAATTGACTATATGTAATCAGAAGAAGGTAAATTAGTTAACTCGCATCATAATAGTCATTTGTTCGCACATAATACCCCACATCGTATCACGCAGTGGAGGGTACATATTAAATTTCTTTTCCAGGGTTTCACCCCGAAATCTCTCTGCCTCCATGGCTACATCAGGGCTGCAAGTCTGTGACGTAGACTTGTATTGACAGTTGACAATAGTGTAGAGCAGTGTGGGGATGGGGGTGAACTGATGAAGACATGGAAACGGAAGTAATACGACGAGGGAGCGCTCAGCCACTTTCAGCCGCGCACAGCTCACTCTGTTTAACTAGTGTACGTAATTAAGCTTACGTTAAAGAGATTGTAGATTGTTTCTTGAATAAATTCGTTTGTTAATTGTGTAGAGTAAGACAAGGATAAGGCGAAGTTGAATACTGGGATTGATAGCGTTAATGTTAGGGTAACTAACTTGCTAATTTCATCATGTACGAGATACTCATATATTTTATATCACTTGCAATGTTTCTATAACTTTATAATTTTTTGTGTATCAAGAGAAGAAAATGAAACATTTCTGCCTGAAGATGGCGTTTATTGCGTTGTAGCCGAAATATTTAAAGCAACTGGAGAAAAATAAAGACACTTTATTCGTCAGATACAATGTTTTTCGCTCCCCTATTAAAAAGTGAAATTTAAAAAAATAAGTTACTTAAGCCTCATTCATAGCTCTTAACATAGCCACTATTTTTATCACTTGTTATAACCTTGAAATGTTTTATTTATTTAATAACGTTAGACCATTCCTAGCTACAGTTTTAGTCTTTGTCTTAAACATAAAAATTTGCAAACTTCAAACTTTTGTTTTTGATTTAACCCAAAATAATTTACATATTTTAGTTTTATTACTTTCTTATTAAACTAGAAATAGTACCGAACTATTCAAACCAATTCCCACTGTTTTCTAATATTCTATATATTAAAAATATATTTTGTATATAGGCATGTGAATAAATATAAAATAAAACAATGTTTGTATCAACAGCTATACATGGTCCAATTTCTCTTGACAAAAATAAAGACAAAATAGTGATAAAGTTAAAAGTTGTAAATGAGGATTTAGATTTATTACTTTCTTAACAGATGTTACCTGGATGTTACTAATGTCAAATTATACCATTGTTTTCTAGTGCTATGATTATGATTTAATTTTTCTACCTTAGGGGTGAAATGTATCACTTCCTTCTCTCAATTGTCTGGCAAAATTGTGAAACAAAATTAACAATAGATTTATATTTCTTAATAAAACACTAAAATTGATTAAACAACTCAGAAAACAATTTTAGAAATATATGAAAAATAAAATTGTTTGATATTAGAATTTAAATTACTGAGTTGCCAGTTTATAAATAGATAAAACTACATTTCAAATAAGTATAATTACAAACCTAATTAAAAAGATCTTTTAATAATATAACAATTTCCTCATTAACAAACATATTCTTAATAAATAGACCTCATTTGTGAGGCGATAAAATATGCACTATCAACCCCAGACACCAGACGACAAAACTACGAGATGTAATAACATCAAGTGCATTAGTTAGGCTGAGCTGCAGACCTACCCTCTCCCGTCACCCCCACCAGTGGAATATTCACATCAGAAAGTGCAATTACGAGTGGCAACGTGTCGCTGGGGAAGCTGCAAGGGTGCGCGGTAACGCGGGGGGCTAATATTGCAACGACAAGCCACGCTAATAGAATCGCAACTAAGATTTCATTTTTGCGCAACTAGATGAGGTAGATGATACCAAGCAGAGAAATAGAATATTTTTACGATTTTAGCTGGCGTGTCAAATTGTATAATTCGGTTATTATATTTATGCGAGAAGAAATATAAATAAATTTTAATATTACCTGTTACTAGTCGAGAGTAAAAGGCTGAAGGTGATGGCTGCAGCGTCTAGAAGATTTGGATTTGATTGCAACCTGCATCTGTAACAGAAAATGAAAATTATTCATCCATTTAAATATACGAATACAAATAAATTGATAGGCAAATCCTCGAGCATTTTGATTTAATAGAGATTGTTTTTTGTTTGCATTTTATGTGAAAAATAAACATATTTTATGAAAACTTTTAAAGGTATCTAATATTTATTTATTTATTTATGTTACGCTGTACAAAAGGACCTTAATCCCAATTACAGTACAGGATCCGCACTCACCGAGCCACAGTGTGATAGTTCATATAATTTTTAGCTTAAGTGCGATTCGAATTCAGGATCACCGGATTCGAATTCCGTAATTCTATCCACACCACCGTACTGACGGACAATTACGAAACAGTATAACATAATTTTCTTCACGCTACTAGAAAGTAAAATTGTTTTTCCTCAATTAAGAGAAGAAAGTGATACATTTCACATAAGGCAAGAAAGTAAATTTTTCTTCCCTGGAAAAATTTGTAAAGCCATTTCCAAGGCAACTGAAAAATAACTGTATTATTTTATATTATTGACATCTGTCAAGAGAATATCTAAATTACTAATTTATTATTCAAAATTTACTGTTGATAGGGTTGTAAAAAAAGTTGCATGTATACTTCGTGAAGAAAGTGTTAGTCTTCTCTTGGGTACTTTATATCCTCGCTTTCAGTTCGAGAAATGAAACAGAATCTTCGAGAAGGAATGTCTCACTTTCTTTCCTAGGTACACAATTTAACTACTATATTTACTTTTCTTTTTAAGAGGGTGAGAATGTTAGTTAAAGACTGATTCTTTGTTAAATGTGACGAGTGAATATTCTGAGAATGTTTCTGGGGTTCATGATACCACATTTGATGCAATATGGCGTCATATTATGTATATATCAAGGAAAGACAATTAAAATGTTTCTAACGCCACCTAGTTTCCTCATTATTATAGCTTATATTTGACATATTTTGTAGATATTTCACTTTAATTCTCCCATTATTCGGAGCTCTATCTGTGTTTAGAATAAACAATCCTGTTTAAAGTAGCTACTGTCTCAACTTATCTGAGTGGTTCTTTTTCGCTCATTCGCATTCTTAGTTAGTGTTAGTAAACTCCTCGTGATCATGGCCCAGTTCCACAGCAAGAACAATGCTGCGAACAACCCCCTGCCCTGGGGTAAGTACCAGGGGTAGAAATTCTGGCCTCCGCCAAGTAACAAGGGGTAGACACCCTCTCAATCTTGCACTGAGTTAGGTTCTTGTGTAACTACATTCTTATACATGCTAGGGACAATGTAAACACAGGAAAGTTGGAGTTAAAATTAAATTATAATTATTGTTTGGTTATAGACTAGTGGAGTATAGTGTTTTCAAGTGTTATTTTAGACAAATTTAGTTCTCCGATATCTACTTTTAGGACCGAAATTTTACAAAGTTTACAATTAATTTATCTCTGAATTGCATCGAAATCATATGTTGCTTAAATTATAATTAATTGTCATTATTTTATGTGCTATTTGTCATATGTTAGATAGATAAACTAATTTAGAATAAGTTAGAAACAATCCGAATTATAGTACAGGGCTCGGACAGTGTGGGTGGTAGTTCATATATTTTGAACTTAAGGCCGCTTCGGAGTACAAGCAAAAACGAAAATTTTTAAATATGTAATGATTAAAAAGCATGACATATTTATTTTATTTTTTTTCGATTGAACCGGTTCAAAATTCGCATTTTTTTAAATATGTTTCTATATAGTTCAGAGCACGAGAAATACACTCGATCAATCCGCATTTCAATATCTCTCTTAGTTTTTGAATTATATCAATTTTTGACTTTTTAAAAGAATCAACTTTGAGAGGCTATATCTCGAAAACTAAAAGAGATATTGAAATTCGGTTTGAACGAGTGTATTTCTCGTGCGCTAATTAACTTATACCGAAATTTTAATATTTTTGAAAATTTTTCAACTTTTTTCAAAATTTTCTTTTTTCAATAGGTATATCCAAAAGTTGAAGAGATAATGAAAATCTGTGAACACCAGTGAATTTCTCGCGTGAAAATACATAGGTATGCATATTTTTACAGTAAAATTTGCACGGATAAATTTTTTATTACAAAAAATCAAAAAATGGCCTAAATTCGTAAAAATCGTAAGAGTAACCCCTTAAGAAATTTCTAAAAAATGGCTATTTTAGATTTTTTGTAATAAAAAATGTATCAGTGTGAATTTTGCTGTATAAATTTGCATACCCATGTATTTTTACGCGAGGAATTCACTGGTGTTTTCAGATTTTCTTTATCTCTTGAAATTTTGGAAATATTGAGAAAAGAAAATTTTGAAAAAAAGTTTAAAAATTTTCAAAAATATTAAAATTTCGGTATAAGTTAACTAGCGCACGAGAAATACACATTTCAATATCTCTTTTAGTTTTCGAGATATGGGCTCTTGAAGTTAAGTTTTTTAAAAAGTCAAAACTTGATATAACTCAAAAACTAAAAGAGATATTGAAATGCGGTTTGAACGAGTGTATTTCTCGTACTCTGAATTATACAGAACATAATTTTTAAAAATTCGAATTTTGAACCGGTTTAACCAAAAATTCACAAAAAATAAACATGCCTTCACCCATTCTGGCAGTGGAACTCTATCGTTGTAGATCTCAGTAAGTAACATATTTATGCTTGTAAACTGCAGTTACCAGCCGTCAAATACATGATGTTATTCCTTAATATTTAAATAAGCAAAGCAATGTCTCATTTCTGTACTATAAATGATTTGAGTTATTTATATTGATGTTGAGTACAGTTCATTTATTTTAATTGTTGTTGTTTCTAATCTAATAAATATTTTTTACTTTAACATATTACTTTTTTATCCTCTATTTCTTTCCGTGCAGTAATAAAACAGGCTTGTTCATCGGTCTATATTTTTTTACTCGATTATTTTAAATATATCCGAAAAAAAATTTAAAGTTTTTTAAAATTAAAATACCTATATATCTGCAGTATAAGTTTTTCTACCAGGTGTTCAATTTTCGCGTACCTAATGATATATTTTTAAATTGATCACTCTATATACTTTTACAGAAACTATTCATGTTTTTATTACTATATAATCACACACAGAAAGTATGCTTGTTTTAAAGAAAGCAGCCTGTATATTAAAGAAGGTAGGTAGGTGTACATGGTCATTTGAACATTCCACCGCGTGTGGGGTCACGACCCCTGTAGAGGTAACTAGTAACCCCGGAGGGCACGAATGTGGAGCACTCTTGGTATTGTGCGAAACTCACTTACGAATATCTTATTTGCACCTCTCGGCTCGCACTACTTCCACTAGTATAGAACATCGAAACATCTGAATGCTACACTCGTCTTTATGTGCGTATCTTACAATCTACACGAAGAAGAGATGGTATCAGTATCTTTCACAAACAAATACTATCAGAAATATAGACTCAAATTATGACTTTCAAGTAAGTTTAACCTAATTTTTATACAATATTTCAACAATATTATAAAATAATACATATATACAAATGTTATTCACCTATTACTTTAACGTAAATTTTACTAAACACTATCACTAGCACAAATATTCACAGAAAACATAACATTTCATCTGAAATAGTCCATGGTTTTATCACTACTGCTGATGCATACTCCATCTAACACTGACAAACAAGTTCATGCTTTTTTGTGTGCACAACTCTGAACATTATTTGCTAATTAATTTAACCTTCTTATAAGTGAATATTTTTAAAAAATCGATATTGAAGTTGGCACATGCACACTGATTATATTAAAGCAAAATATTATTACTATTATAAACAAGCGGTTTTTGAACTTTATTGATGCATATCTCACTTGTAGGTAAAACTCAGAAAAGATAAATAAATTCTTTCATGGCTTCGATACTTTTGTATGATCAAAAATGAAATATGTAATTTTAATAATCTGCATTATAAAAATAGAACCCCGATTTCAGAAATTTAAAAAAACCTTCTCAATATGAAATTTTGGTACATTATACAAATTTATAGAATTTTGATTTTCAGCTTGTAATAAATTCTTTGCTTTTTAAAATTTCTAAGTAACATTCGGTGGCCCAGCTCCAATGCCATTCTTAAGGAAGAAAAGTAATTTATATTTCAAGAGAAAGAATGGCAACTGAAGAACAACGGTACAATTTGACATTAGTGATATCCAGGTGACATCTGTCAAAATAAATAATTATTTATTTTTGAAAATGTTACACTCTGATAGGATATTGAAAAAACTATATGTATAGTGTTACTCTTCGCTCAGATGGTTTAAATCTCCCTTGTTTTCGATTTGGGAAATCAAATGATACTTTTGGGAAGTAATGTCTCACTTTCGTCCTTTGATATACAAATAACTATTTTATGATTTTTAAATGTATAACAGACAAATGAAAGGTTTATCCTAAAGGCGCCTAAATTTTGTCCCTGGAGCCTAATGCTCCAGTCACGGCCCAAGTCTCACCAAATGTTTACATTAATTTTCACCAAACACACTACACTTCATTTACTTTCTTAATCCCTTTCATACGAGTTCATTGATTAACTGGATTATTTAATTAATCTGTACAATTTTAACTAAAGCTCATCTATGTGTCTCTGTCTTCATCACGACTCACATACTCACATTGTTCTTGAAGTAATTTAACATATTAACCCTTATAACTTTCAAATACATAATCGATTACTAGTTGCATCCCTAATCATTACCTTGAACCTTTGCACATCCGCAAGTCGTGCACGTGATTCCCTCCTGCTACAAAGGGCTGCGCTGAAGACCCAGTAGGCCAAGGCGGCAGGCTTTACTTCACTGATTAAGGCGCTCCCCCTGCTGCAGGTGTTTGAAAGGGTTCGTTCGCTCCGAAGGAGAATTATTAGCTTGGCTGGATATTTTGACGGTTCTTGTTCATTGGGCGCAAATTGATTGGGAAATAGAGATATTTGTCTTACAAAGGGTGGAATCGAACCACTGATTAAACTGGGTGATATCGATGAACTATTAATTTCTTATAAAATGACACAGGTAAGATAATATACACTCCCTCTAAGATCTGGATGATATTATGAAATAAACAACTGAGCTAAACTGAACCCACTGATGCACTACAAAAATAGAAGTGCATTTTTTTAATCGAAATTGTCGATTTAAAATAAAATATAAACTTACTAAATATTGATAACAATATTTATAAATATGCTGAATTATTTTATTATTATTATATACTTATTTATTATTGTTATTATTATTAGGCTAGATAGTTTAATGGAAGAATATCGGCCTGTGAATTTCAGAACTCGACTTCAATTCAGATTAAAATTAACCCTGTGGCTTCCCCTCCACTAACATCTTTAGGGGCCGTGATTTAACGGTCGGTAACCACACTTAAAATTCATAAATATATACCTTACTGAGATCTGCTACGGCAGAATGCCACACACAGTAATAAGTAAAAGACGTGAAGATATGTTTATTGAAGTAAATCATGGTGTCTCGAATGCTCGATGACTCCAAACGCAAACTAAATCAGTCGATCCGAATGCAAATCTATAACTTTATTTCAGAGGTATGTATAATATGTTTTCCTGAATCATTCTTTAATGTTATTTAAAAAATAAAAATAAATACTCGTACGAATAAATAAATATCTAAGACTGCATTGACAGTCTTAGATATTTATAAGAATTATAAATAAGTTATAAACATTCGTCCCGAATGCAACTAAAATCTAATGTAACAAAAGTCATGTTTCTTGTCAGTGAAGCGAACGAGGTCGCTCGACTATACCACCAGCTCTAACTATAGCTCCTCGCTCCGACTGTAATTAACAATTAGAAATATTGACAATAGCGCATAATTTGCTTCGTCGCACAACCTTCGCCTTGCCTCATCACCACAACCAGCAAGTGCTCACTGCAGCGAACAAGCGAGGAATATTTACATTTACCCGGGAATCGTAGACACTACTGACTAGCATTTCAACCCTTCTAAGCCTGGACATTCACGGGAAGCATACGCTAAATTGGGTTTGAAGGTGGCACCTGAACACTGGTTCTTTTCGAACAAGACATTATTTATATTGAATTTAGGGATCGTGTCCAATAGTATGAATAGATTGGAGATTTTTCGGAATTTGGACAAAAAACTTTTGTGGATAACTCATTCAAATTTCGGTATATTTAAAATCAGCGTCGAAACTGTTGAAAATAACAGTATGTTACAAAATTATATACAAAAATATTATGTTTATATGTTTAACATAAAAAACAACAAAAAATACTGGTAAATGGTTAACCGATATCAAGAATGTTATAATAACAACTGGTTTTAAATAATAGGTAACCGTTTTAAAACAGTTAATTTAACGAAATAAAAGAGTACAATTTAATTTATGCATTTTTATTATATTATATTGAATATCAGAAAATATAAAATATATCCAAACAAAATAAAAACAATTATGTTAGTCTTATACTTATATAAAAAAAATATCATAATATGGAAAATAAAAATATAATAATTAAACCGGTTTAATATTTTTTGGTTAAAGGTTATCATTATTTCAAGCTTTAAAAATAATGGTTAAAATTACGGCTGACGTTCGCTATTTTACGTTCAAAATATCAGTTATCGGTTTTTAATTACTTTTATGCCCTGGTTTGAAATCTACTAATGCTGAATAAATTTAAACTATTATATCAAGTGATGAAAATAGAAATGGTATCAAATTATGCCATGAAAGACGAAATGTATGTCTGAAATTAATTAGGTACCTAATTAACTGGCATAATTGCCTACAAAAACTATCACCGGTTGTTCAAATATAATTATTTTGGTGGTCGGTGAAAACCAAACAGTTTATATATTACAATATTTAATAAGATTCAAAATCATAAATTTGAAATTAATTATCTGTTACAATTGACAAATTATTTGTCATAATTGACAATGTAAAATGTCACCGATAGTGGTAAGGTCAGACATGCCCATTATATCTATATTTGCTTTTCATGGCACAATTTGATGACATTTTTTTAATCACCCTTTTATCACGATAATTGTTATGGTACGTAAAATTTTTTGTTATTTACATTCTAAATTTTGTACGTAATTTTGTAACACAGTTATTTTCAACAGTTCTGCAAAAGGCATTAAATATACCGAAACGTTGACGAGTTATTCATAGCAGTTTTATTTTTGTTCAAATTTCGAAACAAAAACTCCAATCTATTATTGATATTATAAGGACCGGTTTTCTATCTTCAGATAAAGTTCTCAATAACTATCAACAGGATTAATAAAGAAATATCGCACAAATAATAATACTAATAATGATACTTAATGTCATTTTCTGATTCGATATCTTTTCAATTATCCAGCCTATTATTATAGGGAATTATATCTGGTGACGGAAAATCCAGCCGTAAGTTAATAGTATATTATAAGCCAAGGTTGAGAAGATGATCATTATTGACCTAGCGCCAAGACAAGGCAGAAATAATTTTTTTTTGTTTTCTTTTGGATCCTCGAGAAAATTTGCCCTGGTAGAATCTTTTTGGGTTGAAATAGTTAAAAAATATCTAAATAAGAGGCCCACTCCTGACATGGCAAAAGTATGCATTAGTTTCTGACATGGCAAACCTACAAGACAAAATATACGACATAATACAATAAGCAAGATGTCCAAATATAGTTCTAACATTTTTAAATTTAGATAACTCAGAAACTTACATTGGGTATTTATTGCGAAGTACTTTCGCTATCATTTTGGCAGAAAATGTGGGCTACATATTATCTCTAAAACGTCATAACCTCAACCAATGATGCCAGAAATTCCAAAAGCAACTTAATATGCCCGTGGGTAACCTTACTGCAACTTCATGAAATATACGAAATACTCAAATTTAATTTCATTAAACACGGGTTCTGCAGCAATAAATACTAGTCATGTTTTCCATTTCTTATTTGCAATTATAATCCTAAAATGAACAAAACTGTACAATGTAAGATTATTCAATAATATTTAATAAACATGTACCTTTTCGACAATTTAACAATAAATAAATACATAAATACATATTTCACAATGTAACAGTAAAGCATACTCGCATGTAAAATGTGACAGGCAGAAAGATACTTACTATTCAAACTGAAATTTGACTGGGATTGCCGACTTGAAATTAGGCGCCAATTTTAAATTCAGAATGATTTTTTTCCTTCCATTTAACGAGTTAAATAAGTTCAGAAGCTTGAATTTCTTTGAAAAGTGACAGTTCTCATTATTTACCTAGGTCAATAATAATCCATTATTGACCGTTGTTAAGGACGCGGTAGAGAAAAACAATTTCACGACTCAAAACGAAGTCAATAATGGCACATTGCTAGGCTAGTAGTGAAAAAACATTATTATGTGTTGTATATATTTTTCTAGTTAAAAGTAGTGTCATAAATTGGAACATAAAATTTATAAATATATATATAAATATTAATATTTTAATTTAATATCTCAAACAAATTTAAAAGGATGGTAGTAAAAAAATTCGGTATATTTATAAATAAAATGAGTTGTACTTTAAAAGGGTTTTTCATACTTTATTTTTTGTTAGTTAAATATTGTCGGATATTTTTAATTAAAAACATAACCATTTTTTTTTTGTAAAAATATACATCATTTGGTTTTAAACAATTTTTTTTATTACAAAAATAGACAGCACAAAATTGATGAGCATTTCTAGATAAAAATTATTAAGGATATATTTTTGTAAAGTAATCTTTATATTTTTACTTGAAATGAATAACGCGAATAGTACTTATTTTTCACATTCATTAGTGTGCGGAAAGTGATTAGTTCTTGCACGCAAATGTGAAAAGAGTGACATTATTATTGTTTTCGGTTGCCGTAAACACAAAAAAGAGAGTGACACAATGTCGCAACAACCTATCATATTATTTGAAAAAATAAATAAAACGATCTAAGAATTAAATTATTGCTTGTAGTGTAAAATGCTAAATTTTCATAAGAAAAAATAGTATGTAATACACATATTGAATAGCTATTGTAAAACTTGTGTGAAATTATTGACACCTTTAATATGAAATGTTTGTGATTTGTTCTTGAACGAATTATTAATATTTAATTAACTATAGTTTTGAATCCGATAGTAAAGTCCGAGTTGAGAATGAACTAAACGGAAACAAAATGTTCAACTGTATTTACATCTAGTGTATCTGTATGTTTGTCGACTATTTATTATTTCAATTAGATCTCCGAGATGAACACAGCAAACAGCAGTGTTGTTTTTGTCTTGGTAGCATAGCAGCTAAGACGATACGATATCGACGGAGTTCTCAAGCAAGATGGTTTTATTTTTCGTGATTTTGTGTAATTAAATTCGGAGCTAGTTTAATGGGCTGCTCTTCCGTCATCTGCTAATTGAAATGTGAAATTGGTGCGAAGGTTATAAAGTTATTTCGGCAGCCAAGTGGGAGGGAACTAATTATAGTTTCATGCGATTCCAGACTACTGGATTTAAGACGGGATCACTGGAAATTATCTACTAGATGAACTTCTAACGAAATATCTACGCCAAGTTAATACTGCTGGTGATGGAATCTCTTCTATATAAACTACAATTTTAACAATGGAGTTTGTTTCTATTTAATTTTACAAAATTATTTCTACAGGAATAAAGAATAATATTTCATTGCGCAATCAAATTAAAACAGTATACTAATTCTTCTTCTTCTGATGGTACTACAGCCCAAATCGGGCCTACCGGACACACCGAGCTGCAGTTTTTACACTGCCGTTCTGCCGGTTTTCGTATTCAAATGCTACATTATTTAAGACGTATAAGTGAGTAGCTTATAGCGCCCGAGTGTGATAAATACATATAACTGTATTTTATATTTTACGACAAATCACACATTGTCGAAAGGCGGATTCTAGCTGACGAACCTTGGTTCTGGTGACGTGACAGTATGTTAAGAGATGTGCCTTAACACGCTCGGCCACCGCGCCTATAGTATACTAATTAGACATGTATAATTGCATCACCATTTTTGTATTGGCTTTTCTGGTCTTCATACTGGGCTCCACTGATTTAGGATTCACATTAGGTTTTTTTTTTTCGAAGATCAAACTGAGTTGAGATGATTGAGTATATGGAGCGCCCGTCTAATGAAAGATTAATGAAACAGGTGTATAGGAGCGAATGGATGGATGTGTTTGAAGGTTTGTTGCGCGATGAAAGATTCCGAGTATGACGAATAAATTAGCTTTTAAGAAGCGAACGTGAATTGCATTTTTCATTGAAAATTTAATGAACAGAGAACAATTATTAGAAGAGATAATCTTCGAATTCAAGGAAATGTTGGACAATTCAAAAATTTAGTGCTTGTGTTTAATTAAATTCGTTTATTTTATTTTATGTTTTTTATCAGAGGTAACTTATTAACTTAGATATTTGAATAAAGAGTCGAGTCATTATAGTTTGTTTTTCAACACTGATTTATAATGAAAATGCACTTATTATACATGGATGAATTCGGAATTTTATGTAGAACCTAAATTTTGAAAAATATACTGGTTTTTTTTTATTTAAAATAAGAAAGTTGGGCATCTTCCAATTACAACGGAAATAGAATATTTTGACATTTTATGTAGTTTGACTAGATTTTTAATGTAGTTTCTAAATCTGTAATAAAATATAATTGCTTTGAAAATATTTTTCTATTTTGCGTTGATAAAGAAGTCATTACAAAACCCAGTTGCGTATCGAAAGAGCGTTTATCATGATACGCAACATTTTGTTTTAGACGGTTGGTAGTAACGGATGACATACTGAACCTATCACGCTGAGAACATCAAAATTTCAATATAACTTCAAAATCTGAAAAATTGCATAAATGCCAATAATAGTTACGAACCACAACATTTCATATGCAAATTTCCCTAAATTGTCTCGGTTTAAAACATCGCAGATTATTTAAATTTATA